>CM054177.1:155452662-155820162 GCA_028829895.1 Sinotaia quadrata | reverse complement strand
AGAGAGAGAGAAACAATGGAACAAAGAAAGTAAAAGAAAGAAGGAACAAGAAACAAACAAATACAAAATAAAGAGAAAAAAACAACAAATAATAAAACATTAAAAAAATAATAAGGTGTCACGGCGGCGTGTTGCTGGTTTGTTGCTGGCCCCTATCTCCTCCTCGGTGGGTAGGGGGGGTCAGACCCAGTAGCCGCGACTTGCCGGGATCACATCGAACGATCAGATGTTGATGATCATTCTCACACCACGAATAGTCTTGTGGGCGTTAGGATTAGCTTTATTCTGAGATGTGGGGTAAAATGTGAAAAGCCAGCATGAGTGTGTGTAAGCAGGCGTGTGAATGTCGTGTGAGGGACGTACGGAACGAACAAACAAACAAACAAACAACATACACTTTCAAAACCCGAGAAAGGAAGCCCAACTCTTGAGAAAGAGTTAACAAAGAATTTAATTTTTAAAAAGGATTTTAAAATGGAAAAAACGGGCTTAACTCTCACATGGTGTTAGTCATTCATTTGGTAACATCCACACACGTCATCCATGGGGCGGGGAAACATGAGCGATGGAAAATGAAAAATTAATTTTAAAAATGTGATGAATAAACTACAATAAACGGTGATGACCGTTTTCACTACTTCCGCCAAAATTGAGTGGCACAAAAATACTTTGGGCGTAGCCCCACTACAGCACAACCAGCGGTAATGACCGCAGAAAAATATCTAATCTTAAAAGTAAATTATCTTTAAAATAGTGGGTGAAAAACCCAACGTCAACGAATGTTAATTCTACTTAGAACTGCAAAAATTATCCATTAAAATAAAGTGAAAGTTAAATGTTCATGAAAAAATAGTTCATTGATGAAAATGTTTATACTCTAACTAACCTACCTAGTAATGCACCTCTAATAAAATTTATCCTACTTACTAGTATATGAAACACGCTGAATTATCGACGCAGGAACACACAGCACAAAAACCGAAATAGTCACAATTGCCGACACGCTGGCAAACAAAAAGTTGCAGTTTCTGTCCTCTGAAAAATAACATGCTTGGCGATGAAAACTCGGTTCACGGAGAGTGCAGTACGTATGTACAAACTTGCGACTTGCGAATACTCCTCCCACGTTGCCTAACGCTGGGGTACCCGGTTCTATGACGAAGAACACGGACGGCTGTCTTCCATGACAGTAACAAAAACAGAGCTCACATACACCTGTCTTCTGTGACGGTTCCAAGATCCAAAATCTATCAACGGAGGGCTGTCTTCCACGACAGTACCAAAACGAGCTCACAGACACCTGTCTTCTGCAAGGGTTCCAAGATCCAAAATCTATCAACAAAGGGCTGTCTACAGCGGCAGCAGCTACATATGCGTGGAATATTCTTCTCTCGGGGCAATCCTGGTCCCTTCAGCTCATTCCCCTGATGGCCAGCTATTGCCCAAGGTTCGGATCCAAATGTAGAATAATAAGGACAAGCTTTATAGGCTGCCACGATGAATTGAGTGTGACCAAAACACACGTCTAATTCTATATTCTACGAGAATATTCAGTTCATTTCCTCCCCAGTCATAATGGTGATTGTCTAGACTCATATAGTCCCTAATTAAATTTGTAATAATAATTGATAATAAAAATCAAACACATTTTCAAGATATTATAATCACAATTTTTTAACTCAAATAATTAATCAGTTGTATTTTTATAAAAATATTTGAAACATGAAATTAGTAAACTTGCTGACAAGATTAGCAGATGACTTGACAGAAAATGTAAACAAACGCGCTGATGGCCAAGTGGAGATAATCAAGGATAAAAATTAATTTTCTGATTATCTCCCCTTTTTTCCGTGACACCTCCCTCCTAAAAAAAATTGACCTTAAACTTAAAAGGTGAAGGTCAATTTAAAAATCAGCAAAATTTATTTTTATGGAGAAAAACATTTCCTTGGAAAAATTATCGTCTGAGAAGCTACGCAAAATAAATGTCAACGTCAAGTACTAGCTGTACTAACATGTTAAAAATTTACACCTAATGAGAGAAAAAGAATTTGAACTGTTGTTGTGACTAAAAATTATCATGACTATCCAATTGAAGAGGAAAAAAAACTAATAGAGAAATTCAACTAAATCTGTTAATCACGGGGCCTATCTGTCGCAAGTAGAGGCACCAACCCGACAGATAGACTGGACTCACTTCAATAAAACCAACTGGTGATCACGTGCTCTCTAAATGAGTTTGAAAAACTCAAACCCCCAAATCCACGCTAAACTATTTCAGAAGTTCCTTTACAAAATTTACGATTTATCAACATGAGTGAATAACTGACGGAATTCCGAATCTGTTCTGCGAATGAATATATTATCAATACTAGCACTAAAAATGCCTGTCAAGACAAAGTGATTGACATCCTATGGGAACGTCCCTAAAAAAAAAACTTAGAGAATAACCTCATGAAAATGTAACGTCAACTTAGAACACGAACAACATTAGCCTATCAAAATGCAAAGGCTCAAAATATGTGAACAACCAACAAGAAGAAAAATATTTGTGTTAGAAAAATAAGATTGCAGGTCATTTCTTTTTCTTTCTTTTCCTTCCCAAAACAATGGTACATACATAGACCATCAGACCAAGACTGGTGAAGAAAGATCACAGTAACAAATTGATGACTACTCAATTGAACAGTTTAAAAGACCAGGGAGAATGCAACTGTAATATGACAAGTTAGAAAAATAGAACCCGTTCCCTTCACGTGCAAGATCTAATTGAAGAGTGACGTAATTTGAAGACCTACAAATCCTCAAAATGTGCTGCGTCCTGTGTGGTGATGTTGTATCGTGTAGTGTGTCAAGTCTTAAAATATATGGAAAGAAGGTCAAAAATGAAAATGTGATCAAAATGCAGAAGGCTGCACACATAAGCCATAAGATGCACTCCACCATCTTTCAACAACGTGTACATTCGTTAAACTGGTCAGACTGAAGATATTATGTTTCTCATTTCAATAAAAATTCAAGACTAATTATTTAAATGAAAAGTGAACATATCTCAAATTCGGAATTATCCCACTCAGCTGGAATAGCATGTGCCACGACACTTACGTCCCTCTTGTCAGGCGATCTCAAAAATGTAGTACCGCCATTATATACGTCATTAGAGTTTCTCAGAGGGGTCACGAGGCTCGTACTTGGCGGAAGAAAAATCAAAACTGTTTGCCAATCTCGCTGCCTCGTCTGCAGCCTGTCACTGTCCCAGTGACGTCATCAAAAACCTTTTCCGTACCTTTTCTTTTTGAATACTGCGGTTGATCAACCAACCAAAATTTATTCTGAAATGTTTTGGCAAAAACAAATGGGACCTTAACTTCTAACTGATCACGACACGAAGCTGCTGGTTCAGAGGTAGCAGCATTATGCGAAAAAATCTGCTCTGCATCTAATACGTCATTTGACACCAGAACTGCCTTGCGAAACTCACACAACGAGAAAGTTGCAAAAGTGTAGCTATTAGTGGAGGGGTCGTCAAGACAACTGAATCTATCTGGCTTGCTTGTTTGAACAAACGAATGGCTCTGTGTAGTACTTAGCGGTTCAATCAGTGCACTAGACTCATACTCAGAAGGGGATACTGGCAACGAAACGAACTCTGAAACTTCGGACTGTACTTCAAGCGCGATAGGTGTTGTACATATCAAATCAGAAAATATCGGCGGTCCTGCTAGAGAAGTTTCCGTAGTTGAAAAAGATAGACACTGTTCTTGCCCCGATGGGGAACACAGAACGGACGACTGTCCTGAGTGATCTACAGAAGGCTTAGCTGTCTCACTCAAGTGATCAATTATCACAGAACATGGCGAAGGACTTGGATAAGAAACTTCGGCGCTATCATTGTCACTACCACCAGAATCAAAATCAAAATCAAAATCAAATCCAAACTCGATATCTAACTTGGGCATTTCGTAATCAGGCATTTCTACTGCTACAGTAGGAATCTTTGATGGAGAAGGACGCTTTAAATGTAGCGGACTATTTTCTTTACCAACACACTCAATAGTCACATCATCTTGTCCCCCCAGGAATTTAATCTCGTCACCCAATTCCTGTAAAACACCCGACTCTTCGAGCGGTGCTCCGAGAGAGTCATCTATCATATCCACAGCACTCGGGCGAGTAGCTTCCCCCGTCGTCGTCACGACAGTAGTCTCCTCCCCATACGACACCTTAACCTGGTCAATTTCGGGTTCGCAACTTTTGAAATACTTACAAAAACAATCACCCTCTGGTTCCTGAACCTCTGGCACAGACATAGCGATCTGGCGGTTAACAATTATTGCTACCCCCAACTCCGCCAAACAGAAATCATCATCTGGCGCACTCCTCCTAAATCTTGCAGCTTTTTTGAATATCCTTTGTTCATCGGCGGTTAGACAGTCTGTGTCACCACCTGGAAGACCTATGATCTCTAAGTCTTCAGAAGTCAAAAGTTCCTGATTCCTTAATTGTTCGTCTTTAGTTTTTGCTTTCAATCCTTCTGTCTCTCTCAGCCTTGCCTCTATTCTTTCTATTACTAGCTCTCCCTCTCTGTACATCGCCTCTACTACCATAAACTGCCTCAACTCTGTCCAAACCTCACTCCCTCGGCTAAAACTTCCATTTCAATCTTAATTCTGTCCTCTTTTCTTTCTTCCTTACACTTATACCACCGATATACTCCTTCCTCTACAAATCGCTCCATTCCCAAGTTTCTTTCCTTTTTTCTTATTTTTTCTCCTAGTCTTGCCTAGCCCGCCCATTTAACGTCTCAGTCCTAACGACCACAACAACACAACACAGTTTTGATCCACTGAACCAAGCGTCAGTAGTTAAGAATACACTAGGCTTGTGATCAGATCTCCAAGGTTACCGAAACACACACACACACACGACAGGAAGGGGGGAAAGGTATGCCATAGTAAAAGTGAAGATAATTTGTTACCTTACCTTAGCAAACGTACAGGAAAGGGTGATCCATAAAACAATTCTGATTGTGCTTGCGTGTCTGCGTGTTTATGTGTGTTTGTATAATATAAAAGTAAATGAAAATGTTTGCCTCCACCCCCACCCCAACCTACGAATTTATATATAAAGGTGAGATTAGTGGTCGCCATATCAACCGTATAGAAAGATATTATTTTGTTTTGATCCAATGAACCAAGCGTCAGTAAATAAGAATACACTAAGCTTGTGATCCGATCTCCAAGGTTACAAAAAGCACACACACCATTTTAAAAAAAATTATTTATTTTCCAATGACGTATTCTTTTTTTTACGTCATTCTCATAAACAGAATGTATATAGAAATAAGTGACAAATAAATGAAAGGAGAATAAGATAGAGAGATAAAATGATCTGAATTGAACTGAAAGAACCCTGATATATCGATGCTGTTATTTCTGTGGCGGAGTAGGGTTGCCTATCCCTGTTACTGAATTTGGTTGTTATATTGATTGTTAGATGTCAAACTGACTCAACCTTGAGTGGTGCTGCTTGTGGTGATATTTTTAAATGTCAAAGTTGGGAGTAAACAACTCAGGTGGAGGAGGATAGTCTAGAAATTGCTGTTGCATTCCAAACCAGTTCCAACTGGCTGAGTAGTTTTTCTGACTAATAGTCACACTTGTTCATAACAAATTCATCCAACTGGGGGTGGGGGTGGATGTTACCGGAAGTTTCTTTGTTGAAGAATTACTCTATTCTAATAATTTTGAATCTGAACACAACTTGTCCAGTCATAAAGGCGATCATTAGCTTATGGTAAGTTAACTGACTGATAAAGAAAGAGTGGAGTTTGAATATTTCATACATGTTTTGCTATTGATCTATGATTTGAATTGGAGAACGCTTTAAATTATTGAATCATTATTTCTCTGTTCACTAAATTTGATTACATTGTATATTATACCTGCAAATTTTTATCAATGCTATGTTTCTTATGCTGTGTGCGTGTGTGTGTGCGCGTGTATCAGGCTGAAATTGTTGCAGGATTTGTAATTTTGAGACTGTTTTGTACGAGAGAAGCAAGTTTAGAGATGCCTTAATTTGACTTTTGCAGAGCAAAGCAAGCTCTTTTTTTTTCTTTTGTCATTTCATGCTACAAGTGATTACTGTACTCTGCTTTGGTCACGGTGTTTGAATCCAGACTGTCATCAACTTATCAGTAAAATGTTGCTTGTAAGCTGCTTCATTGTGAATTCTGTTCAAGAGCCAATACAGCAGAAATTGTGGCTTGAGTTTGGTATCAATAATTCATGAAGATTATTTTGAATTTTCCCCCCATGGTATGTTGTGTAAACGCACATGAAAATTTGAAAACATTCCTCCTATAAGTGCTTGATAGTGTTGAATTGCAAAGTGAGATAATTAGATATATAATGTCATTAAATTTTGAGTAGTAATGCATTATTAAAGCTCTGCTAATAAAACTAACATTTTTATGTGCATGCAATTATTTTTGAAGCACCATTAATATAAGTATAAATACTGAAGTATGTATAAGTATAATGTCCTTGGGACCATTAGAAAATAAACAGAAAATAACTTATTAAAAATTTCATGTTTGTTACATACCAAATTACAGCATAGTAGTATGATATATCCAGTGCTATTTTTGTTGGAGTAGCTTATATCTGAACTATGGAAATGATATGTATAATAAATTAATATAGGCCTTTACACCTGTCATAATTTTTCTTAATAATGATCGAAGAGTTTTTTACACATAAGTTATGCAACAGAATACATCTATCTATCTATCTATCTACTGTATCTATGAGCGGTGAGTGTGTAAACCGAAAACCGACTAGAGGAAGACGCACTCTATGACACTATGAGTGGTGAGTGTGTAAACCGAAAACCGACTAGACTCACTAGAGGAAGACGCACTCTGACACTCTATGAGTGGTGAGTGTGCAAACCGAAAACCGACTAGACTCACTAGAGGAAGATGCACTCTGACACTCTATGAGTGGTGAGTGTGCAAACCGAAAACCGACTAGAGGAAGATACAGACTACGACTTTTAGGTTGTACATCTGATACCGGCATTCTTTTTTTTGTCACTCATCTCGTGATCTCTTAATTCGAAAAGTCCAAGAAAGTGTGGAAGGACCCCACCCTCCTCTAAGAACACGGACACTAGTTCTGAAACTCTTAGAGTGGAGGTTACACCTTTTTGGAGGACAACTATGCATTTTTTCAATCAAATTACATTTATTCGCAATCTTTAATACCATTTGTGTTCATTCATTAATCGTTTGTATCGTCTGTTGTCTGGTTCGGAATTTGCGGGATCGGGAGCCAAATATTTATAAAGTGGTAAATTTTATGTACCCATAGCAATGCACGTACATATTAAAGCGTGATGGGTTGTTCTGTGTCATGTTAGGGATTTTATTGCTAGTGGAATTCATTTAGTCAAACATCCAACCCCTAATGATACAGTGTTGAACTAAAGACTGACCAGGAGAAAATGAAACGAGGATTGAACGAGAAACTTCAGAGGACAATATATAGATAGAACCCTGGGCTCGGTTTCACGACAGCCAACAAGCGCGGTTTTCGACCTAACTTGGGTGGCAACTAGTTTCCTTCTAAGCGCTAGGTAGTGTTTCACGACTGCAAACTTGGGCGCGCGCGGCCTAAATTAGGTCAGACCTACTGGAGCACCTCCCTACCAGCTCTAACTTTCGCTAGCAGCGACCTAGGGTACAAACAAATAGGCGTCACGCGTGCATCAATTCTATCACAGACGTAGGCAAAGAAGAAATCGTCCGTCACGGGATCGTATATAGTTTAATATTCTCAGAAACAATCCACAGAAACATTTATGAATTACTATGAACATATATTTTATTTCTACCACCCATTTCTAAATATTTTATTTTAATGTAAATGTGTGTAGTTTTTATGCAATCATGTGTGAAAGGAAAGCAGTTAATTAATTTTGCAATTCTGTTTCCACTAAATCCATGAATCTCAGGAATGATTTATATCTTTCCTTAATTTTATTTATCTGTATATTCATTGCAATGCAACTTAAAACTCTCTAAAGCCACAGATAAAAACAAAAAAATGATTGTTTTATCATATAACTGGAAATTTTCATTAATGGACTATTAAAGTATTAATAATAATATATCAATTTTAATTGGCATTAAGTTTATTTTAAACCAAATTATATTAGTGATAGTAATATTTGATCATATATAATATTATAATAAAATAAAAATATATATTCTATTTTAGAATATTGTTATAATATAAAGACTAAAAATGTGGTGGCATTTTAATTTTTTTTTTAAAGTTTCACTTTTTCATTAAATATATAGATAGTAAACTTTCAGTGCTACTCATCATCTGTCAAACTGACTTATGTGTATCTAGCTGTAACATTACAACTAATGATTATTTTTTAATTAAAAAAAAGAATGGCCATATATTATGTATACATTACATAGTAAAAATGCATTAGCATAAGTTAATATAATAAGAAGTAGAATTATGTGTAAATCTTCAAAAGGTGAAAAGCTTTGTTTTGGTTTTCTGAAAAATACAGTTTTTGTATTTTCAAAGTATTTACATTTATTTCATTGTTGTTACAAATATATTTAACTTTTACATTAACAGTGTATGTATACACTGCCTGATGGGAAAAATTCATATAGATGAATATAAAATGTGACATAATTTGCTACTTAAGTTAGTATTTACAAAAAGATCTAGGCATTTAAATATTAATATGATGGTGACTCATGTCATAATTAACACATATAAGATATAGAGTAATAGACATTTAAATATTTTCATGATGGTGACTCATGTCATATTTAACACATATAGACATTTAAATTTTATTATGATGGTGACTCATGTCATATTTAACACATATAGACATTTAAATATTATCATGATGGTGACTCATGTCATATTAAACACATAATTTTTATAGACATTTAAATATTATTATGATGGTGACTTGTGCCTAAATGTGAATTGATTAAAATAATTATTAAGAAAAAAATAATTTATACAAACGTTAGTCTTTATTCTTTGTTTTCAGTTTGAATGTTAAGTTACTGTTGCATTTATCACATATATTCAAAGGTATTTTTGAGATATGATAGTTATTGTTTTATGAACATGAGAACTAAAATAAATAAGTATTGAAACAGTTAATAAAAAAAAATAGAAAATATAATTTATGACTAAAACTGCAATTTGTATAATTTCTATACAAATGTTTAATTCATTTCTTGTACAAGGAATATTTATGTCAAATGACAGGTTATCCAATATTAAACATATTATTATAGTTTATTTCTCAAACAACTGATTTATTGTTTATAGTTTTGAGAATAGAATATAGCACTTTTATTTCTGATAATGTGAATAAAAATATACATGAGTTCTCCACCAGTCTTAGGGTATTTTCTTTTAGCAAGGTCACTTTTTGCTTCGCTTGTTAGAGTAGTTTAGACCATTTACAGCGAAGTTCATCTGCTAACCGATGAATGGTAAAAAACGCATTCACTGACATGATCACAGCAGCCCACGCATTCTTTTTGTCTTTGTTTGTGACTGAGCTCTTTAGTCGTGATTGTAGGATGCTTTTTCCTGTATTCGTATGCCTCTATTAAAGCAACGACCTCTAAATGCGTGAAATTATCTTTATGTGCGCGACGATTATTGTTAAAATTGAATTGTGGGATAGATCTATTTATAAACAAGTCATGTGACGCTTCTAGTTGACAACTACTTAGTGCGCTTCTAGTTGGCTGTCGTGAAACGCTACCTAGAAGTGACAACTAACTAGTTTGGAACTAGCGCGTTCAGAACACTACATGCTGAATCAATCAGTTGAACCCCATTCGGGGAGGTGTGTGTGTGTGTGTGCGTGCGTGCGTGCGTGTGTGTGGAGGAGGATGGTGCAGGGAGTTATTTTTATTCTGTGTGACGTGATGAGTTTGTTGAAATAACATCATAAAAGTTGTAAACGTTTATAATTAAATAAAAGACTTCAGAACTCACTGTTCCTGCTTTTGGGTTTGTGTCAAATCTTAGGAATAAAATTTCTAATAACCTGTGCTATTTCAAAGCAAATAATGCACGTCATTTGAGACTGCTATTTATTATGAGACAGAAAGTATTTTATTGAATAAAAAGTTTATGTTAAATATAATTTGAGTTTTGTTATGTTGTAAATAATAGTAAAACAAAAGAGGATTATTGTGTAACAAGCTATACAAATATTTTGTCCACTTTTACAAGTTTTTGTTTGTCTCTTTCATTCTATATTTTACATAGTCTGTACTTGACACAATCAGAATAGACACAGTACAAAGTGTCCACTTTCTAATTCTATGTTTCTAATACAATTGAATACCAAACGATGACATAAATTAAAGTACTAGTAAAGGATGTGTTTCTTATGTTCAGTTAGGTAAATATTTAAGTAATGCAGAATTTTTAGGTGAGATCACAAATTCATACGACCAAGCGGATCTCTCTCTCTCTCTCTCCCTCTCTCTCTCTCTCACAAAGAAGTATTTAAGTTGTCTGTGTGTTCTATGGTCGTCACAATAAATATACCTGCATTAATAGTCGAATCCCTTGTATTTGCTTTGATTGGAGTGTGATGAGACATGAGGTAATCACCATTTAAAATATTTCACTAGTTGCATGTATGTCAAGCAGAAAACTGGACTGAAAAAGAAACATGATGCGAGCCTACAACTGATTGTCGCTGTAAGACTGGGTTTGCTTTTGCTGTGTTTTATTGCAAAATAACTGTTGTATTTCATTGATGCAGCTGATCCAACGCTTCCTTCTTTCTTTCCGGTGGTTAAGTTCCTTTCGGTGGTGGTTGAGTTCCTTTCGGTGGTGGTTGAGTTCCTTTCGGTGGTGGTTGAGTTCCTTTCGGTGGTGGTTGAGTTCCTTTCGGTGGTGGTTGAGTTCCTTTCGGTGGTGGTTGAGCTCCTTTCGGTGGTGGTTTAGTTCCTTTCTTTTCGAGTTCTGTTTGGATTTATTTTGAGAATGAAAAAAGATTACATGATACATGAAGAATATGATACTTCACTTATAAAGATATTATTTTAAAATAGAATAAATACTACGTGTCATTACTACGTGTCTACGGTACGTTTTAGTGTAAAGGTGTGGAAAACTAATTAGATTTACCACGGCATGTTTTAGTTTAAAGGCGGCGAAAACTAATTATATTTACTACGGTACGTTATAGTGTAAAGACGCTGAAAACTCATTATATTTAATACGGTACGTTTTAGTTTAATGGCGCTGAAAACAAACTAATTATATTTACTATGGTACGTTTTAGTGTAAAGGCGCTGAAAATGAACTAATTATATTTACTACGGTACGTTTTCGTGTAAAGGCGCTGAAAATGAACTAATTATATTTACTACGGTATGTTTTAGTGTAAAGGCGCTGAAAACGAGCTAATTATATTTACTACGGCATGTTATAGTGTAAAGGCGCAGAAAACGAACTAATTATATTTACTACGGCATGTTTTAGTGTAAAGGCGCGGAAAACGAACTAATTATATTTACTACGGCATGTTTTAGTGTAAATGCGCTGAAAACATAGAGTAAATATATTTAGCACGGTATATCTTAGTGTAAATGCGCTGAAAACATAGAGTAAATATATTTAGCACGGTATATCTTAGTGTAAATGCGCTGAAAACATAGAGTAAATATATTTAGTATGTGTCTTTACTACGTGACTATGGCCCGTTTTAGTGTAAAGTCACTGAAAACATAACGTAAATATACTGACTACGGCATGTTTTAGTGTAAAGTCACTGAAAACATAGAGTAAATACATTGACTACGGCACGTTTTAGTGTAAAGTCACTAAAAACATAGAGTAAATATATTGACTAAGTCACGTTTTAGTGTAAAGTCGCGGAAAACAGAGAGTGCTACAATAGAACAACTTACATATAAAAGAGAGTATGACGTCACTTGCGCATTTGTAAAAGTTGTGACATTTCAATTATTTATATTGTTAGTGAAAAATAGTCAATAATTTCAAGATCAGGCGTATATTGCAAACCGCTCTAATTGACGATCAAATTTTATGAGTGGAAAATCTGAGAACAGACTCTCATGCTGCCCGTGATCGTATAAACCGAGGTGTTGACCTTGAGATACCAACATGGTATTCACGTTCTTCATAAAGAATTTCGGGAAAAAACTGGTGTGTTTTGACATTGAACTATTACTCACCTTCTTCCCTTTGCTTTCTTCTTCTGGCCACACTGGAACAGACAGACCACAAACTATCCGTTTAGAGATCATGGTTTTGAAACAAGTACAATGTTTATTTATAGATGTGCATGCAATTTCAAGATCGGGAAATTAAATCTAGACAAATAGGACGCTTGCCAACATTGTTGATAGAAAACTGAGTAGAGATACGAGCTGTTTATCGTTGAACGATATTGGAATTTAACTGTGTTGATAGAAAACTGAACAGAGATACATGCTGTTTATCGATGAACGATATTGGAATGTAACTGTGTTTATAGAGTAGAGATACATGCCGTTTATCATTGAACGGTATTGGAATGTAACTGTGTTGGTAGAGAACGGTTAAGGTAAAAGCTGTATTTTCAATTTAATAAAGGGACTTAATACTCAAATGTCTTTATAACAATCGGCCCTGTATCACTGCTATGTGCTGAGCATCAGAAAATACATACATTCAGTGAAATCTTATAAAATATTCAGGTGTGTCTGTTTTTCATTTACTGCATTTCATTTACAGGAAAAATTAACTTGAGAATCGGTCACCTGTATGTGATAAACAGTTCATGATAGATCATATTCTAACTTATTGACACTGAAAATTTTATTTTCAATTGTTAGAGAATGAATTAATTCTGCATTAAAAAGATGACCTTGTTCTTGGATGTCACAGGTATGAGGAAATATTATTAAATTCTTTTTCACTCTCTCTCTCTAAGTGTCATCATTCTCTAAATGATTAATGAAACAGCCAAGTTAATTTAAACATAGAAAGGGGTTAAATGATCATTTTGTCAACAATGTGAAACCTAAGATGGAAACGCTAGCTGAGGAAGAAATAGGTTTGATAGTAGTTCGTGCCAGCGAATGGAAAGGTGTAATTAACTTTCAAGGATGCATGCATTTACCCCTATGCGGTCAGCAATGCCAGAGCCATAAATCACTTCTTGTATGAGGAATACGTGGTTAGTGGACCGCTGAGATGCTAATTTTGTCTGTGAGAAAACAGGCTCTGAGTTTTGAAATGTAACTTGTGTGTAAGAATCACCACTATAAAGTTTGGTAGTTTACAGTTATTATGAAATTATTTGTTGAAATAGAATTTTGAGTTACTGGAAGGTTGAGATTTATTTGTTATAGTTAGATGTGTTAGTTTGTGTGTACAACCCTTTCTTGCTATGACTAGTGTACTCTTTTCAGGTGGCGATGAGTCACCATAGTAACATAGTTTTAAAAATAAAATAAAAGTAATGAGTGCTCTGGGTTAGGTAGTTAGCAGGCAAATTGATATGTCAATCACTTGGTGTCAACTTGGAATTCGATACCTGGCACTAATAGAAAGTGGACTGGAGGGGGTGTGTTCTAATGAGCTCAGCGAAAATGATGTACAAGGACTTTGCATATAAAAGGGGATGAGAAACACCAAGAATGTAGAGGTTGGTAGAGGGGTGAGAAATACCCTCTGAGTTTCTCCCTGCTTTTTGGACTCTATGAGCTTGGCCGGCAACCAGCACTAGAGAACTCTTGGACACTGCAATATAGAGTGCCTGATGTCTACCTGGCTGTATTTTAAGGCATGCCCTCATGGCCCTCAACAGATCAAGATGGATCAGTTGTACGGACAGTCATCTCGGGTTCTTCAAAGACTCTGTGGAAAGGCCATGGATGGTCGGCAATAAGTAAACTACATGCAGAATAAAATTCGAGCAAAATAACCATCTTGGTATTCTGTGTGTGGGTTTGTAATAACATCTATGCAAGTCCTATGTGGCGTCAACTAGCCACCCCCCCCCCCTTTCTTTGGAGAGAAGGATAATGGTGACATTGGAATAGTATGTTTACTCCTTCTAAACATCTGTGGGACATCTTTAAAAAGTTCTCCAATGATCTGTTTCCATCAGACCTGTGTCACGGTGAAAGATGACTTAATGTTTGCTAGAAGGTCACACTGACATGCTGTCAGTTAAGTAAATTCTGACACTCAATTGCATTATGTAAACTATTTTCACAATTTCAGCATTGTATAGAAAACTAACGGGATTGTGCTTTTTTTGGTGTTAGTGTAAATAAATATTCCCCTCCCTATTTTTAATTTTAATTGTTATTTAAATTGCTAAATTGTCAGAGTGACCCGACCTTGGCACTCCTTATGGTGTTGTTTGAAAGTGTCTGAGTGTGAAGTAAACAGCCTAAGGAAAGAATATTCTAGATTTGCTGACCTAGAACAAACTGAGTGAGCAGTTTTCTATTATCCAATAATTATGATTTATGAGAGCGAGACTAGCAATGGACTGAGTTTAAGGAGTTTACTTGCAGTAGAAACTTTTGCTGTCTTT
The DNA here is from genome assembly GCA_028829895.1 of Sinotaia quadrata. Lineage (NCBI taxonomy): Eukaryota > Metazoa > Mollusca > Gastropoda > Architaenioglossa > Viviparidae > Sinotaia > Sinotaia quadrata. Next base: position 155,805,516 of record CM054177.1, on the reverse strand, counting down.
TGAATTTGAAGACAAAGAGACAGGTCCGACTCTGAAGGCAGTTGTTAACTTGAGTGGTGAGTTGAGGGAGAGAGAGTGTATATTTTATGTATTTTCCTATATGTTTCCCTTGTGTTTATGTAAAGATTTAATATATAAGTTGATTTATTTACTACAAATGTTTAAACTAAGCTGCGCCCATGTGATGTGTTAATATGTGACATCGTTTGATGCATTGTATTTATTGTACTACGTGTGCATGGTAATAATAATTACTGTTGCAGGAGATTGTAAGTTTTGAGAATAAATGTGAGATAAAATGGAGTTATATTGCGTCAAATGAGAAACTGAGGTTTGCTCCTTGATTGTATGTTGGCAAGCAACCTTCTTCTTCTGATTTCTTCTTCACTGGTTGTGGTTGAGTCTCAGTCTGTGAGCTCGACCCTGAGCTGTGAGTCTCAAGTGTAACCTCGAGTTCAACTTTCAAGTTCCTAGCTATCCTTTGCTTGTTGACTAGTCGTCACTTGAGTGACTGGGAAAGTGCGGGAGACTTACAAAGTGTGTTGCAGAGTGTAAGCATAAGGGAATAGGCTACACTTTTACTTTTGATGTACCAAAGCAAGGATGCTAAGTACATCAGTCCAGTGAAGATAACATAATCATTGTGATTGTGTTCTGCTCAAGAAACTGATGGTAAGAGAGTGCCAGGTCATTTTCTTGGAATGATGCATTTTCTTCCGCACAAGGCGAGAACAAGTGCTGAGTACGGACATTTGGACACTGTGACGTGATTGAAAAGGCCAGTGAAAAGACTGTGGAAACTGTACTTAATCCAGGTCAACGTTAATTTATACATTTAATTCTAAGAGAGAGTCAGACTGTAAACTGTAATTACTCGAATGTGGATTCATGGAATATTAATATATATAATTATAATTATCTGTGTCATTGTAATTGTTATTTGTATAGTTGATTTTTGTATAGTTGATTTTTGTATAGTTGATTTTTCTTTTAATAAATTTATTATTAAATTTATTGAACTTACGCATGTTGATATTTGATAATCTTATGTCGCAGAAGAAAGTGGGTGGATGGGTGCTCGCTAAATATAGATTAAAGTCGGATTTGTCTTCTCCTTACAGAAAACATTATGTTGTTTTATGTTGTGGAAATGTGAAAACGTTTACAACGCCATAATAACCGCCAAGTGAGAGACGAGTGATGTCTGTTTGGAGGATCATTAATAAAATAAAATTAATATTCTCATCACTTGAAATTAGTCATGAATGATTAATTAATTATTAATAATTATCTTCATTAATTAAGTGGCGCACGTGTCACAGTTAGCAATAACAATTGCCTTAATAATTGAAAACTAAATAGGTGTGAAGTCTTCAATTCATTGAAATTGTTTTTCCTTTAACTTGGAATGTGTGACTGTGAAATTTTGTCTATTCATGAATAGAGTGTATAATTAATATAATATATATGTAGAGAGAGATGAAGTGGCACCTTTCTCGTTCACGAGACTCAAAGATAATAAACTTAAATTCGTGAAGCATTACAATAAGATTGTTGGCACACATACAGATTCCCTTGTGATTTCTTAAGCTAATAGTCTCGCTTGTGAGATATTGTATCAATATAAAATGACATTAATAGTCTTGTTACTGAGATATCATCATTACCAATTTAAAATATCATTACTAGATTTGTTACTGAGATATGATTGTAACATTATAAAATGTCACTAATACTATTGTTACTGAGATATGATTGTAACATTATAAAATGTCACTAATACTATTGTTACTGAGATATGATTGTAACATTATAAAATGTCACTAATACTATTGTTACTGAGATGTCATTGAATCAATGTGAGATATTACTCACACTATTGTTACTGAGATATCATTGAATCAATATGAGATGTTACTCACACTATTGTTACTGAGATATCATTGAATCAATATGAGATGTTACTCACACTATCGTTACCGAGATATCATTGAGTCAATATAATATGTTACTCACACTATTGTTACTGAGATATCATTGAATGAATATGAGATGTTACTCACACTATTGTTACTGAGATATCATTCAATCAATATAAGATGTCACTCTCACTATTGTTACTGAGATATCATACTATCAATATAAAATGTCACTAATAGTATTGTTACTGATATAAATCATACTATCAATTTAAAATGTCACTCTCACTATTGTTACTGAGATATCATACTATCAATATAAGATGTCACTAATAGTATTGTTACTGTCATGAAAGGAGTTTTCATTTTTGGAGTAACAACTCAAATTGAAGTAAACAATTAAATAAAGTCAGTGTGAAAGTGTCCTTAGTCGAAAGTGCAAACTTCCAGGGGGTTGATCATTGCCTTTGCGTGGGCGTGAAACAAAAACATTTAGGTGCAGGGATGACACGTACGCACTACCAAACACAAAAAACGAACACCTATATCACCAAGCAGGACACCTAACATTAAAAGAAAGAAGAGACAAACAAATCCTAAGACAATGGACCAACAGAACAATTCCTGGGAAAAACCTCCCCACAAACTTGCATCTGCTGAACAAAAGTTGGGATAAAAGAGGATACAAAGGACAGAAAACAAAAAAAAGCAACCCTAACAGATGGACAGAAAACAAGCTACCCCCTTACCAACTAACCAAACGACTGCTAGAAAAACACAAACAAAACACAATTAAAACTGAAAAACCGAACACAAAACCTCAAACCCCTTTGACAATCACCCCCCCCCCCCAAACATAGACCTAACATTGCTTAAACAACCCAAAAAATTCAGCAACCCTCCAATAGTCAAGCTAAAAGCGCTCGAACACAAACAAAAACTACCCCAACCATCACCACATATGTACAGATGGTTCAAAAAACAAAATCGGAACAGGGGCAGCAGCACACACACACACACACACACACACACACACACACACACACACACACAGGCACGCATACATACAAATTAGACCAAAAACACTCAAACGATCAAACAAGCACTAACATTAGCAACCAACTCCACAAACATACAGACGCAACTACTCATATTAACAGACTCACTCACATCGTTACAAAATATAGCTACCCCTTCCAAACAACAAGAACAAACATAACAAATCAAATAACAAAACAAATACAAACACTAGAGAAAAAAAGGAGTAAAAACAATGCTACTCTGGATCCCCAGTCACACAAACATTACTGGAAATGAAACAGCAGACAAGGGAGCTAAATACGGAAGCAAACAAGGCAAACAACTACCCACGCCAATACATACATCAGAAATACACACACAAATCAAAAGCATATACAAAAGTAAGACACCCCCCCACTCCCCCTCAACTCACAAACATAAGCCATAACAGAGCAATATTCAGATTGCGATACAATAACACAAGATATACATAATAGAGCAATATTCAGATTGCGATACAATAATACAAGATATACATAACAGAGCAATATTCAGATTGCGATACAATAATACAAGATATACATAATAGAGCAATATTCAGATTGCGATACAATAATACAAGATATACATAATAGAGCAATATTCAAATTGCGATACAATAATACAAGATATACATAATAGAGCAATATTCAGATTGCGATACAATAATACAAGATATACATAATAGAGCAATATTCAGATTGCGATACAATAATACAAGATATACATAATAGAGCAATATTCAGATTGCGATACAATAATACAAGATATACATAACAGAGCAATATTCAGATTGCGATACAATAATACAAGATATACATAATAGAGCAATATTCAGATTGCGATACAATAACACAAGATATACATAATAGAGCAATATACAGATTGCGATACAATAACACAAGATATACATAATAGAGCAATATTCAGATTGAGATACAATAATACAAGATATACATAATAGAGCAATATACAGATTGAGATACAATAACACAAGATATACATAATAGAGCAATATTCAGATTGCGATACAATAACACAAGATATACATAATAGAGCAATATTCAGATTGAGATACAATAATACAAGATATACATAATAGAGCAATATACAGATTGCGATACAATAACACAAGATATACATAATAGAGCAATATTCAGATTGAGATACAATAATACAAGATATACATAATAGAGCAATATACAGATTGCGATACAATAACACAAGATATACATAATAGAGCACTATTCAGATTGCGATACAATAACACAAGATATACACACAAAAGAAACAAAAGCATGCATGTACAGCATAACAGACAACACAACCGAACACTTCCTACTCCAGTGCAATAAATACACGGAAGAAAGGAAAATCATCAAAGACACAACAGACCTATTAAACTTACCATTCAACACCCAAGCACCCCTATACCCCAAAGAACACAATCAAGTCACGTGCACCTAGCACTTATCACTTACCTCTTAGAGACAAACACACTCCACCTACTTAAAAAAAAAAAATCCACACCCAATAACATGCACAAACCACACGGACGACAGTCGTAACAACGGTCAGACATGGAGATACAACACGCAAACCAAACAACGCAGGAACACCACACCCCACCCTCCTTGAATACACAGGAATCCAACAAGAACGGAAAACATCGACAAGATGAAAAGTTCTAACGCAATCTCTGTGGGCGCATAGATATCGGAACTACTACTACTACTAATGACAATTATACATGCCTACTAGATGAAGCTAGGAGATGGTAGTGTTCCCCATCACAGCTTGGGAGAAAGCGTGAATAGATGACCTTTTTGAAGGTAAATAAGTGACTGGTGAATGTGAGTAGATTTTAAATTATAGGGGTTTTTTGGTATTGCTGTAATATTGAAATGACGAATGATAGTCAGAGATCGGTAGATGTAAATAGGATAAATATATCTAGTTTTGAATAAAGGACTTAGGGCTGGTTAATTCTATAATTTCAGGGACTTGGTGTACGACTTGGTGAGCAAGTACAATTTGGGTTGAAGCTTGTGGTTGAAGGACATTAACACATGCTATCTGTGGGCGTGGAGAAACATTCAAAGAACAAAAACGTTAAAGTTGAGTTAAATGAACGATGAATTGTGGCCTTGTCTTCCTAGATCTGACTAACAATTCTTCCTTATTCTTCTTGAAAGAAACCATGTTATGAGCAATTCAACTAGACACGATTTAGACAAATCCTATCATTGAAGAAAGATTATAGCGATCACAACGAACTTACGTCTTTTATTTTTAATTAAAGTTTTATTGTTAATTGTTTACAATTCTTACATCTTATTTAATGTTAATGTAGCAATTGATAAATTGTAGTGTAGTGTATCTTGTAAGTTAGCGTCATTGTTGTATATCGTTATCATAATTGTAGTGTAGTGTATCTTGTAAGTTAGCGTCATTGTTGTATATCGTTACCATAATTGTAGTGTAGTGTCTCTTGTAAGTTAGTGTCATTGTAGTGTAGTGTCTCTTGTAAGTTAGCGTCATTGTTGTATATCGTTATCATAATTGTAGTGTAGTGTCTCTTGTAAGTTAGCGTCATTGTTGTATATCGTTATCATAATTGTAGTGTAGTGTCTCTTGTAAGTTAGCGTCATTGTTGTATATCGTTACCATAATTGTAGTGTAGTGTCTCTTGTAAGTTAGCGTCATTGTAGTGTAGTGTCTCTTGTAAGTTAGTGTCATTGTAGTGTAGTGTCTCTTGTAAGTTAGTGTCATTGTAGTGTAGTGTCTCTTGTAAGTTAGTGTCATTGTAGTGTAGTGTCTCTTGTAAGTTAGCGTCATTGTAGTGTAGTGTCTCTTGTAAGTTAGTGTCATTGTAGTGTAGTGTCTCTTGTAAGTTAGCGTCATTGTTGTATATCGTTACCATAATTGTAGTGTAGTGTCTCTTGTAAGTTAGTGTCATTGTAGTGTAGTGTCTCTTGTAAGTTAGTGTCATTGTAGTGTAGTGTCTCTTGTAAGTTAGCGTCATTGTTGTATATCGTTACCATAATTGTAGTGTAGTGTCTCTTGTAAGTTAGTGTCATTGTAGTGTAGTGTCTCTTGTAAGTTAGCGTCATTGTTGTATATCGTTATCATAATTGTAGTGTAGTGTCTCTTGTAAGTTAGTGTCATTGTTGTATATCGTTATCATAATTGTAGTGTAGTGTCTCTTGTAAGTTAGCGTCATTGTTGTATATCGTTATCAAATTCTTTTATCTACGCAGTTATTCTGCTGGAGGCTGGCGAGTCAATTAAATATATCAGACCGTTACCCAATAATAAGTCTTACTGTTTGCATCGACATTCATAGCTGAATTAGCGTGCCAGCCTAAAATAGATCATTGTCAGGCAAAAAAACGCGCGTCGGCAGCGCCATGTCAGGCACTTTTGGCGTTCAGCGATAATTTCTATGGGTTACTAAACTAAAAAATAAAAAGTGAAGCTAATACTAAATGAATTTTAAAAACTATTACATACATATTATAAAATATTTTAAGTCTTTTTAAAAAAATTTAAAAAATTAAAAAATATATAAATAATAAAAAGGTTTTTTTACCTTTTTGTTGAACTTGCGATATTCCTGGAGGATTGGCATTGCTCTACACATTTATTTAATAGTCCAAATTGTGTGGAGATGTTTCCTCAATGTTTACAAATATTAATCCAATTTTTTAGTTTATTAGTTTTTTTTTTAAATCAAGCACACACCACCAAGTACTTTTACTCAAAGGCTACAGCGCCCGAGATTTGAAAATAGATCTAGAAAAATAGATCGCATCCACGAAGACAAATCATTATGAAGTGAAGAAAAATGTTTCACATATGTCCAGTTCAGTGTTTTTTGTACAAATAAAAACTATTTCCATAAGAATTTTTTTACACATCAATAAAATAAGTCCCCAAAGCTGATATATTTCAGTCACCTCTGTATCACGCCACTGTTTGATAGAGTCGAAGTTAGAAAAATTTGCACACGATCGATAGTAGATCTGCGGTATAAGTATTCGTGAACTCGACAATTTTTTGCACAAAATTCACTGGTAAAAATGCTTCCAAAATATCGACTTCTCCAGTATTTTCTGCAAATGGCATTTGTATTTCACTATTTCCTGCAAAAGCATGTGGCTTTTCCATGCACCTAGCACTTGTAGCAGACGCCGCCGCCACGCTTCAACAAGACCGGTTTTCAGTTTTCGTAGTGCTGGCCTCGAGGTCAACTGCGTCTAAAATTTCAATAGGGGCTGGTTGAACATTTTTATTTTCTGATAAGAAATCAGATTCATCTAAAATGAATCAAATTCTGACCCAGCTGTGGCTTCAAACTGTGAGTTTGAAAACAACGAAACTTGCCATGGAGATCAACACAAAATGTCTGCGCGTCTTCACAAAGACAGTTTGTTGTATTGAAAAAGCCGCCAGTTCAAGCTCATTAGTATACTGATTATAAGTATCCAATGAAAAAAATTATAACAGATTGGGTGCGGAAGCCAAACATTTTTCTGATTGGTTATTTTAAATGAATGGTTTCATGAATGAATGATCTACGCGCACGTATGCGTAAGCCTGTGACAAACAGTGGAACATAGTCAAGGGCTCAGTCACTTCCGGTTGTGACATAACTTGACACACAGACTGCGAATGGGTTAAACCAGGGGCGGGCAAACTTTTGAGACCGCGGGCCAGATAAAACTGTTGGAACAGTTCGCGGGCCGGATAGACGACCAAATATCACAAGTCCAGCAAGTTCAGAATATAAAATGAGAACAAAAGTAATTTTAAAAAACTAACTCAGTTTCATGATTAATGAGATGGATGGTGTTGCTTACAATGAATAAGTGATTCAATGTCTGGCTTAACTGATGAGGTTGACAAGCGAAGAATGTCATTTAGATGACGGTCAGAGAGTTGAGAGCGAAGGCGACTCTTTGTATATTTCATCTTTGAGAACAGTTGTTCACAGCAAAATGTGCTTCCGAACATAACTACAATGCGGGGAGCATGTTTAATAAAATGTGGAAACTTGCCTGATGGTAGGATGACATCACGAAAAAAAGAAAGAGGAGAAGAAGTGCGGAACTTTGCTTTTAACTCATTCTTTGAGCAAGGAGTAGTGAAACTTCATAACTGGCACGTGTCACTTTTTCATGCACAGATGTTTGCTTATGAAACATCAAACTGCTTTTCTCTATATTGCCTGTGAGTTTAGCAATAGTATTCTTTTTCTCAGAGGCAGACATTAAACTGAATTTCGAAGTTAAGTGTACTGTTTCCCAGTGACAGCGCACATTAAACTCTTTGAAGACAGCAACAGTTTTCAAACAGATCAGGCACTGAGCTTGTCCAAATCGTTCTATGAAAAAGTACTTCTCGACCACTCAGAGTTAAATGTCCGACTTTCCATATCCACTTTAAATTTTTTAGGATGCTGGGGTTGCAGACATGATTGTGGGGAGGGGGGAATAATGGCAAAGAAATAGCAGAAATGCAACAACCAGTTCGGTTGTGATGGCAGAAGATTGTGAGTTTCAAATTCGCACACCTCTAGCCCTCCTTCCTCTCACCCAATTGTAACGGTGAAGGTCAGGTCACGACTGAGGCAGAGTACAGATGCTGACATACATTATTATTGTAGATCTATCCTAGGCCTAGGAGAGTTCAAAAGTCAACGAACTATAAAGAGATGCTAGAGTAATATATATAACTGCAGGCATAAATTGTACATGTGCACACATCCTGTGTGAGTAATTCAAACTGTTAAAATTACATGTAGTCTTTAGACTAGTTTAGCCTTGGCTGTTTGACAGCGTATAACAATGCCCAATTGTTTTAGTGACTTTTGTTTTGCGGGCCAAAAGCAATAAGTGTGAATGGCTTGGCGGGCCAAAAGCAATAACTGTGAATAGCTTGGCGGGCCAAAAGCAATGTTAACTGTGAATAGCTTGGTGGGCCAACAAAAAATGCTTCGCGTGCCAGGTTTGGCCCGCGGGCCAGAGTTTGCCCGCCCCTGGGTTAAACTAATCGCATAAATACGCGTCACCCCATGCAGCATACGACAGTTACTGAGATCTCATTGTATCAATTTAAAATAACACTAATAATATCTCATAATATCATTTCTCCAGTTAACAAAGTTATCTTAATAAATCTTAGTTTAATCAAGTCATTACTAGGACTTAATAAATCTTAGTTTAATCAAGTCATTACTAGGACTTAATAAATCTTAGTTTAATCAAGTCATTACAAGGACTTAATAAATCTTAGTTTAGTCAAGTCATTCTTAGGAATTTACTTAATACATCTTAGTCAAATCAAGTCATATTTGAAGGTCAATATGTACGGGAGCTAATTTTCTTGTATTTCATGCAGTACTCTTTACTGAACAATGGATTCTCATAATTACTGGCTGTATATGTTCTATAAGAAAAGACACGTGGAGACAAATACACGGAAGATAATGGTACAGAAAAGACACGTGCAGGCAAATACATAGAAGATAGTGGTACAGGAAAGAGAAAATATATTCGGTACAATTATCTGAGGAATGCGCGACATGGACTACTTAAAAGCCAAAAAAACTGTTTTAAACAAACAAACAAAACAAATATAGTTATACTTACCAACATAATTGGAGAGCCAGTAATGCAAGCACGGCACAAACGACACTCAAGATAATCCAGAGATTGGTTGTCTCTGTTGAAGAAGGAGTTTCTATTACAATTGCTACAAATGGAACACTTGCATTAACACAAGTAAAAAATCTCTAAGAAAATACCTATTCAGAGTGCATAAAAATGTCCAATTTTATAACAATAGAAGACTTGCCTACAACAGTCACAATTGTTCAATATTTGCAGTATTTAATTAAACATGCACATATGATTGAAAAAATAAAAAAAGAAATATATAATAAAGTAGACGCATGTTGCATGCATAATAAAATATGTGATTCTGTGTATATACGTAATACGTAAAATCATAGGCACACACACACACACACACACACACACACACACACACACACACACACACATATGCGCTGTGTATGTATGTAGGTGTGTGAAAGTATTATTGTAAGTATTACAGTTTGTAATATGCATGTATGGCTACCTATCTATCTATTTGTGATACGGCATGCCACATCTAGTTAATTAAATGATTTTTAGTGATTATAATTATAATTATTATTAATAATGAATCCTTAATAAATAATTTGAAGTGATGAGAATATTAATTTTATTTTATTAATGATTTTCCAACAGACACCTCTCGTCTCTCACTTGTCGGATATTTTGGCTTGGTAAATGTTTTTTTTATTTTTTTTTATTTCACACCATCAACCAACATTCCAACTCGTATATGCAGAATGTGCGTGAGCACTCTCGAACTCAACTGGCATTAGAAGTGACAATGTGTCTGCATCTCCATTCTCACCACCATTGGGGTGTCCACGGTAAATATTAGAAGTGACAATGTGTCTACATCTCCATTCTCACCACCATTGGGGTGTCCACGGTAAATATTAGAAGTGACTATGTGTCTGCATCTCCATTCTCACCACCATTGGGGTGTCCACGGTAAATATTAGAAGTGACTATGTGTCTGCATCTCCATTCTCACCACCATTGGGGTGTCCACGGTAAATATTAACAAAGACGACTCATATGTCGATCATAGGGAATCTATCAAGATGAGGAAGAATGTCAAGGATCCCAAACAACAAGAAAGGCACACCCTAGGAATATTCAAGTGTGATGCTTTAATTCAGTCTACATCATTTTTTCTCTCTCTCTCCCTCTCTCCAGTCACTCGACTTATGTGTCTGCAAGAGAATTGTTAGCCCTCATATACACTTCACTCGATGCACCTGTATAAATCTGATTGATCTATAACAGAGTCATGCATTCAATAATACTTAATTAACCCAACATATACATATCAAATAATCAACCACGAATATACAATATATCTAGATCGAGGAACAAAATCGTTCTAAGTCCAACACATGAAGCAATAATTCTAATAATACAAATTATCCTAAGTTCATTCTTGCATATTGTACTAGACACCTCGTCATGGCTCACGGTCTGCCTTTAGAACCGGACTTCGAATAACGATTGTACTGAAAATTGATTGAGTGTGTGTGTGTGTGTGGGGGGGCGCTTCCGGCTTCCGCCGCTTTCGCGCATGGTACTGAAAAAGAGTTTGAGTGGCCATTTATACTAACTTCCTGGCAACTAATTGGAATCACTCATCTCACCTCTCCAGCCACCGTTCATTATTCAGTCGCATTCGCATCTACATACTTTAAGCTTCTGGTTGGAAACCATCTCTTCAGCCAAATGTCACTCATCTCCCCCTTCCAGCCACCGTTCGTCAATCAATCACGTTTGCAACTAACCCTAACCCTAACCCTAACCTTAACTTTAAGCTTCCAGTCGGAAATCATCACTTCAGTCAGATGCCACCCAATCTCAGCCCCAGGCTGAGTCCATTACTTTATCCGCATCGACAGCTCAGAAGGAATGTGAAAAATAAATGGTTATCTACGTCTTCGTATTGATCGTCTTTCCGTTATGCAAGAGTGACACTCGAGCGTCACACCAGGGTATGTGAGTGATTGTATTGTTATACCAAGGAAGGCGAGTGTGTGCTTTGGAATATCAAATAATGTGGTGGTGGACAGTTTGGATATCAATGCAAACAAATTCAAACTGTGTATTAACAACAGAACTACATTTTCACTATCGGCAGGCTCCATAACTTCCTAATTATCTTAGTGTGTTAGAAGAATAGACAATATCTAAAGAGAAATACATAATTTTTTGTTAATTTTTCCTGAAGTACGTGGACAGCTAAGTGAGCATTTATAATTATGGATTTGACAGTCTATGCATTATTGCACACAAGAGTGTCATGCTAGTACGAGATTGACAGACTAATGCATTATTGCACACAACAGTGTCATACTAGTACGAGATTGACAGTCTATGCATTATTGCACACAACAGTGTCATACTAGTACGAGATTGACGAGTCTATGCATTATTGCACACAACAGTGTCATGCTAGTACGAGATTGACAGTCTATGCATTATTGCACACAACTAGTACGATATTGACAGTCTATGTGTTATTGCACACAACTAGTACGAGATTGACAGTCTATGCATTATTGCACACAACTAGTACGATATTAACAGTCTATGTGTTATTGCACACAACTAGTACGATACTGACAATCTATGTGTTATTGCACACAACAGTGTCATACTAGTACGAGATTGAAAAGTCTAGTAAAAGTTAGTAATGCACACAATAGTGTCATATAAGTACATGATTAACAGTCTAGTTAGTAAGGTACATCACAGTGTCAAACTTGTATGGAGTTTACAGTCTATGTATTATTACACCCCACAGTGTCATACTAGGCTGGATTTTTCAGTCTATGTATTACTGCACCCAACAGTAATATACTAATACATGAATGGAATTTACAGTTTAGGTACAAATATACATCACAGTGTCAAACTAGTATTTAGATTACAGTCGATGTATTATCTCACATAACCGTGTCATAATTGTCTGGAGATTACAGTCGATGTATTATCTCACATCATCGTGCCATAATTGTCTGGAGATTACAGTCAATGTATTATCTCACATCATCGTGTCATAATTGTCTGGAGATTACAGTCGATGTATTATCTCACATCACAGTGTCATAATTGTCTGGAGATTACAGTCAATGTATTATCTCACATCATCGTGTCATAATTGTCTGGAGATTACAGTCGATGTATTATCTCACATCACAGTGTCATAATTGTCTGGAGATTACAGTCGATGTATTATCTCACATCATCGTGCCATAATTGTCTGGAGATTACAGTCGATGTATTCTCACATCACAGTGTCATAATTGTCTGGAGATTACAGTCGATGTATTATCTCACATCATCGTGCCATAATTGTCTGGAGATTACAGTCGATGTATTATCTCACATCATCGTGCCATAATTGTCTGGAGATTACAGTCGATGTATTCTCACATCACAGTGTCATAATTGTCTGGAGATTACAGTCGATGTATTATCTCACATCATCGTGCCATAATTGTCTGGAGATTACAGTCGATGTATTCTCACATCACAGTGTCATAATTGTCTGGAGATTACAGTCGATGTATTATCTCACATCATCGTGCCATAATAGTCTGGAGATTACAGTCGATGTATTATCTCACATCATAGTGTCACAAATGGGTAGAGTTTTTAGTCTATGTATTATTCATACCAAAATATCATAAATAATATAATGGAGATCGAAATCATTCACTAATGAATAATGTTGTATAACATAATGGAGATCGAAATCATTCACTAATGAATAATGTTGTATAACATAATGGATATTGAAATCATTCACTAATGAATATTATTGTATAAATTGCCTTGCCTTGCATGCATGCGTCACCTTCCCAACCTTGATTACATGCACTTGTGCAGTTACCAGTGGGTTGGCAAATCCTGTCTTTACATGCTCCACACTTTAGTGTGCAATTTGGCCCATAGTAACCCTCATCGCACGCTGAAAGTGATTTACAGTTTTTACAGTTGTAATTCTATAATAGACTAAGAAACAGAAACGGACATTGAATTCATTCACTAATGAATACGGTTGTATAACATAATAGATATTGAAATCAGTTACTAAAGAATACTGTTGTATTACATAATGGATATTGAAATCATTCGCTAACGAATACTGTTGTATTACATAATGGATATTGAAATCATTCACTAATGAATACTGTTGTATTACATAATGGATATTGAAATCATTCACTAATTAATACTGTTGTATAAAATAATGTATATTGAAATCATTCACTAATGAATATGGTTGTATAAAATAATGGATATTGAAATCAGGGACTAATGAATACTGTTGTATTACATAATGGATATTGAAATCAGTTACTTGTGAATACTGTTGTATAACATAATGGATATTGAAGTCATTCACTAATGAATACTGTTGTATAACATAATAGATACTGAAATCATTCACTAATGAACACAGTTGTATACATTGCCTTGCCTCGAGTGCATTTGTCTCCTAGCCAACCATCTTCACATCCATCTGTGCAAATACCATTGGCTAAACAACTCGAGTTGTTACAAGCTCCACACTTTAGTGAGCATCCTGACCCATAGAAACCATCTTCGCATGCTGAAATAGATTTACAGATATTACACCGTTGTAATACTGTAATAGACTATGAAACAGAAACGCAAAAACATCCACAAAGCAACACAGCCAACAAACATGCATGACCAATTTAAAACCAGATTTGCATGATCTTCACATCAAGGTATGTGAGTGAGTGCAAATTATACCAAATATGTGAGTGAGAGCAAGGAATACCTAGGATTGTGATTAAGTGCAAAGAATATCAAGGAATATCAAGGTATGTATGCGAGTGCAAGGAATATCAAGGTATGTAGGTGACTGTATTTGTATACCAAGGAATGTGAGTGACTGTATTTTTATACCAAGGAATATGAGTGACACTATCTTATGCCAAGGAATGTGAGTGACTGTATCATCATACGAAGGAATGTTAGTGACTGTATTTTTATACCAAGGAATGTGAGTGACTGTATTCTTTGCTAAGGAATGTGAGTGACTGTAATTTGTTATACCAAGGAATGTGAGTGACTGTATCTGTTATACCAAGGAATGTGAGTGACTGTATTTTTTGCTAAGGAATGTGAGTGACTGTATTTGTATACCAAGGAATGTGAGTGACTGTATTTTTATAATAAGAAATGTGAGTGACTGTATTTTTATACTAAGGAATGAGAGTGACTGTATTTTATAATAAGGAATGTGAGTGACTGTATTTGTATACTAAGGAATATGAGTGACCTTATTTTTATACCAAGGAATGTGAGTGACTGTATTGTTATATCAAGAAATGAGAGTGAGTGTATTGCTATATCAAGGAATGTGATTGAGCATATTTTATTCCAAGGAATGTGGGTGTATTGTTATACCAAGAAATTTGAGTGACTATATTGTTATACCAAGGAATGTGAATGAGTGCATTGGAATATCAAATTATGTGGTGTTAGTCAAAATATGTATTTTACTGAATATTTGCTTTCATATATATCATATTATACTGTCTATATATTTATAAACATCACATTGCCACACTAGTGTTTAGCTTACTGTCTATATATTAATGTACATCAAGTGTCATATTAGTATGGAATTTACAGTCCATGTATTAATATACATCACAGTGTCATAATAGTGGGGCGTTTGCAATATATGTATTAATGTACATCATGGTATCGTAATAGTGTGAAATTTACATTCTATGTATTAATGTACACCTTAGAGTCTGGGATTTATAGTCTATGTATTACTTACAACAAATTGTCATTGTAGTGTGGATTTTACAGTATGTGTATTAATATACATCGCAGTGTCCTACTAGTGCGACACTTTCAATCTCTGTATTACTGTACATCACAGTGACATATTAGAGTGAAATTTACAGTCTATGTATTCATGTTTGCCTTACAATTCCTACTATTCTGGACTTTATAGTCTATGTATTAATATACATCACAGTGTCTTCTACTTCTAGTCTGGAAGTTAAGTCTCTGTATAAATATACACCACAGTGAATACTAGTCTAGAGTTTATAGTCTATGTATTAATATACATCACAGTGTCTTCTAGCTGGAAGTTAAGTCTGAATAAATGTACACCACAGTGAATACTAGTCTAGAGTTTATAGTCTATGTATTAATGCACATCAAAGTGTCATACTAGTCTGGAAGTTACAGTATATGTATAAATGTACACCTCAGTGAATACTAGTCTTGGGTTTATAGTCATTGTATTATTGTACATCACAGTGTCATACTAGTCTGGAATTTACAGTCTATGTATTAATATACATCTCATTATCATAATAGTGAGAAGTTTTCAGTGTATGTTTTAAGGCATACCATAATGAATACCAGTCTATAGTTTACAGTTTATATATTATGCACATTATAATGTCATTATTGTGTTGAGCTTACAGTCTAATTATTAATATACAGTTTAATATCATAGTAATTTGTAGTTTACATTCTATATATTATTATTATTCACATCACCTTTTTCGTTCTATTCTGAATTTCCAATCTAAGTGTACATCACAATATCAATATAGAGAGGAGTTTACAATTTAAGATTTAAATGTACATCACAATATCAATATAGAGAGGAGTTTACAATTTAAGATTTAAGTGCAAATCACAATATCAATATAGAGAGGAGTTTACAATTTAAGATTTAAGTGTACATCACAATATCAATATAGAGAGGAGTTTACAATTTAAGATTTAAATGTAAATCACAATATCAATATAGAGAGGAGTTTACAATTTAAGATTTAAGTGTACATCACAATATCAATATAGTGTGGGGTTTACAATTTAAGATTTAAGATTTAAATGTACATCACAATATCAATATAGTGTGGAGTTTACAATTTAAAATTCAACGGCCTGTATATTGCTTTGATTGGTGTCTAGCAATTGGCTGAGTCTGAACTCCTGATGGATTCAGAAGAGGGGTGTAGTTAATGAAAGACTGTTGACCAAGTTGGTGATAACTAGCCGTTGAGTCCAGTAATCCAAAAGGAATTTCGTTGGGGACCACGTGCTTCATTTATCGTCGCTATTTGGATAACCAGCTAAGTGCAAAGACTGGTGTACTTGAACTAAATAAACTCTATCTGCAATCTATTCGAACACTTCGTGTTTTAGACAAATAGCATAGTATTAGGAGACTTAATGTTGTCTGAATCTTAAATATCTTTTGTTATTTGTTAAATTTTATTAAATTCATTTTTACCTTGTTAATCAATTATTGTAGTTGGTTCTTTATGCAAATGGACCGATAGGATTTGGGGTGGTGGTCGTCGAATGAATCGAGAAAAAGTAGATTGAATGCATAATTAACTATAATTGTTTAATGTTTCCCAGTCCGTGCTTTGTACACAAGTTTGCCTGTCTATAAATTTGTTGGCTTAAACTACGAGCGTTAAATTTGATCAGACTGAAGGGTGAATTTGAGCAGCCAGTCTGTTTTCAGAATAGTAGAACAAATTTTAATTAACATAAATTCTAAATTCTGAATCAGGGTCTATAAATAAATAGTGGACACGTAACAATGTTTTTATTATAATGATTTAACAGTTTACTGATGAGCAAATTTAGTGTACTAGAAAATTTTATATTATCTTACCTTCGATACACCTGTCATCTTTCCAGTCTTCTTGACAACCAGTTTTAGCATAATAACAATAATTATTGTCTTGAATTCTGTACACCTGCCATCTTTCCAATCTATTTGACAACCAGTTTTAGCATAATAACAATAATTATTGTCTTCAATTCAGTATACCTGTCATCTTTCCAATCTACTTGACAACCAGTTTTAGTAGAATAACAATAATTATTGTCTTGAGTTCAGTACACCTGTCATCTTTCCAGTCTACTTAACAACCAGTTTTAGTATAATAACAATGTATATTGCCTTACCTTCATTACACTTGTTACCTTTCCATCCTCTCTTGACAATCAGTTTAACATAATAATAATATCTAATGTCTTAACTTCACTAACCTATCATCTCTTCAGCCTCTCTTGACAATCAGTTCAATAACAGTATCTAATGACTTCACTAACCTATCATCTATTCAGCCACTCTTTGACATTCAGTTTAGTATAATAACTGTATATATTAACTTACGATCACTACACTTGCTACCTTTCCAACCTTCTTGACAAGCATATGGACAGGTTCCGTCAGTAATTTCACAATAAGGGCTGTTACAATGGCCACACCGCTTATTGCAAAAAGGTAACTCATAGAATCCGTCATTGCATTCTGACAGAATTAGGAAAATAATTTTACAGTATTTCATTAATTGCAACAGTGCAGTCAGACACATAATTATTTAAGAGTCTATTCAATATTTCATCAATTGCAACAGTGCAATCAGACACAGAATTATGTAAAAGTTTTTACAAATGCTCATCAATTGCAAACGTGCAGTCAGACGCATAATTAAATAAAAGTCTTTATAATAGTTCATGAATTGTAACATGGCAGCCTGACAAAGAATTATGTAGGGCAGTCAAGCACATAATTTTGTAAATGTTTTTATAATATTTCATCAATTGTAACAGGGTAGTTACACAAAAAGAATTATGTAATAGCCTTTGCAATATTTCATCAATTGCAACAGTGGTCAGACACAGAATTAAAGAAAAGTCTTTATAATATTTCATCAATTGCAACAGGGGAATCTGACAAAGAATGATGTAAATATTTATACAATATATCATCAATTGCAATAGTGCAGCATATTATTTCTATCAGCGTTCAGCCTATAACATCACGCCCACTGAAATACAGTATTATTTCTATCAGCGTTCAGCCTATAACATCACGCCCACTGAAATACAGTATTATTCTATCAGCGTTCAGCCTATAACATCACGCCCACTGAAATACAGTATTATTTCTATCAGCGTTCAGCCTATAACATCACGCCCACTGAAATACAGTATTATTTCTATCAGCGTTCAGCCTATAACATCACGCCCACTGAAATACAGTATTATTTCTACCAGCGTTCAGCCTATAACATCACGCCCACTGAAATACAGTATTATTTCTATCAGCGTACAGCCTATAACATCACGCCCACTGAAATACAGTACTATTTCTACCAGCGTTCAGCCTATAATTCGCCGATCACGTTCGTTCGAGTGGCACAGAATAGAGGTCTCTTATAATTAGTATTTCATAAAATGGAGAAAGCCCAAACCCACACACATGCAGGTTACAGTCATTATAATTATCTCACTATATCAATATGTATCACAACAAATCAAATATTTATGCTAACACAGTGCTTGTGTTAAATCTGATTTCATACTATCTTTTACAGAACGTCGTGAGGAAATGGCGATAGTTCATACAAAAACAAATGAAAATACATAATTATTCTACAAAATTCTTAATGCAATAATAGCTTGAAAATATGATATGTTTTACCTTTTCCCTGAAGTAATGCGGGCTTAAAATCTTCATCCACAGAATAAATTAGACCTTAGAATATTAGGTAGTGTTTCCTTGTGAATAAACCCTTTAATGCACCCCAGCCCCTATTTGTTGAATTTCACACGCCCATAACTTCTGCGTATTTAACCTATTTCATTGACAGAAAATGTATCTCCATATATGGTCATCAAACGTTCACTTTAGCAAGCGGCTCCCACAACCCTTCACCTCCAACCAATCATGTGACAGGCGAATGATCTACATGTATATCCCTTGTACACAACAATAAGTATTGCACCACAGTTCAAGGCCAATAATGGTATATTGGTCTTTATCAAAAAACACGGAAAACAAACGAAACGCCTTATTAATAAAAAATAGTTAATTAAAAAAGAATAAGAAAATCTTTAGTTAATTAAAACAGGCATAATTTGCCCAGACTTCTTCTAACACCACCACTATCTGTTAGCATGCAGTAAGTTCTGCTATCCTTAAAATATTACATCTTAAGACAGACATATCGAGTTATTAGCATGCAGTAAGTTCTGCTATCCTTAAAAAATACATTTTAAGACATCTCAATTTATTAGCAAGCAGTAATTTATTTTATCATTAAACATTTGCATCTAAAATCTTCATGACCTGTTACAGTTTGCTAATTTCTACTATTTTAAAATTTTACTTCTAAAGAAATCATGATATGCTTTCGTACGGTAAGTTCTGATATCGCTAAATATTTCATCTATAGACATCATGACCTGCTAACTTAAATTATTTTTACAATAAATTCTGCTTTCATTAAACATTGACATTTCATATTATCGTGAACATACACCACACTGTAATGTCTACTATCATTGAACATCGACATCTAAAGTCACCAAGACCTGATTCTGTAAGCTCCATTGTCAATAAATATTGACATCTAAAGCCATCATGACCTGACTCTGTAAGCTCCGTTGTCAATAAATATTGACATCTAAATCCATCATGACCTGATACCATTTTATAAGCTAAGCGATCAACAACATCGACATCTAAAGTCATCATGATCTAATACCATTCTGTAAGCTCTGCAATCACTAAACATTGGCATCTAAAGCCATCATGATCTGATACCATTCTGTAAACTCTGCTATCACTAAACATCGACATCTAAAGCCATCATGATCTAACACCATTCTGTAAGCTCTGCAATCACTAAACATTGGCATCTAAAGCCACCACGATCTGATACCATTCTGTAAGCTCTATTATTATTGAACGTCGACATTTAAAGACACCATGATCTGATACCATTCTGTAAGCTCTATTATCATTGAATGCTGACATCAAAAGCCATCATAACATATAAACATAATGTAAGTTCTGTTATCATTGAACGTTGACATCTAAAGTCATCATAACCTGTAAGCTTAATGTAAGTTCTACTATTATTAAACATGTACATGTAGACAGGATTATGAAAGATTTATTGGATCGCATTAGAGACTTTATTGAAAACTTGAAAAGCACATGTTTTAGAAAAATAATGGTGTGAGGTCAGTATGAAATATTTGTATGATTTGCTGCACGGTATTATATACCAGACTGGTATGTTGAGATAAGTTTTAAAATATAGTATCAACATGTGTTAGGGAACTAAATACCGTTAGTTCGACACGTTCCATGATTGTAGTCACAGCCAGCCTTGCAACCTTCACAGTTCATGCTGCAACCAGGGCCATAATATCCTACTTTGCAGACTGTAAATAAAGAAATATTAGTTCAAACTGTCAATAAAGAAATGTTAGTTCAAACTGTCAATAAAGAAATGTTAGTTCAAACTGTAAATAAAGAAATGTTAGTTCAAACTGTAAATAAAGAAATGTTAGTTCAAACTGTAAAGAAATGTTAGTTCAAAGTGTAAATAAAGAAATGTTAGTTCAAAGTGTAAATAAAGAAATGTTAGTTCAAACTGTAAATAAAGAAATGTTAATTCAAACTGTAAATAAAGAAATGTTAGTTCAAACTGTAAATAAAGAAATGTTAGTTTGTTACGTTTCCAGTATTTCTTTATAGACCCTGCCTAGGATTTT
Organism: Sinotaia quadrata; assembly: GCA_028829895.1. NCBI lineage: Eukaryota > Metazoa > Mollusca > Gastropoda > Architaenioglossa > Viviparidae > Sinotaia > Sinotaia quadrata. Next base: position 155,784,281 of record CM054177.1, on the reverse strand, counting down.
AAGGACTTTAAAATGTTTAGATTAAATTAATTCCTTCTCTCTATCCTACACAGACTGGTTGCTCAAATTATCATTCGACTGAACTTAAAAATGTGTCTTGTAGTGCAGACGACAGATTTACGAACTGACAACTTGCGTACAAAGCTGGCTTGGAGTTGTTAAATTCCTCTTAATTAATATGCATTCATTACGTCATTCAGCTCAATCGCCCCCATCCAAACCATGTAATATTAGGTCTATTATGCATAAAAATTTACTACAAAGAGGTTTAACAATTAAAAATAAGATTTAATAAGATTTAACAATTAACAAGATAATCAATATACGAGTGTGAAGTCTAATTCTACTTGGCTATTAAATATATATGCTTGTCATTGTTCTTGAGAAATATGCCATGAAAAGTTCCTTGTGATTTTTGATCCCACAGCTATTACTTAGCTTTTGATTGATGCCACGTGGGTTCCTGATCCAGTCCAAACCGGTCTACCTCACTCAATCGTTCGTCAGCAAATGCACACAGCATAAATATGGAAACTGTCTCTCAGTTATCACGCCGGACGAAGAATGTAAGTGTAGACAAAGGATTTGCAGACCTGCTCGTCAGCACCTTTCCGACAATGGCAGTAGGACTGTAATTGGAGCAGAACTCGACTCAAGGAGTTCGGAACTAGGCATCGAAACTAGGAACCAAAGACCGACCTGAAAACAAGAATGTTTTCGTAATCGTTCTGCATTTAACGTTCGCCCAACCTAAGCACGATTCGTATTTAAAAGCACTGAGTTAGAAATTCGACTAACGCGTCGTTTACAATTTAGATTTGAAGATATAAATGATTTCACGTATGTTACATTTAACAGTACATGATGTATGAATTACCAAATATTTACAACGTTAAAATTTAGAGTTCATACAAAGGAACAATTCAAATCAAGCAAAGCGCTTCACAATTTACACGCAATAATTTGAATTACATAGGAAATTCATGTTGTGCACAGGCGCTCCTGGCACTAGTGAATTTAAAGTTATATAAATTAAAGTTACAATGGAAAAAGAGTTACAATGATTTATATATAATAACTTATAGGTTTTGTCATTTACAAGCGAACCGTGCTTAAGCTAAAGTAGCAATGAATAGCACAAAATTACATACATGGTTCAAAATGCAAGATACAATTAATAAATGCAGTACCTTTGCGAGAAGTCGAAGTGTTATCTTCAGAGCAAAATAGCGTCGGTGTTCCTCTATCGACTCACGAATGCGGCGGTACAGGTACTGTTTGCCGTTCTGGATTTCGGAGTGACAATTTTGGGCGCGTGTCTGTATTTATTAAAATGCATAGAGCGCGTCACGTGACGGGTCACGTGGTATGTAGTTGGTTCGAGAATCTAGACAATGGCCTAAAGTTACATAGCGTCCTGACCTCTTTGCTAGAAGCTTCTCGATACTGATGTATTATGGGAGAACTTTAACAAAGGAGTTTTCAAAATTTAATTTTTGAAAACAGCAAGTGGGTCAAGAAGTCATGACACAGATTTTATCAGACTCGTAACATAGTTTAAACTGCAAATAAAGAAATGTTAGTTCAAACTGTATACAAGAGTTCACGATGTACATCTACTATTTCTTATTGGTCCTCTAAAATCTACAGGCAAAATTTTGACGTTTCATAATATATGTACTCTCTTCCAGTCCGGCAAGTGTGCATGGAATTTAATTTTAAATTTTGAATGTCTGAGTCAAAGAAAAATAATTGAATTTTGTATGTTTAAAGTGCGTGTATGTATCTATGTATGTGTGCGTGCATGCTTGTGTGTGTGTGTGTGTACATAAGTACGTGTGTTCACAGTAATGAAGTGATAGGGGCAATAACTTTAAAACAATTAATTAGTGATACAGTTATCTTTTGATAGATTTTCTTCGATTCAGATATGCGATGACCTGCCAGAATGTTTCGGCTTATAGGAAAATAGTTTACACATTGGTCATTGCTTGTCCATTGTCGACTACATTTGCTACATGTTAACGGTTTTACCCATTGTCGACTACATTTGCAACATGTTGCAGTATTGGTAATTACGTACATCACTCTCATCACACTTCTATTCATTACATTCATCATATTCATATCGCTCACTGTGCGTCATTCATTATGATTTGTTATCATACACACACTCAACATATCCATATCGCTCACTGTGCGTCATTAATATTCATTCATTATGATTTGTATCATACACACTTTCTTGCACCATGTCCTCCATATATCTAGTCCAAAATTCAACGGTAATGAGAAATTATGCATACTGATTTGATTTTGTTCTCCATTTATGGAAGATATGGAGACAATAACAAGTATCGTCACTGCACAGAGTATCTATGATTTTACGACTGAAGTTTTGCTCCATTAGCAATGGCCCCGACAACAACGTAGCTTAGAATAGGCAAGGAAAGTTTCCTTTAATATTAAATGTTTACAATGTGTATACAGCGTTAGTTCATGTCGTTAAACAGTCATTCATAGGTTTCCTGATGCATGCATGTTCATCATTATACAGTTTAGTCGACACTAGAAGAGGAGGAATGAATACCTAAGATAAGTGGATACAGCACCATATTTCATTGACATGTCCAGTGTTCAATTGCCAATTCAAGAGAGTTAAAGAGGCTTGGCTGACTTAATAAGTTCCGATACTAAAAAACTCATTCTGTTGCCAGAAACTCGATCATTCTAGTGAAAACTACAAGTCCATCATTTTGTTGATATGTACATGTATAATATTTTATAGTGACATTGTCATTCGTCAAGTACATGTTTAATATTCAGTTCGATTGTACTATAAATCTCCTTAGGATATGAAATTGTGATTATATTTTGTGAAGTATTTTCGTGATATGTAGCATTATCACAAAATAATAATTATTGTAAGTATATTTAATATACTATTGAATTTGTGATCTGCCCACTCTTAAATTCATACATTTAATTCATGTATACATGTGCAAAACAATACATATAGAAATTAAGAAGACAATATATAGAAGACAATATTATAGTGCAATATTTCTTTTTACAAGATGGACTATCAAGATGGACTCTTTAAATCACTAGAAACCTCTCATCTCCACAAAACGGTAAATTTTTCACCTACCACCTAGAGGGTGGGAGATTGGAAGAGTACCCCCCCTAATTTCCCCAGAGTGAATTCCTAGTATTTTAGTGAACACTGAAGAATAACCCTGACCTGGCACATGTCCACATGGAGTAGCGAATACCCACCCTCCCATAAAAGGCTTATCCATCCAAATTATCATTTACTAAGCCCCCAAGCTACTCTAGCATTTTAACACAGTTACAGTATGTGGAGTTGAAAATGCAAACAGACACACTGAGAAAATTTTCTTAATTAAAGTTGAAACACACGCAGAATTCTTTGATGCTTTAACTTTAATTGTAAGCCACTGCAAATCCAGTCAGATATTTTGCGGTGTAGAAAAATTGTATTCAGCATTTTAGATAATCAAACTTTAATCTCAAAGTAGGATTAGAGATTCAAAGTCGAGTCGAAGCTATCGAAGCAATAACACAACCAGGTGCTCGAGCAGACGCACCGAGTGGGGACGCATAGGTTACGTAATAATACGCACCATCAAAAGGACACGACACCACTGAAACTCAGGGTCGGGCAGCTTCTAAAGGCACCAGACTTGCGCTCACAGAGCAGCCTTTTGAGTAGAGTCACTCAACCGAGACTAAAATACAATGTGTTAGACAAGGGAAGGATTGTGTCCAGGAGAGATTATCATTTTTCTTATTCTAATGTCTTTTTTGAGTGAGAATATTAATGTTTGATGTGTGAACCTAGTAATTGTTCTAGGAAAAGTATTGATATTAATGTGTGGATATCTTCCAATAATTGTTTTAGAAAGAAAATTTTTAAAAGAAAGAATTTCTTATTTTTCTAATTATTGAATTCTTGAGAAACTGATGATTCTTATTCTTGAATTGGTGAGAGGAGTGATTTAAATATTGAAATCTATATTATCTGGTGTTCCTGGCCAGTTATCTCAGCCACTTGTTATCAGCTTCAATTGGAACAGTTCTTGATATAATGTTAATGTCCGTAAAGTTCACAGTTTGTTTAACTTAATACATGCTCTTGAAATCACAAATCCAGTGAAATTCAGTTCTTGAACATAGACTAATATTCTCCGCTGAATATTCCAAATTCACAGTCAGTCACTCACTACAAGAGTTGATATCTCCGACATAACCTTTCCAATAATGGTACCTTCAGTGACAGGCGACTTTCAACTCAGCAAACATCACACTGAAATCTTCAGTCACAGTGAATTTGCCTTGTCTAGTTCGTCATGTGTTCTCTTGCTCTGTAGATGGTAGTCAGTTAGACAAGTGTGCTTGCATCTTCCAGACAATTTTGCCTTTCCGCCCTTCAGACCGGTGTCCCTCGAAGCTGTGAAATATATAATGAATTTTTGCACATCAGTCTCATGTTTTCGACTAAATTCGACTAAACCTGTAATTCCATTCTTGGTTTTCCAAGAATGCATTACAGAAAAAAATATTTAAAAAATTACAATATTTGCACGAAAAAATTCTACAATTTGCAATAAGTAAAAATAATTCAATCTGTACAAAAATCGTGATTTTTACCATCTCCGAAAATCCTTAATCTGCTCTGTCTATGCTTCACTATCTGTAGAGGAATGATACGGAAATCGAGAATTCGAATGTGCTTCCAGCCCAACAGTGGGTATTTATGTGAAAGTTGGGTTCTACGCTCTAATCTCCCCTTCTGGACACAATCCTTCCCTCATTGTACTTTAGTCTCGGTTGAGTGACTCTACTCAAAAGGCTGCTTTGCAAGGGCAAGTCTGGTGCCTTTAGAAGCTGCCTGACCCTGAGTTTCAGTGGCATCGTTTCCTTTTGATGGTGCATATTATGCATCCCTTCTCATTGCATCTGCTCAAGCACCTGGTTGTGTGACTGCTTCGGTAGCTTCAACTCGACTTTGAATCTCTAATCCTACTTTGAGATCAAAGTTTGATTGTCTAAAATGCTGAATATAAATTTTCTACACCACAAAACATCTGACTGGCTTTGCAGTGGCTTACAATTAAAGTTAAAGCATCAAAGAATTCTGCGTGTGTTTCAACTTTAATTAAGAAAATTTTCTCAGTGTGTCTGTTTGCATTTTCAACTCCACATTTCCTCCCCCCTTAAAAATAGTTTATTATTTTTTTATTATTTCAAAGAATGCAAATAGACTGTGTTTGGAAGAATATTCGTCTTATTCTTCTGTTTCTGTTGCAAGTGACAGAAACAGAAGAATAGATCTGGTGGTTTGGTATAACTGATTTCCTGCCTAGTATAGACAAGGTGCATTTTACAATTTCTTTTCACACCTAGTGTTTCAGTGTTACTTCCCCTTTTAATTTTATGCTTAACTTTCAGGTAATTGTCCCCCTTGTTATTCTGGCCAGTGTGTTCAAAATGCAAGTTGGCTCTTAGCATCAAGCATGGCAGTTTATTTCCTTTGATCTCCCCTTAGTCTGACACTGTCTCTCAGCAGTGGGGTCGCCCTTGACCTCGGTTTGAAACTTCTGATCTAGAGTCTCAGTCTCACTGTGATTTGTCAAGCTAATGACGTCTTTGGTTTCCATCATGGCCTGTCAATCTTTCTTAGCAACAATGTGCTTGATTGACAGATCATCACTCTGCCAATATTCATCTGATTGGTCAAAACTGTCTGAATGATTTTCTTTAACCAATACAATTCCCTCACAATGCAGGCCATGCCCCAGTGTCTAACGATAGGTAAACTGTGTGTTGTACCCACCCTTATTCTCTTGTGGCACTGTCCAATAGATACATCAGATAATTTGACATTTCTTGTTGCATCTATACCATTGACCAATCCCTTGTCTGCCTCACCTCTCACAAGATCAGTCCTAATGTCAATCTCCTGTCTCCTCCCTTCCTTCATTCTTAGTCATAGTACTAGCAGTGTGACTCATGGCCATGCTTGGGCAGCACCTATCTGTTACTGTCTCTGTACTAGTCCTTTCTATGCTCAGTAGGCACTTAGACATCCTGTCACACAGTGTCACTGGCAATTCCCCTTTGGAATCACTATCTTTGGTCTTATACATTTCAAAATCCCAAGAAGTGTCCTTCTCCATTACTCTGTCATCTGTCTGAAGTAAGCTATTCATTTCTAAAACAGCTACGTCAATCTTTGTAACATCTCTCGTCTGGTCCTCAGGGTTTCTGCTTAGCTTAACATGTTGCTCAAAGCACTGATTGTTTCCCCTTGACTGAGAGTTGACCTCTCAGTTATGAGTGGGTATGGTCTTCACACACACACACACACACACTTCATCTGCATCACCATCTGTACTGCTTTCTTGGTTCATTCTAGATTTCAAGTCTGTTTTCTCATCACTGATATCTAACACAGGGTCTATTGAACAGTGGTCAGTGTCTAAACACTCTCTTTTATCACCCCTATCTTCCTGTGGTTCCAAGCTATCCTTCCTATGGTCTGTCATTCAAATGTCATGTCTTCTACAGTAGGTGTGTTAGTCATAGGTATGTTGTCACAGTCTTTGTCATCGTCTCTGTCAAAGCATTCTGTCTCATCACTTACTGAATCATTTGAACTCAATGAATCAGTGGTGGACACACCATCTGTGCCCCATGGTTTTTCTCCATAAACAATCTCATTTACTGAATCATTCACACTCAATGAGTCAGTCGTAGACACATTGTTTGTGTCCCCTGGGTTTGTCTCCCAACCCATATCATTATTTACTGAATCATTCACACTCAATGAATCAGTACTAGACACCTTGCTTGTGTCCCCTGGGTTTGTCTCCCAACCCATATCATTATTTACTGAATCATTCACACTCAATGAATCAGTACTAGACACCTTGCTTGTGTCCCCTGGGTTTGTCTCCCAACCCATATCATTATTTACTGAATCATTCACACTCAATGAATCAGTACTAGACACACTTGTCTGTGTCCCTTAACGGGGTTATCCCATGCATGTCTGCCCCACTGACCAGTCCGTTGGCAGTGTCAGTCTCGCTGGTGTTGCCTGTTCCATTGACCTCCTCGCTTGCTCTCTGTGGGTGGGCGTGGTCAATCTATCACCTTGTTCTATTGGAGCGGTAATCCTTGTACTCACCCTAACAGTAGACAACCCTTCCTTACGTCTCTGTTGCAGTTTCTTACCAATGCAGATGTAGGAACCAATAGTTGTAGTACCCCTCTCTGGTAGGAGGTATTTGCAACCCATGATGGCGGAAGTGACGCATCCTTTCATGCAAATTGCCTCTATTCTGCCATTCACATATTGTGACTCAATGTTGACACAAGCGATCGGCATAGTCCTTCTAGTTCCATCTGTCAATGTGATGGTTCTAGACTCTGAAGTGTAGTCTTCTTCCCGTACTAATTTCGGATCAACTACTAGCCCTACCGTGCAGCCTGTATCGTGAAAGACTTTTACAGTAAGTCCATTGATTGTTGCTGTGAATTGTGGTGCCCCAAATGGTTCAATGACCCCTACAATTGACTTGCAATTATGCTTTACGTGTCCAGGTTTTCCCCACTGGAAACAAGTTATCGGTTGTTTTCCTTCTGTTTTCATATCCTGCTGCGCTTTCCCGTTAGGGTGAGGTGTTGGGGGTCGGTCACTTACTTTAGACTATCCCTCTTGTTTAACTTTATTTTTGATTGGCAACTGCGGTGGTTGGATTTGTTTTGACGGTTGTGGTGTTAGATGTGGTAATTTATCCTGTGTCCCCTTACTTATCGCTGTTTGTGGACCGTGTGCGCTTTCGTATTGACCTGCTGTCTCATCCATAGTGTTAAGGTTTCGGCCTCTCTTTCTTTCATGTAAGCTATGAGTGCTGGACTCAACAGGCTTATTAACACATCTTTAATAAAATGTTCCTTCACACTATTTGCGTCGTTTGCGTTTACAGTTTCCACTGCTAGCCAACAGTCTAATAAGTATCTTAACCTCTCTGCGGCTTGCTCAAAGCTTTCTCGTTCTTCATGCTTGAATGTTTCGTATTTTTGTTTATACACATTGTTCAAACTTCGAAAGTAATCAAGCAATGTGGTTCGGTATGTATCATATGAGTTATCCGCTATTAGTATTCTCGGCAATATTACGGTATCTTGTCCTTTCATAAAGTATGACAATTGCCTTAACCATTGGGATGCTGGTAAACCTGTAATCCGTGCTTTCATTTCAAATAAATAGATGTATTCGTCTATCTAATCTTCTTTCTTGTTAAACGGTTGAAACTGTAATTTTACATGATGTCACGCATTCGTTCTTTCATTTCACTAGGAAATACTTCGTCCCAGGTTCGGTCTGTGTTTCTTAGTATTTCGTTTTTCATCGCTAACTCTAGTTCTTTCAGCCTTCTTTTCTCTCTTCTCTCTCTCTCTTCCTTCACCTCTTTCTCTTTTCTTTCTCTCTCTTCCTTCACCTCTTTCTCTTTTCGGATTCTTTCATTCTCAAACTGCTCTATACTCTCAGCTACATAGTTTTGTAAGTATTCAACCATGTTTTCTTCAGCGATTCCTAACTCACAGGTGCAATTCTTTCCTTCCTTCATCCATGCCATTCGCATTTCATACGTAACAGATAAGGTAGACATTTTTGCTTTCTGACTATGCTATGCTACTGTTCTGATTTAACGTGTTCTTTAAAAAAGCTATTCGTTTGCATTCTACTGAGTCTGATCAGGTGTACAATTATAATCAATATGCCTCAGTCTAAATCAGGGACGGGCAACATACGGCCCGCTGACTGTTTCTGGCCATACATGGTAATGTGGCCCGCGTCCACATCCCGCCGCAATTTCGCATTATTTTCTGACTGCGTCGCAGTTAATAGTGACTGTTAGTTATTCTTTGGTTGTTTTCGGTTAGATTTAGAATTTACAATAAAATTTTTATCATGGATTTTGGCAAGAAACATAAAGTTGACAGCCAGTGTAGCCATTTAACAAAGATTGGATGCCAAGTACTTTTTCACAGAAGTCGGCAAGAAAGCAGTTTGTTTGCTGTGCAGTGAAAGTGTTGCCATGTTGAAAGAGTACAACATTAGCCACCATGGTAATGTGGCCCCAGTCCACATCCTGCCCAATCTCCCACTACTTTCTTACTGTGTCAAGTAATAGTGACTGTTAGTTATTCTTTGGTTGTTTTCGGTTAGATTTAGAATTTACAATAAAATTTGGATCTTTTCCAGATAAGCCCCGCCACTAATGCAAAAAGTGCTCGCGTGAAAAGTTAAGCCCCGCCACTTTTTGCCAGCTCCAAGTTGACGCACGCAACCTTGACCTATTTCTGATGTCTAGACATTTCAATATTTAAACGCACGCCATAAAAACAACTCCTTATCCGCCTCTAACCCTAACACTAAACCTAACCGTAACCCTAAACCCTAACACTAACCCTAACCCGAACCCTAAACACTAACACTAACCCTAACCCTAACCCTAACACTAACCCTAACCCTAACCCTAACCTTTTCAATAAAAACTAAAAGTACAAGTTTTATATCCTCTTTTTTATAATCTTTTTTTTTTGGGGTGGCGGGGGTTAACTTTTTGGCGGGGCTTATCTGGAAAAGATCCTAAAATTTTTATCATGGATTTTGCCAAGAAACGTAAAGTTGACAGCGAGTGTCGGCATTTAACAAAGATTGGATGCCTAAGTACTTTTTCACAGAAGTCGGCAAGAAAGCAGTATGTTTGCTGTGCAGTGAAAGTGTTGCCATGTTGAAAGAGTACAATATTAGCCTCCATTATGCGACGAAACATGCAGGATATGGCAGTACTTTATCAGCAACGGAAAGGCAAACAAAAGCAACAGAACTGGACAGAAAACTTGTAAAGCAATGCAAGCCGAACGTCACTAATTAGGAAGACATGGTGAATATGAACAAAGCAATGCAAGCAGAACGTCACTAATTAGGAAGACATGGTGAATATGAACAAAGCAATGCAAGCCGAACATCGCTAATTAGGAAGACATGGTGAATATGAACAAAGCAGTATAATACGATGACTCAACTAAACAATCAGAGCGTGTGGAATAAATCAACTGACAGTGAAGATTATCTTGAAAATAGTTTGATGAAACCTTCATTTTCTCTTCTTCCGTATCTGTTGTTCTGTCTGCTGTTGTTATAATCACTGACGGAGTGGGATATTCTCGCTTGTATTATTTGTGTGTATTTGTATTGACTCTAGACATATAGCTTGCTAAAAATATGACATCTTAAAAAGTGTATCTTTCTTATTCAAGAAAACCCAGCTTCCAATTATATTCTGATTTACAATAGTATATTCACATCTGCTTTTTTTATATAGGTACTAATGCATTGCAAATGGTTTTTGTGCTTTGATGTCTATTGTTTTAATTTCGTTTTAATATGTCATTCTCTCTGCGCTGCAGATTGCGGTCTATGTATATATGTGTATCACAATGTTAAGCTAGTGTGAAGCTTATAGTCTGTGTATTAATACACATCACAGTGTTATACTAGTGTAGAGTTTACAATCTATATAATAATGTAAAATACATTGTCGTACTAGTCTGGATTTTATAGTCTATGTATTAATGTACACCACAGTTTCAGACTAGTGTTGTTAGCAGTTTAGGACCTAATGTACATTACTGTGTCAAACTAATATGGAGCTTACAGTCTAGTATTATTGTATATCAAAGTGTCATATAGGTATGGAGCTTACAGTCTATGTATTTTGTATATCGAAGTGTCATATTGGTATGGAACTTACAGTCTATGTATTATTAATACACTAAACATGAATCTCAATAGTATTACGATAATGTGATGTACATTAATACACTAAATAGGAATCTCAAGATATTACATAATGTGATGTACATTAATACACTAAACAAGAATCTCAAGATTATTACGATAATGTGATATACATTAATATATAGATTGCGAACTCCACACAATTGTGACACTTTGATGTACTTTAATACCTAGACTGTAAACTCAGTAAATAGTAGAGCAATGTGATGTACATTAAAACATGCACTATATACACCAGAATAGTACGATAATTTGATATATATTAACATATAGACTATAACACTACACTATATTGACTAGTGATGTTCATTAATACTTAGACTGTAAACTACAGAATGGTACGACATTTTGATATACATTAATGCATAGAATGTTAAAACTACTGTATTATGACACTGACATGTTCATTAATACATACACTATAATATCCAGACTAGTACGACAAAATAATGTACATTAATACAAATACTGTAAACTTCACATTAATATCACTTTGTATATTAAAACGTAGACTGTAAACTCCAAACTAGCACGACGATGTGATGTACTTAAATACATATGATGTAAACTCCACACCATTATGGCTCTAGTTATGTACATTACTTAATACAAAGACTGTAGACTCCGGACTATTGCAATATTGTGATGTACATTAAAATATAAACTGTAAACGCCTCACTTTTATGATAGACTGTAAACTCCATACCAATATGACACTTTGATATATAATCACATTATCGTAATAATCTTGAGATTCCTGTTTAGTGTATTAATGTACATCACATTATCGTAATAATCTTGAGATTCGTGTTTAGTGTACTAATGTACTTCACAGTGTCATACTAGAGAGGAGTGTCCAGTCGATGTATTAAGGTACTTCACATTGTCGTGCTAGTCTGTTATTTCTCTCTATATTAATGTACATCTCAGTGTTATAAAAGTGCTAATTCTATAGTCTATGCATTAATGTACATCACATTATCAAAGTAGGCTGGAATTTAGAGTATATGTATTATTGTACATCTCAGTGTTATAAAAGTGTTAATTCTAAAGCATATGTATGAATGTATATCACATTATATTTATCAAAGTAGGCTGGAATTTACTGTCTATGTATTTTTCACAACACCGTATCATACTAGTATGAAACTTGCATTCTGTATATTATTGTATACCATTGGCATATTAGTGTGCAGTTTACAGCGTGATATTGTGCATCACAGTCATACTAGTCTGGAATTTATAGACTATACATTAATATTCATCACATTGTCACATTCGTGTGCAGTGTACATTCTATGAATAGTCTACATCACTGTTTCATAAACGTGTGGAGTTTACAGCTTATGTATTAACCCGTTCGCCGGCAGGCTGGTTTTGACGCTTAACGATAACTGAATGGGTCAGTGTGCTAAAAAATTTAAAGCGACTGTAATTATCAATGGATTTTAAAAATTTAAATTACTACCTATTATAGACATACTAAGGAATCTTAAAAGTATTATTTTAAATTTATTTCGAATTCAAAAACAAAGAAATAATACAAAGATTTCTTATCTTTTTGTTGAACTTGGGAACATTTTCACCGGTTTTTTTTTTTTACTAGTCTACTAAATAATTAAAAGCAAGCATAATTCGTACAATTCTAAAATGATTTTCAAAATAAATATTAGGGGGGACATTTTAAAAATATTTATTTAAATTTTTAACGTTTGCTGATTATTATTTCAAATTCAAAAATAAATAAATAAATAAAAAGTTTTCCATTTCATTGTCGTTCAAGTGTCTATTTATAAATGTATATTATAGAGTTATACTACTCAGGAGTTGACGGTCTATGTATTAATGTGTTCACAATATCTTACTAGTATATAGTTTATATTCTATGTATTAATACACATTACTGTGTCATACCAGTGTATGTATTAATGTACTATACAGTGATGTAATATATATGTAATATTTCAGAGTTTATAGTCTAATTATTAATGTACATAATAGTGTCATAATGATGTAGTATTTACAGTCTATGTATTAATGTAAATAACATTGTCATATTAGTCTGTAGTTTACTCTCTATGTTTTAATGTACATCACAGTGAAATAATATTGTAAAGTTTATCATATATTTATTAATGTACAACACATTGTTATACTAGGCTGGAGTTTACATTCTATGTATATTCACATCACAGTGTCATAATAGTATGTAGTTTATACTCCAAATATTATTCCACATCACAGTGTCTTTACAAGGCTGCAGTTTACAGTCTATGTATTAATGCACACAACAGTGACATACTAGTACAGGATTTACACTCTAAATAATAATGTACATTACAGTGTCATACCTTTCTGGAGTCTGCGTATAATTGTTTATCACAGTGTGAAACTAATTTTGTGTTTATGTACATAACAGTGTCATACTATTGTGGAGTTTTCAGTTTTATGTACATCATTAGTTTATAGTGTACATTTATTTCACACCACATGGTGTCATACCAACAACGGATTTACAATGTAGGTATTAATATAAGTATAATTTTAGCCAAGTCTATGTATTATTGTACATCACCGTTTTGAACTAGTCTGCAGTTAAAATCTATGTTTAATTTATTTCACAATCATACTAGTTTGGAAATTACAGTCTATGCATTAATGACATCACAGTAGCATACTAGTTTGGAGTTTACAGTTTATGTATTAATGTACATCCCAGTGATGTATTAGTCTGGGGTTTACAGTCAATAATAGTGTGGAATTTACATTCTATGTATTACTGTACACCACAGTGTCAGTAAAGTGCGTAGTTTAGTCTGCGTATTAATATACATCATATTTTCGTACTATACTAATGTTTACAGTCTATGTGTTAATAATCATCACAGTGTCATAATAGTGTGGAGTTCACAGTCTAAGTATTAATGTATTTCACATTGTCTTACTAGTGTAGAGTTTACAGTCTATATATTAATGTACATCACAGTTTCATAATAGTGTGGAATTCACAGTCTATGTTTTATTGCTCATCACAGTGTCATTAAATCTGGAGTTTACAGTCGTAGTATTATTGCAAGCTACAGTGTTTATACCAGTAAGGTTTTATAGTATATGCATTATGTACACCAAAGTGTCATATTAGTCTAGAGAATAGAGTCTATGAATTATTGCACATCATTGTGTATGCTAGCTGGTGTTTTAAGTCTATGTATGATTTTAAAGTTTCACATAAGTTTATAATTTACAGTCTATGTATATTTTGGAAAAACAGTGTCATACTAGTGAGAAGGTTACAGAATTTATTTTAATGCAGTGTCACACTGGAATTTAAAGTCTATGTATTAATTTACATCTCATTATCATAATAATGTGAAGTTTACAGTGTATGTATTAAAGCATACCACAATGTATACTAGTCTGGAATAGACCGTCTATGTATTAATGTATATCATAGTGTCATTAAATATATGTATTAATTTACATTATCCTGCCATACTATTCTGGAGATTACAGTCTATGTATTAATGTAAACCATACTGTCATACTAGTGTGGAGTTTACAATCTAATCATTAATGTAAATCATAGTGTACTACATGTGTTGAGGTTACAGGCTTTTGTATTATTGTACTTCACAGTGACGTAAAATATAGTCTATGATTTAATGTACATTACAGTATCATGCTAGTGAGGAGTTTACAATCTATCACAATGTCACACTAGTGTAGGGTTTACAGTCTACATGTTAATGTAATTCACAGTGTCATACTAGTGTAGGGTTTACAGTCTACATATTACTGTAAACCACAGTCATACTATTGTGGAGTTTACAGTCTAAGTATACAATATCATAATAGTACGTGGATTGTGGTCTATGTTTTAATGTACACCATAGTGAATACCACTCTAGAGTTTAAAATTTATACATTATAGTATCATTATTGTGTTGAGTTTACAGTCTAATTATTAATATACATTTCAATATAATAGTAATATGTACTTTACAGTCTATATATTATTATATATCACATTATCGCTCTATTGTGAATTTCATCTCTAAATGTACATCACAAATGTAGACAACAGTTGCGTATTAGTGAACATCACAATATCAATACAGTGTTTAGTTTACAATTTAAGTTTTAAATGTACATCACAATAACAATAAAGTGTTTTGTTTACAATTTAAGTTTTAAATGTACATCACAATAACAATATAGTGTTTAATTTACAATTAAAATTTTAAATGTACATCACAATAACAATATAGCGTTTAGTTTACAATTTAAGTTTGAAATGTACATCACAATAACAATATAGTGTTTAGTTTACAATTTAAGTTTGAAATGTACATCACAATAACAATATAGTGTTTAGTTTACAATTTAAGTTTGAAATTTACATCACAATAACAATATAGTGTTTAGTTTACAATTTAAGTTTGAAATGTACATCACAATAACAATATAGCGTTTAGTTTACAATTTAAGTTTGAAATGTACATCACAATAACAATATAGTGTTTAGTTTACAATTTAAGTTTTAAATGTACATCACAATACCAATATAGTGTTTAGTTTACAATTTAAGTTTTATAAGTACATCGCATTGTCATACAAGTAGGAGTTTACAGTTTACGTATTAATTTACATCACTTTCATGTCAGTGTTTATTTTACTGTTTTTTAAAATTAATATCCATCACAGTGTCACACTTGTGTGGAGTTTACTGTCTATATATAACAATACATTACAGTGTCATACTAGTCTGGAATTTATAGTTTATGTGTTAATGTTTGTCATATTGTCGTACTAATCTGGAGTCTATGTATTATTGTACATCACAGATTTATAATAATGTTGAGTTTATGTCTAAGTATTAATGTTCATGACAGTGTCACAAAAATGTGGGGTTCAAAGTTTACATTTTAATGTATATCACACAATGTTGTACTAGTCTGGAGTTTACAGTCTACATATTATTGTACATCACAGATTTATAATAATGTTGAGGTTCTGTCTATGTATTAATGTTCATGACAGTGTCTCAAAAATGTGGGGTTCAAAGTTTATATTTTAATGTATATCACATTGTCGTACTAGTCTGGAGTTTACATTCTATGTATTAATGTAATGTCAAATAAGTAAAACGATAAACAACAGCAACAAACACAGCTACAAAGGCTCACATGTCCTTGGCATATTACACATTACATATTTATATCGTCTTTCGTCCAAAACTAAGACATAATTACACTTTCTCTTCACTGACGTAACTTCATAGTGACGCGAAAATAATTTTATATGTATAATTGAGTCAGATTCACGATCGCTTCAGTGGATTATACTAATCTTTATATAAATATCATGGTAGCAGGCTTAGAACAATAGCAGTTATCATACAAACTATGGCGCAGTGATATCACTCTGAAAGACAAGTTGTAAATAAAAAATAATACTCATGTCTTTATATATATATTATTTTCCATAAATATCATAAATAAGACACAAGTATTAGTGTAATAAATTATATATATATATATATATCCGTAGACCTGCCGGCTGATTGAGTACCAATGATGACCTGACAACTAGCTTCATCCATTCTTTCTGTTCTCTGATAATATTACTAAATGAGTTATAGACATTGATAAATCACTTGTCATGTTAGAAATTTTCAAACACTGCTTCATACATGCTTCTGAAAATGTTAATATTTATTCCAATGATCACGTCCATTATTGTCAAAGCGTTATCAATATTATTTGCACTTTGCAATTCAAAGTCAGTTGTAATCTTGTATAGTACTGGTTTAATCATAACTTGTAATGAAACGATACAATTCCAAAGAAGATTGCCTACATTCAAAGTCAATTATGTAGTACTGGTTTAATCATAACTTGTAATGAAACAATACAATTCCAAAGATGACTGCCTACATTCAAAGTCAATTAAGTAGTAATGGTTTAATCATAACCTGTAGTGAAACAATACAGTTCCAAAGAAGATTGCCTACATTCAAAGAATTACTTCAAACGTTACTTGTTAAAGTTTTATTTAATGCGATTCTGATATTTGATGTTAAATATATTTTAAATTAACGGTAAGGTGATTATTTTGTCATTGATTATTAGATTATCATCTTTTGAATCATTGATGAGAATGTGGGAAAATAAATAATTTATTAGTGAATACAATTTGAATTAATTATCTATAAGTATGTATTGATAATAATGTCTTAACAGATTACTGATGAGCAAATTTAGTGTAATAGAAAATTTTATATTATCTTACCTTCGATACACCTGTCATCTTTCCGGTCTTGTTTAATTATTGTTATTATGAAAACCAGTTTTAGCATAATAACAATAATTATTGTCTGAGTTCAGTACACCTCTCATCTTTCCAGTCTTCTTGACAACCAGTTTTAGTATAATAACAATGTATATTGCCTTACCTTCATTACACTTGTTACCTTTCCATCCTCTCTTGACAATCAGTTTAGCATAATAATAATATCTTAACTTCACTAACCTATCATATATTCAGCCTCTCTTGACAATCAGTTTAATATAATAACTGTTAATATTAACTTACGATCCATACACTTGTCTCCGTACCATCCAACTTTACAACCAGATAGACAGTTTCCTCCATTCACTAAACACCAGGTTTTCCAACAATTGCCACACTGCTTATTGCACATTGGTAACTGATAGAATCCAGGTTTGCAATCTGACAATTAGGAAAATAATTTTACAATATTTCATTAATTGCAACAGTGCAGTCAGACACAGTTATTTAAAAGTCTTTACAATATTTCATCAACTGCAGCAGTGCAATCAGACACAAAATTAAGTAAAAGTCTTTACAATAGGTCATCAATTGCAAAAGTGCAGCCAGACGCAGAATTAAGTAAAAGTCTTTATAATAGGTCATCAATTGCAAAAGTGCAGCCAGACGCAGAATTAAGTAAAAGTCTTTATAATAGGTCATCAATTGCAAAAGTGCAGCCAGACGCAGAATTAAGTAAAAGTCTTTATAATAGGTCATCAATTGCAAAAGTGCAGCCAGACGCAGAATTAAGTAAAAGTCTTTATAATAGGTCATCAATTGCAAAAGTGCAGCCAGATGCAGAATTAAGTAAAAGTCTTTATAATAGGTCATCAATTGCAAAAGTGCAGCCAGATGCAGAATTAAGTAAAAGTCTTTATAATAGTTCATGAATTGTAACATGGCAGCCTGACATAGAATTATGTAAAGGTTTTTACAATATTTCATCATTTGCAACAGGGCAGTCAAGCACATAATTATGTAAAAGTCTTTATAATATTTCAACAGGGTAATTACACCCATAGAACAAATTGCAACAGGGTAATTACACAAAGAATTACATAATAGACTTTGCAATATATCATCAATTGCAACAGTGGAGTCAGGCACAGAATGAAATAAAAGTCTTTACAATATTTCATCAATTGCAACAGTGCAGTTAGACAAAGAATTATGTAAATGTCTTTAAAATATTTTATCAAGTCCAAAAGGTCAGTCTGACCAAGTAATGAATTAATGTTTTTACATTATTTTATCAATTTCAAAAGGACAGTCTGACCAAGTAATGAATAAATGTTTACAATATTTTATCAATTTCAAAAGGACAGTCTGACCAAGTAATTAATAAATGTTTTTACAATATTTTATCAATCAACAAAAGGACAGTCTGATTAGTATTGTATAAATGTTTTACAATATTTCATCAATTGAAATAGATGCATTGTACTAAACAAAAAAATATAGATACAATCTAACAATCAATTAAGACATAAATAAAGATGTAAGCGGCATAATCATTTATATAATTACTTATGTTTACTAATTCTTTAGACATAAATAATTAAAGATGTAAGCGGCATGATCATTTATATAATTACTTATGTTTTAAATAATTAAATATGTAAGCGGCATGATCATTTATATAATTACTTATGTTTTAAATAATTAAAGATGTAAGCGGCATGATCATTTATATAATTACTTATGTTTTCTATTTCTTTAGACATAAATAATTAAATATGTAAGCGGCATAATCATTTATATAATTACTTATGTTTTCTATTTCTTTAGACATAAATAATTAAAGATGTAAGCGGCATAATCATTTATATAATTACTTATGTTTTCTATTTCTTTAGACATAAATAATTAAATATGTAAGCGGCATGATCATTTATATAATTACTTATGTTTTAAATAATTAAATATGTAAGCGGCATGATCATTTATATAATTACTTATGTTTTCTATTTCTTTTTAAAAAAATAAGTGCATGGAGAATGAAGACTCATGAAAAAGAAAACGTTAAACAGAAATGCAACAAACATTAAAGTATTCCTTTATTAATTTTGTTTTCACTATACGCAAATGCTAGGTACTTGTTATATCAAAATCAATGTGTGGAAGCTTTGTCTAAGCAGACACATTATCATGTGTACAGTTATATTTAACGACCCCTACTGCTATATCCTGACATCCTCCTTACCCGTCATCGTCCTTTACCCTTTCAAATGATCTACATCTTAATAGGTAGTAAGCAACTATTGCACCACAGGTACACAATCTGGCTAGTGGTATCACACTTATTATAAAACAATAGAAAAAAATCAACTTCAATTAGTTAAAAAAATGTTTAGCTATACTGCATAATTTGCCATGATCTCATCTGACACACATAGCCTATTTCTCTTTAACATTTAAAATAGTTTTTAAAATTCCTGTGATTTATGTTTTTATCTGATAAATGTTTTCCATTTGAATATAACTTTTATGTTTCAACCGATTTGTAACAGCCATATAAAATAATTATTCAGTTGGATTGAGTACAAGATGGGGTCTAGATATTGTCAAGATATTTATGAATCTCACCCGGATCCCATCAATAAATATTAGAAAGGAAATATAGAAAGGAATAAAAATTTAGATGTAGGAAATGAGTAGTAAACAAAATCTAAATATAGATGCAAAAGGTATTTTAATAAGGGCTTATACAGATGTCGTGGGTGGTCGCCGTTAATGTTGTTGTTGCTGACTGTCGCTGGCCTCTCTCTCCTTCTCGGTCAAAGGGGTGGGGTGGGGTCAGATCAGATTCCGCGACTTGCTGAGACCACACTGAATGACTTAAGTTGTTAATAATAAATCACTCGCACATATGATACTGTGACGCCGCCTGGTGTGTACCTTAATTATGAGCTATTAAATTTAAGAACTATTTTTATTAACAGTCATAATCTCTCATCAGTGATCAACTGTAAGATTTTAAACTTCCATTCACTCGTCACGATAAGCTTACACCCCCATCGGCACATAATTTATACTTGTTCGCAGGTGGAACTTCCTACTAAAGGAGTAATTCGATTTGGTTCAACTATTATTTAAAGAGCCCCCATTCACCCACATTACTCCAGACATACAACGAAATTTGGTATGCGTAAGAAGAAATGAAAAGTAACAAAAGATAAATTTATTAACTATTATACAGATTTTACAAATACAAATTTAAATCAACAGTCACTTGTAAAAATAATATTCCGAAAATTGGTCTAACGCCCTTACTCTAATGATAACTGTTCCACATACTAAATTCTACTATCTCATCATCGAAGGAGAGTTTTTGAGGAGTATAGAAAAGTCAACAAAAAGTTCATGACCTGGCGTCAGCTAGCACGCCGTCCGATACACACGCTCGCTCGCTTGCCACAAGCGTCCCGGCCTTGCGCTGGCTACAAGTTGCTGATTGGATGATGGTTACGTGCATATAAACTTCTCAGTTCCCGACTTTAAGCTCCACGCGAAAGCGGCGGAAGCCGGAAGCGCCCCCTACACTCCATCCACTTTAAGCTCCCACATTTCCACACTTCGCATCGGACCACCGACGGAGAAGCACGCAGGAAATTACTATGGAAAAACGTACCACCCGCTCTACCATCAACACTTCTACCCTGCCTTTCACAGACCAGGAGGAGGAAAACAAAATCAGAAGACACGCCCGGTGCAGATTAGTAGAAGTATATGATGAGGAGGTGCGTGCCCACCGCCGCATATACCTTGCACCTTACTGTCTCAAAATCGATACAGGCAACGAAAAAATCAATACAGCATACAGTTATTTACTGCGCGAAACATTCGACCAAGCAAGTGAGGTAGGCGTGCGTGAAGCCTATACAATTTTCAAGAATTGGCACCTCATCAAAATAGAGGATAAGAAATCTACAACATGTGCTGACAACGAAACACAAACGTCCATCAACACGACTGACCAAGAAAGTAACACGCACATCGTGTGGAAAATTCCACCAACCACAAAAGTCAACGCCACACAGACTTCGACTGGAAAAATTAACACCAAAGTGGCATTTTCCCAGACACCAACTCCATCGTCGGAAGAAAAGAAAACCCAAACACAAAGGACTACAAGTGAAGAAAAGAAAACTCAAACAGAGACAAAGAAGAAAAAGGAAAAACCTCATAAAGCCGCTAATACACAGACTACCAACATCGAGACGAAGGAAAAAAAAATCCAAACGACAAACGTCCACATGAACGAACCTCAACAATCCAACATACTGGACCAGGTTTCAAGGGAACTCGAGGCCGTGCCCCTCTCACCCATACCAGCGACGACGCCTCGACCACCAACAACGGCGACAACTACAACAGCATCAACATCAGAATGCCAGCCCACTCCACCAACACCAACAACAACAAAACAGGGTGAAAGGAAAAAAAGACGGCGCCCGCCACCACATATTCGGAGGCAACAACAGTGCCCTCGACAACAACCTCAACAACATCACGGACAACAACAACAACAACAACAGGGGCAGTACCAGGAACAACATTACCCCTCTTGGGGTTATTTTAACCATCCAATGGCTGATTTAATCCAACTGCTACTCGACCATCTGTATTGGCCGCCAGCGCCCACCTTCAGGCCTCCCAACAGACACCGGGGACAGCCACGACAACAACAACAATGACGCCACCAGCGCCCACATGCAAGCATCCCAACGGACACCGGGGACAGCCACGACAACAACAACGACGCCACCAGTGAAGAAACCGGGAAGTCAAACAACCCGGGCACATGTACACACTGGATATAGATCTGGTGTGTTACTAGCCTGGGCTCTGTAAGACACACCCCCCCTCACCATAACACCAGAAACGGCAACAACATCAACGCCACCGCCAGGAACAACAATAACATCGACTTCAACCCACGGACCACCGGGTCTGGAGCCCGCCTTTGCCGGCCAGATATGTTTTCTCAACGGGCACACGCAGCAGCAGAAAGGCACCCCCTCCCTCTCCCAACGCGAAAGCGGCGGAAGCGTTCCCCACATTAACAACAACAACTTTAAGCTCCACTGCCCGGGTTTCTCACGAGACAATGTGTCGGTGTACCCGTACTGACGAAATTCATGTGGAGGGCTAGGAAGACGGGAAACCGGAGAACCAACAAAGGTCCCGAACCAACGAAGGTCCCAACAACAGGAAGGAAAGAGGCGTGCTTCTGGAAGAATAATCCAAAGACGGCACTAGAATCTCTGTCTACAGAATTTCTATACTCACATCCTTTCCTACAAGCATTCTCAACTTACATTTGTGCAATAAAATCGTTAGCCCTTCATTCATACACACAGCATAAAAGGACATAACTATAATTAAATTCAGATTAACCTTCACTGCGACATGGTCCTAAAATCCATAATAACGTAATATGATACAGAATCTCTTCTAATTACCAATCATAAAAAAATCAATTATTCAAATGTACAGAACATTTCTAAGCCCTTCTTTCTTCCATTAATCAGATAACTCACCACAGCTTTCGGGCCGCCTCTGACCGGACTTGCAATGTTCTTGTGGGGAAATATATTTATTCTGCATGTGGGGTAAAGTGTGAAAGTCAGCGTGTATGTATGAATGCGGGGTGAATGTATTGTGAGGGACGAACAGAACGAACAAACAAACAACTGCACCAATGCACTTGCACAACAGAGAGAGAGAAAAACCCAACTCTTGTTGAAGAATAAAAAGAAGAAATTTATTCTAATAAATTGGGGGCTAACTCTCTCGTACAGTGTTAGTCATTAATTCAGAAAAACATCCACTGGGCAACATTCATGGGATAGGGGAAGAAAAAAAAGAAAGAGCAATGGATATGATAAAAATAATAAATAAAATGATAAACAAATTCAATAATATTATATCTAATGGTGAAAATCACAATGATCCTACCAAATAATATACAATAGAGAGCGGTGATTCAACACTCAAATTATCTCACATTAAATTAAATGTTTGTAAACAGTTTAGGGTAAATACCCAATATCAATATTGTTTATAGGAAAAGGTTTCTATAAATAAATGTCAATAATGTTCCAAAGTTTCAAATAATTAATAAACTACGACTAAACTACCTACCTAAATGAATGCACCACTAACTAAATCTACCCTACTTACTAATGTGAATGTAGAAAAAACACACACGTCTGTATGAAGAAGAAAACGTAGTCACGCTTGCCAACACACTGGTGAAGAAAATCACGGGTGATATCTCGGCCCGCATATATTAACTGACGAGTTGAGGCTAAGAGCCGTCAGGCCTCATTGACTGGCCTTCCTTGCTGAACAGCAAAAGAAAGACCCCCCTCCCGCCCTGAAGAGCGGAGAGATGACGGTGTAAACCAGAGTGTAAATGAAGGTGTGCCCCGTAGACTTGTCTCAGAATCCCCAGTCTGTGTGTAGCCCTGGTTCCTGCCGACAATCTAGGGGAGGGTGACCGTCGTATGGCTGGGTGGGTAGAAACCGGCTGGTCCTATCCCACGAAGACACTGCAAAATCTATGCCAGGGGTCGGGAACCTTTTTGTCTGAGAGAGCCATGGACACAACATATTTTGAAAAGTAATTCTATGAGAGCCATACATTATGTTTAAAACTAAAAATTCAAGTAAATGTGTAATTTTGTGTAATTTTCACACTAAAAGTACAATAATTATGTCTCTAATTCTTTTTAATAACATTATTATGCTGTTGCTAATCAATAATGAGAATTTCTTCCCATTAATGCGACTTCTGGTGCTGCATGGCTTTGCTGATGGCTTTGTAGTCTGGTTGATACGTGGTGAGGTTAAGCTTCATGCAGGCGTTGAGACTTCCATCCGTTAAACGTGATCGCAGGTTGGTCTTAATGTTCTTTAGATGTGAGAAAGACTGCTCGCATGTATACGTAGAGCCAAACATTGTCAGTACAGCAATACTCACACGCTGCAGTGTATGGTATGTGACGGGAAGCGCGTTCCAAGTTGTGACAATCAGCTGGTCTGCGTGTTGAAGTTTTTTAATTTCTGCCCACTTGTGTTGGCTCGCCAACTCTGCTTGCTGTCGTGCAAGTCTTTCCAAATCTTCATTCAGTGACTTGAACTTATTCACCCACATGTCTGAGGCCTTCAGGTCAGCAGCTTGGAGCTCAAAATCTCTGACGGAGACACCGGGGATGCAACTCAGGTCAGTGCTGTCCACTGCACACTCGTGTGGATGGGTGATGAACTTAAAAAGACGGGTGTGCTCGCGAAATTCTCCAAAGCGCGCTTTAAATGACTGCAGGAGATTAGACGTGAAGCCTGCTAGCTGCTGAAGATTAAGATGTTGAGCAGGGTCACTTGATGTGCACATATCTTTGAACTCTCCCAGTTTTTCAAAGTGTAGTAAACGACCTGTTTCAATGTCGGTGATGAAGAGTTCTAGCTTGTTTTCAAATGCAAACACTGCTTGTTGCAGGGATAAGATTGTGTTTCCAACGCCTTGCATTTTCTCATTGAGCTGATTTAGATGTTCAGTCATGTCTACGAGATAATAGAACTTCAGAAGCCACTCAGTGTCAGATAACTCGGGATGCTCGACATTCTTCATTTCAAGAAAAGTCCGGATTTCGCTCAGACAAGCCGCAAATCGGCTGAGCACCTTCCCCTTTGACAACCAACGCACGTTGCTGTGCAGAAGCAGACCAGGATAATTATTCCCAACCTCATCAAGCAGTGTTTTGAACTGGCGATCATTTAATGCTCGGGCAACAATAAAGTTGACTACCCGAACCACCAGTGACATCACCTCACCAAGCTGTTCGCCACACATCTCAGCACAAAGCGCCTCTTGATGGAGGATGCAATGAAAGCTTATGATGCGTCTGTTTTCATGCTCACAAAGAAGAGCGACAAATCCTCTGCTTTTCCCAACCATGCACGGAGCACCATCAGTGCACACCGAAACAAGTTTATTCATCGGTAGATATTTTTCTTTAGCGAACTCAGTGAAGGACTCGAACAAATCCTGCCCTCTTGTTGTGCCTTTCATAGACAACACAGCAAGACTTTCCTCATGTAGTGTATCACCGACAACATACCTTGCAACCACGCTGAACTGGGATAAATTACTGACGTCTGTTGACTCATCCAAAGCGAGAGAAAAAAACGGTGCCGCATTTATGTCCTTGACTTGCATTGCCTCAATTTGATTTGACATCATGATGCTACGATCGTGAACAGTTCTTGCCGACAGAGGCATGTCTTTTATCCGTTTAATTATTTTGTCCTTATCCGAAAAGTCATCAAAAAGTTCATTGGCAACATCAAGCATGAATGCTTTGGCATACTCCCCATCTGTGAATGGCTTTCCGTTTCTCACAATAGCTAAAGCGCCAGCAAAGCTAGCCGAATTCAAGTCACCTTGTTGGGTCCAAACACGGATTTGATGCTGACTAGCTTGCACTCTTGATAACAGTTCTTGACATGCTTTCTTCCTGCTGTCTCCCGCAGGATATTTCGATGCAAATGTAGAATGGCGTGTCTCGAAGTGTCGCTTTACATTTGACCGTTTCATAGATGCAATTTTATCACTGCATATTAGACCCACTGCAGAACCCGTTCTCTCCACAAAGGCAAATTCCTCTGTCCATTCCTGCTGAAAAGTACGATACTCATCGTTTTTCTTTCTTTTAGCCATCTTGTCAAAAGGGTTTCTAAAATTAGTTAGCTGACCACGCGATTTAAACGAAACTTTCTGATCCGACGACAATCTGTTGTGCGGACCCTTTTGCACATACACACATCGGCCACTATTTTCGAAAGCTATATATGGCAGCCCCAGTTGAACAATGTCAGATATAGACACAATGACATGTATTTTTGTCACTTTTCAATAGAAATCCACGCTTTTAGTAAGGTTGGACTTCCACCAAGGAACAACTAGCAGTTGAAGTCTGAGTTATAAAGTGAACTCAGGAACCGGCTGCAATGCATAGTTAATCATGTTTCAGACTCGTGTGACAATAATGATTTATATGGGCCTAATAACAGCAGTGTTAATCATTCTTTACAATTTCCACTAACTTACAATTTACATTATGTGAAAATCCAAACATCTAAAATTCTAAATCTTTACAATATATTTCTCCATTAATCCAAAGTTGCTAGTAATACGATTTAACTAATGAATACGTGGCGGGTTTTGACTCTCCCGTGATAACAATTAATCAACGGTAGTTCAATTACATACACGTGGTGTCCTCACCACTACTATAAATGTAATATCGCTGTGCCACTTAGCTTTGTAGAAAATATATTATCAATCAGCAATAAAATGCACAAGAAAATTCTACATACATTCACAATACAAAATATATAGAATTAATTCAACTCAACACAGAGAAATCAAGATATTACCACTATGTTGTGTTCTGATATTTCTCCATTAATCCAAAGTTGCTAGTTATACAATTTAACTAATGAATACGTGGCGGGTTTTGACTCTCCCGTAATAACAATTAATCAACGGTAGTTCAATTGCATACACATGGTGTCTTCACCACTACTACAAATGTAATATCACTGTTACATGCCAGCATTTATTTAAAGACCCTGCTCCAGAATTAAGATTTAGATTAATAAAATTTCAGGATTTAGATTAATTAAATCTCCTCGCTTATTCTGAAACAGGCTGGCTGCCCAGATTTATCCTTCAGTCTGACTAAATTTAACCTCGTAGTTAGGACACGAAATTCAGTGACAGATAAACCTGTGTGACTTCACATTCAATAGTTTGAATATAATAATGAAAATACAATCAACATCACGCTCATGCGTGTTACAATTAAAATGCGACATTGCTTACGCAAGAGAATTTAAATCATTCAAAGAAAACATTTAGATTTTAGATTTTAGAAAGTGAATATGAATTAAAATCATGCACATACGCGTTACAAGTATAAACGCGATTATACACATTGTTTGCAAACTTTACATCAAGGACTCTTTACATAAAAATAATCATATGAACGTGCACCAACGTTCTGTGGTTACAATTCCGTTAATTTAGCATTATAAACCATTGTCTCACAATTCGACAATTACTGTAAAGAATGTAATGTTTCTAGTTTAGCCATACTGTTACCAAGCCACGTGTCTAGAGAAGGTTGCAGTAAAGATATAATTTCTACATTAACAATCTCGCACATTCACACAATGATAACTTAAATAAAATGCAAGTTATAATTTAAGAAATCCATGTGTTTACCTTGTTCAATACACGAAGGTTATCGACACAGCGGGTTAGGCTTATTGGCTGATTGACTCGCGGAATAATTTGTGCCGCCGGACAACGTTCCAAAGCAGTTGTTCCTCGCAGAGTACCGATTAACATTCAAACCTGGTTTATAAAGACTCCTGAATTCGGACAGAGAACCGTTATGTACGCACGTAGCGCTTGGGTGGTCCAGCTGTGCGTGCAATGTCCGTAGAAAGGGTCAGCCATGCCGCGCGCTGACACGGTCGTAAACCACGGACCCTAAAAGTGCCAGCTATGGGAGACTGGCAAGTCCGAGGAAGTAAGTATAATTTGCCCCGACCCTATTACAATCGCTGTGCCACTTAGCTTTGTAGAAAATATATTATCAATCAGCAATAAAATGCACAAGAAAATTCTACATACATTCACAATACAAAATATATAGAATTAATTCAACTCAACACAGAGAAATCAAGATATTACCACTATGTTGTGTTCTGATAGATCCGGTCCTAGTAATGAATGGACGCTCTAATTTTATCCATGTAAATCTAGTGCAATGCAGGTGTGCGTCTAACATGGCCCGTTCATTCAGGGGTCTATAAAGAATGAAAGTAGAGGTCAATTCACAACTTAGCGCTACATCACATTATCTGAAAACAAGTGACCATACATGGATAGTTAGTATCCGACTTTTGATGCGACCTTCACCTCTGGTTTTAGCCTGTTTCTCTGAAGGAGTAAACAAGGTATTTCATCAGTCTCTAAGCCTAATCACTAACGGATGTCTCTTTATGGAGGCGTAAGACTGGGAAAACTCAGTTGTTTTTTTTTATAATCGAACATTTGTCTGAGAGCCAGTTGCAGCCATCAATAGAGCCACATATGGCTCGCGAGCCATAGGTTCCCGACCCCTGATCTATGCCAACGAAGGGTGAGCACTCCTGTACTCCTATTTTGCTAATTATGAAAATTAGGCAAAATGGACGTCACCAGAACGTGACGTAAAAAAAACGTCTAAGCTCTCTGATGCTGCTCTGCATGCAAACACTCTTATGCTGAAGGGAAAAAATCCCTGTAATCTTCTTTTATAAAACCTAACTCTTCCACGGCCTTCTAGAAATAAAAGGCACGTGAAATAATGGATGCCTATTGTTTGATGATGCATTCATTCTAGTGGTGCAAAGTCTAAAATAATCCCTAGCTAAATTTCTATTTAACGAATGTTTAACAATTAAATATGCTATCTATCTATCGCTAATTTAATTCTTATCTCCTAACGTAAATAAACAAGTAAACAAATCAAATCAAATTGTTATAAATAAAAAATAAGCAATCACGCTTGCAAACATACTGACAATGCAAGCATCACGCCATTCATCCATCAATCACCTGACATATAGCGCAACCAAAAAAAAAGGGGAATAATTAGGTAAAATAAAAAAAAAAAATTATGATTGCTCTC
The DNA here is from genome assembly GCA_028829895.1 of Sinotaia quadrata. Classification (NCBI taxonomy): domain Eukaryota; kingdom Metazoa; phylum Mollusca; class Gastropoda; order Architaenioglossa; family Viviparidae; genus Sinotaia; species Sinotaia quadrata. The sequence continues at coordinate 155,755,295 of CM054177.1, read as the reverse complement.
CCCTTTTTCCGTTACAACAGACATATGACGCAGTTATTGCATCACCGTAAGACATAAAACAGGGGTGCACAAACCGCGCCCCTTTGTATTGGGCACGTTGTTCACTTCAGCCGATCAAAGGTGTATGTGTTGAAATAGTAGTATCTGCATCTTTGATGTATGGCGACATCAAATAGCATTAGAAAGAGCGTCATCTAGACAGCCAGCCAAAGTTCAGTCTGGGGATGGGGTGAGGTGACGCGGGGGGGGGGGGGGGGAGGAAGGTGCAGTCAGTGTGTGTGAATGGCTGTGGCTGTCTGGTTTCCAGGTAAAGTGAAGTTGTTTTTAAACTACTGCCCTTTGTAAATATGTCGAAAAATGCGCATAAGAAGCGTAAAATTGAAGACGAAAATCGTCAGTTTAAAGAAGAGTGGACGGCTAAATACTTTATGTGGCATTTTAATGGAGCAGCTATGTGCTTAATTTGTTGTGAGTCTGTTACTGTGATGAAGGACTTCAACTGCAAGCAGCATTACAAAACAAAGCACGCTGCGACTTTTGATGACTTGAAAGGCGCTCAAGAAACAACAAAATTGAGCAACTTTTAAAAGGTCTGTCAGCACAGCAACATTTCTTCACAAAAAAGTCTGAAGAAAACATGGCCGTTTACTGATGGTGACTACGTCAAAGACTGCATCCAAGCTGTTTGCACAGAAATATGCCCTGAAAAGGTGGACCTTTTCAACAAAGTCCCACTCTTGCAGACTCGAAGACTTAGCAACAGACGTTTGTGAACAGTTGTGTGAAAGACTTGCTAACTGTAAGTACTTTTCAATTGCTTTGGACGAGAGCACTGACAACGTTGACATAGCACAATTGCTGGTTTTTGTGCGTGCAGTGGATGAGAACTTTGAAATAACTCAAGAATTAGCAGGTATGGCTTCACTACATGGGCGGACAACTGGTGAAGATATTTTTGGAGGAGTGACTTCCGTTCTTAGAAACCTTAACCCCCAGTGGCCAACTAGCCAGCGTTACCACGGATGGTGCGCCTGCTATGACTGGAAGAGCATCAGGATTTGTTGCTCATTTGCTGTCACATTTGCAGGGGCTTGGAATTCCAACAGATAGTGTCCACATGTACCATTGCATAATTCATCAGGAATCGCTCTGTGCACAAATCTTGAAATTTGACAATGTCATGAAATTCGTTTTTAATTCTGTGAACTTCATACGATCCAGAGGACTTAACCATCGACAGTTCAGATCATTTCTTGAAGACATCGAGGCAGAATATCGAGACATTCCGCATCATACAGATGTCAGGTGGCTGAGGAAAGGTATTAAAATGGTTTGTTGAGTTGCGAACGGAAATTTGTGAATTCCTTACTGTCAAAGGCAAAGACACGGCTGTGTTTACTGACAAACAGTGGTTGGCAGACTTGGCATTTCTGACAGACATGATAGATCACTTGAATAGATTCAACCAGCGTCTCCAAGGCAAAGATCACTTTATCTTTGATATGTACAAGGAACTGCAGTCCTTCACGTTGAAGTTGAGGCTCTTCTGTTCGAATCTGCAAGCTGGAAATCTTTGTCATTTTCCGATTTGTTCATCTTTTCAGAAGGAGTACCAATTTAACTTCAGCAGATACCACTGCAATTGTGAAACATTACTGAAGGAATTTACTGAACGCTTTGATGCCGTCAAGAAGCACAAGGACTTATTCAACTTCATTCGCGATCCTTTCTCATGTAGTGTAGAGTCCGTGCCTGATCACTGTCAACTGGAGGTCATTGATCTTCAATCTTCACCTAAACTGAAGTCATCATTTCAGCAGAACAACATTTTAACATTTTATGGAAGTCTCAGCTCGAGCACATACAGAAATGTCAAGGACTTGGCTTGCAAGTTGTTGTCAGAATTCGGCAGCACATACTTGTGTGAACAAACGTTTTCAGTAATGAACATGAACAAGAACAAGCTGAGATTGAATTTGTCCGACAACAATCTCTGTTCGATTTTGAGGCTGGCGACTACAAAACTCGAACCAAATATTGACAAAGTTGTTAACAACATTCAGGCTCACCCTTCTCACTAATAAAGACTAAATCTAGGTTAATAAGGCAAAAACGAATGTAAAGACATTATTTCAATATTTGTGTTGTTCTTTTTGTACTGAGCCATCCATGTGCAATTTGACTTGTGGACCTCCACGCACTATCAATTGGAAATGTGGCCCTCTGGCCTAAAAAGTTTGTGCACCCCTTCTCTACACTGAAAGAGAAATTCCAATCTGAAAGCACTGACAAATTTTATGCGTCACTGAATGAGTCCAAGTTTGCCAACCTGAGAAAGATGACCATGAAACTACTTGTTCTGTTCGGGTCTACATACATTTGCGAACAAACATTTTCGACCATGAACATTAACAAGACAAAGCTGCGTTCCAATCTAACTGATGTTCACGTGCAGTCTTTACTGAGAATTTCTACGTCCGACATGCAGCCAGAGTTCAAAGAACTTGTTGAAAACTTTGATCGACCACAGATGTCTCATTGACTTCAGCAGCTATTGAAGTACATTACGTTAAATTCATTAAATACCTTTTTTGGTCTCTATGCGTTAATGTTTACAAGTTTAAAGTTTACATTAAATACGATTTATTCCTTGCATAGGTGGATAAATACGCGATTATGGTATTGATTTAGTAAGCCAAGGACTTCATTTTCCCATACCCGGCCCGCCGACTGAAGAAGTGCCCATCCCTGTTTTAGAAGCTCATAGATTCTTTTCAGTTCACAGTTTGTAAAATGTTTTCTCAGATATTTTCAGTTCTTATTACTAAAATGTTTCACACGGTTTCTGACAGTTCCTTATTTATAAAACGTTTACACTGTTATCAAACTGTTCCCACAATCCTGGTTAATGCACTATTTTACACTGGTGGAGTCTCAGCGAAGTCACTGGTGCTCTCTGGTGGCTGAGTCTATGTAGACTTCTCTCTCACAAGGAGACGTAGTACAGCAAAGTCACTGGTGCTCTCTGATGGCTGAGTCTCTGTAGACTTCTCTTTCACAAGGAGACTACAGCAAAGTCACTGGTGCTCTTTGATGGCTGAATCTATGTAGACCTCTTTCTCACAAGGAGACGTACAGTAAAGTCATTGGTGCTCTCTGATGGCTGAGTCTATATAGACTTCTCTCTCACAAGGAGATGTACAGCAAAGTCACTGGTAGCCATCAGAGAGCACCAGTGACTTTGCTGTACTACGTCTCCTTGTGAGAGAGGACTATGAGACTTCTCTCTCACAAGGAGACATAGTACAGCAAAGTCATTGGTGCTCTCTGATGACTGAGTCTATGTAGACCTATCTCTCACAAGGAGACGTAGTACAGCAAAGTCATTGGTGCTCTCTGATGGCTGAGTATGTAGACCTCTCTCTCACAAAGAGACATGTAGTATGGCGTTCATACAAATTAACAACTGATGCACTCAAGCAATATGATGTCGCAAAACAAGAAGACAAGATGTGATGCGACCAAATACACACCGAGTAAACACAAGAAAATACGAGAAACACAAAATCCTGCAAATAATAAATGCAGTGATCAGAGACTGCTGGCATTAACTACATAGTGCTCCTTATATAAAGGCTACATTATTCTCTCTAAGCACAATTTCACTATCCTGAAATAAATATAAATTAATTATACATAACACATAACACATTATCATAATTAACCTTCACACAAAATTATTTCATAAAATATCATAACATGCAACTCTACCTTCGTTAATTGAAACTAAGGATTAAAGTCATTTGTAAAGACAACCTATGCATTCCTAAAATTCTCGTACACTCTTTTCTGATAAAGCCTTTGGCTACATATTCATACAGATATCAGCATATTTCTTCTAAAATTAGACCAGGCCTTTTCTGTTACACGTGAAGTATGTCGTTGTTGGAGAAAAGCACATGGTATGAGATTACTTCCCTATTTAAAGACTTTCAAAATTAATCCCACAATGCACACCAAGTTGTCACCAAACTATTAGATCATTAGTCATCAGAAACCCACCTTTCCATCATTCAAGCTACTTTTCTATGGACTCCCGAATATGTTCACAGGCCTCAGGGTTACCTTACCCTACCCTCCTTCTCCCCTTCTTCATTCATGTAGATTTACAGTCGTGGTTAACTTTTCCACCTATCGCAATCTGATTGACACAGTTCATAGCTGATTGGCACGTTTGGATTACTGGAGATCGGGAGGATACATCCTAATCTTAACTGACCGACTTCTTACAACCTAGAAGAAATCATCCCTTCTATTTTATGGGTGACGCAATAGCTACGTTGAACATGTTTGTACACTTGTACTAGACTTTTTATTTTATTTCTCAAACATATCTTTGCCTTTAAATTTTTTTCTTTCAATATTTCTTTTTAATATTTATCAATGAGATCTGGGCAGTATTTTAAAATAAAAGATAAGGGACGTTGATTATTTATAATCCTTTTCAGTTACATTTATAATGATCTTCCTTTATATCGGAATGCTCAGTTAGATTTATGTCTGCATTTGATTGGAAATATTTTGTCCACTCCCATTTACTGTTCATTGACAATCCGGGATATTTTAACGTCGTTGCGAAAGCATTTCTCATGTTAATTATTCAATATTTTAATTTTAAACAATCTTTTAATTTCTCTTTACTGAGTATACTAAAAGTGAGGTTTGGTATTGGGAAGTTATATATTTATGAATTATAAAATCAAATGAAAATGTGAACAGTCAAAATAATAATTGCATGATTGTCAGTGCATCTAGAACTATTAAGAATACAAACACTGAATCTATTCTTGTTTATATCCATTACTATTGTATCATTTGTGAAATATGATCTCTAAGCTAATGTTGAAATCCAAGCCTAATGTATATATGAATTATTGTTGAAAGCAGTGCCATTTGCCGCATACTAATTGTGTAATTACATTTATTTTATATTTTTGAAGTTCATCATTTTCATCTCCCCTTTATTTCAAACAGAGTTTATGACATTGGAAAATTGTATGGTTGACTAATCACTGTGTGAAAGAGTAGTGCCCCAAATCAGGAAATAAAACATCTTGATTTAAACCTTCAGCAAACTTGTTGTTCGCAGTTTCTTTCAGAGGGGCAAAAGAATTTGTATTTGTGTTGTTTTGCACCGTTCGTCTGTACGTCTGTTTATTCTTTACCCACCGAAGGAGGGTGGTTGAGGGTGTGCGCCAAACTGGTGCTACCTGTTTCACCCCCTTCCACCAGTTCTCCTGCCCTCCACCTCAGACCACCGCAAGGCTCCTGGGGATCCCCCAGAAGCAGACCAAGACTGAGAACATTTTGAAAAGTCTAATGTGGCTTCTGGGGGAAGAGAGCAAAAAAAAAACCTCTCATGATACTTGCTCATTGCATACACAGCAAATAAAATGTTCCTTTGCATTACATAATAAAACTGGGCCCCACCCAAACATCTATGGTGTATGTCATTGTGTGTCTATGTAACAACTTGGCACATCACACGAATTTATCTTGGAGACACACCGGAGCAGGCCAAAACAGACTTCACCCCTTGTGTCTCTAATTTCAGCTCAAGTCGGCTTCACACCGGCGTTCGTGGCAGCATCTAAAGACATCATGAGCTGTAAGCTTACTCTAAGTTCTGCTATTATTATACGTTGACATCTAAAGACATCATGAGCTGTAAGCCTACTGTAAGTTCTACTATCATTAAACGTTGACATTTAAAGCCATCATGGTATGATACCATTTCGTAAGCTCTGCAATCATTAAACATTGACATCTAAAGCCACTATGAACTAATACCATACTGTAAGTTCTGTTATCAATGAACGTTGACATCTAAAGCCATCATGAACTAATACCATACTGTAAGTTCTGTTATCACTGAACGTTGACATCTAAAGTCATCATAACCTGTAAGCTTAATGTAAGTTCTACTATCATTAAACATGTACATGTAGACAGCATTATGAAATATTTCATTAATCGCATTAGAGACTTTATTGAAAAGTTGAAAAGCACATGCATTTAGAAAAAAAATGGTGTGACCTCAGTACGAAATATTTGTATGATTTGCTGCACGGTATTATATACCAGACTGGTATGTTGAGATAAGTTTTAAAATACAGTATCAACGTGTGTTAGGGAACTAGATACCTGAGATATCCCGACAGTTTCCATTAGTGTGACAGGTTCCATCATTGCAACCTTCACACCTCATGCTGCAATCATCGCCATAATATCCCACTTTGCAGGCTGTAAATAAAGAAATGTTAGTTCAAAGTGTAAATAAAGAAATGTTAGTTCAAAGTGTAAATAAAGAAATGTGAGTTCAAAGTGTAAATAAAGAAATGTTAGTTCAAACTGTAAATAAAAAAATGTTAGTTCAAACTGTAAATAAAGAAATGTTAGTTCAAACTGTAAATAAAGAAATGTTAGTTCAAACTGTAAATAAAGAAATGTTAATTCAAACTGTAAATAAAGAAATATTAGTTCAAACTGTAAATAAAGAAATGTTAGTTCAAACTGTAAATAAAGAAATGTTTGTTCAGACTGTATACAAGAGTTCACGATGTACATCTACTATTTCTTATTGGCCCTCTAAAATCTACAGGCAAAATTTTGACGTTTCATTAATATATGTACTCTCTTCCAGTCCGGCAAGTGTGCATGGAATTTAATTTTAAATTTTGAATGTCTGAGTCAAAGAAAACTTATTGAATTTTGTATGTGTGCGTTTAAAGTGTGTGTATGCATGTGTGTGTGTGTGTGCACATGCGTGTGTGTATATAAGTACGTGTGTTCACAGTAATGAAGTGAGAGGGGCAATAACTTTAAAGCAATTAATTAGGGACACAGTTATCGTTTGATAGCTTTTCTACGATTCAGATATGCCATGACTTGCCAGACTGTATCGGCTTTTTCGAAAATAGTTTGCACATTGGTCATTGCTTGTTCATTGTCGACTACATTTGCTACATGTTGACATTATTGGTAATTACGTTCATCACTCTCATCACACTTCTGTTCTTTACATTCATCATATTCATATCGCTCACTGTGCGTATCATACACATTTTCTTGCACCATATCCTCCATATATCTAGTCCAAAATCCAACGGTAATGAAAAGTGTGCTCTGAGAAATTATATACACTAATTTAATTTTGTTCTCCTGTGATGGGGTGAGGTGTTATGTTGTTGTTATGGGTCACCCCAGGGTGCGAGGCGATGATGAAACGATGAACATGCAACGGGACGATACGGCAACCACAGCAGGAGAGGCAGAACACGCAACACGTGTTTACATTTTCATGATCTTTATTTCGGCGACACACCGCCAACCACGCTCCTCTCTTGACCAAAGATGACTAAAGACGAACGCTCCAAGACGACCGCTGACCCACCCTCTCGCACAATATATCTAAAAAGTCCGGGCGGCAAAGGGGATTCCACTAAACAATTCTGGAACTGCTGACTAAAACTACTGCTAACGGGTACATCTGTGCTAATCTACTTTCGTTCTAACATAAATTTCTCCTAATCTACCTAGAGTTATATAATACTTTAACTATCAAAAAATACTACATTAAATACTCTCTAAATACAATACTTCTTTACCATATAATTCACAAAATAAATTATAAAATAAAATAATTAACTATATTCATGTGCCAGGGGAAAACCATGTACACACACATAAATCATAAAATACACTTAGAAAACAATATAAAATAACTTACAAAATTATATAAATATAAACTACATCCCACTAACTATTAGAATATCTAAATATTAACTTTACTTGATAAATATATAATATGATAAGTGGCGGTCAAACGTGTACACAATGGCACAGCCACACATTCCTATATAGCAGACCGCGCCGCGTGATTCAAACAAGCGGCCGATGACCTACTTTGCTGCCCGGCAAAACAAGCGCTACACACACACACTGCTCTATACACGTACATCCACCCTTCCACATTCCTGGCCACTAAGATTTAATCAGCGTCCTCGCTGATTAAAAATAACATCAACAATCTTTCATACTACATTCAACAAAAGAGACAACCTCACATGTGCACCCATCTCCGCCCATTCGCTCTTATTTAAAAAAGTACACATTATGGGTAAACTGGTTAGCGGTCGGCTCCGCGCATGCGTACACATGCCTAAGAGTACATACTGGGGTCAGCAGATATCTAACACATGGCCGGCCGTAACAAGATCCCACTTATTACCCCCCTGGCCACTAAACCCCTACCAGCCCCTAGCTGATAGACACATCTCACCAACAAGAGATCCAGATATCCTTTACTAACAACTTAAATGCTAGTAGCGCTGCCCATTAAACACTGAAGATCAAATTAGTCTGATATGTTGAGAAATCGGATACCTTTCTGTATGACCGTTTCTAAGTCTATCAACGACTAACCATCTCTAACAGAATTTAACATGCACCTCTCAATTACAATCTAGATCAGAAAATATACCCAATAATGAATAATCAAACAAAATACAAAATCAATCACAATAAAACAGGATACATCAAAACAATGACAACATAAAAAAAAGAGGAAGACAGGAAAAAATAGTCCTTAGAATTATCCACCCAGCCGTTAATTCAAAAACCAAACTTTAGGCCTAATCAAAAAATGACTAAACTACATACAAATGCAGCAATCAAACCTGAATATCTGCTCAAAGTCGGGCAACAAATATTTGCTACACATCTACTCAGACGAGACAACACGTAACAAGAGAAACGCTTTCCAGACAGCGTCCACAGTGACCTGACTAAAACTAGCACCACCTAGACCACCCACTAGGATGCAAACTATCTTTTGCCAAACCTCAGTGATGAACTAGGGCTAGCCAAGGAATTCCAAATTCCTAACCCAGCGAAACTCTTAAACAAAGATACAGAAATGAAACTACAAACTGCATTGCCACACGGAACATAAGTTTTCTTGCTTATAATAAAATAAGTATTGCCACAAAACTTACATCCCAATACCTATGCAGTAACATCACATAGCAAAATAAATGCACGCCCGAATTTAGCACAATTCCAATAAAATATCTAAATATCCATATATTCTTTCTTTAAAAAAATAACTTGATCATATCCAACAATCCAATTCGTAATGCTGCACATTATCATAGCAAACATTCTAACTAAATAATCACATATATCAACATACAATTTAAACAATCTACATAACGCATCTAATACTAAAAAGTCATGAGTTTAAAGTCTTTCAGGTAAAAAGTTTTGTGACACTTTTTTCTGGCTGCCATTTTCTTCTTTCTTATAAATACAGTTCATACCTTTAACAGGACACAGTTTCTGATCTATCGCGATGTTGTTTGTCAATGTGTGGAAATAGACATCTTTACTTGTCCCGACCTTGTTGTTGTTGGTGATATCTGGCGTCCGTCATACCACGATGGATGGTCGTCGGCGTGTCGTCAGCGCCATGCGGTGTTCTGTCAGGGCCCTGTCGACTGCCACTGCCGTCCCTCTCTGCCATGATGTTGGCGTCCGTCGTGCCGCGATGGATGGTCGTCGGCGTGTCAGTGCCATGCGGTGTACTGTCACGGCCATGCCGGCTGCCACTGCCGTCCCTCTCTGCCCTAATGTTAGCGGCTGCCGTCCGTCTGTCCAGCCAGAAAATGTTGTTTGGCCATTCCTCGCACCCTTCGAACCCATCCTGCTCGGGTATAACCCAAACATCTTGCTCGCAGCGCCAATTGTGATGGGGTCGGTTCGATTCGTTCACACCAACGAGCAGCAACGGTGAAAGAGGACGCCAGAACACTTCTGTCAGTTTTCTTACATGCTTTATTCAGCCCTTGTACAGCAATCCCTCTCAGACACATGCACACGCTAATTATACTATCAGATCGGCCTTCCCTGAAGACCCCGTCGGCCAAACACAAAACTCTGGCAAGAAAGGCTTCTAAAAATAATTTCTGTGTTTTCTTACTTCTATTTCAATATAAATTTCATTCAAACTACTAAGAGCTATACTAAAAATAAAATATAAAATAAAACTACTATAATTATACTTTAATACACAAATCTTTTCGTATATATAATCTAAAGAATTAAACCTTTAATAAAATAAAATCTGTGTTGGCGGGCTTCAGGAAAAGCATTCACACACACATAAATTGCAAAATACACAAGTGTAAAATCATTATTCTTCATATAAAATATATCAACTAAAAATATAAACTATTTCCTATCTGGATATATACTGTCTATAGTAAAATAACAAATGAATAGCATAATAAAAATAAATTCAAATATACACACTAGCACAGCACTCTAAATTAGTAATGGTAATGTTTACACATACACTGCGCGCGCTTTGAAACAAAGCAGCACCTCCTGACCCATTTGTCCAGGCGCTGTGCAGATGATGTCTGCCCGCTGACATAACACTCACAGAGGCAAGTGAAAAAGGCTATACCGAGATGGGCGGCAAACGCCACGCATACGTGCTCGCCCCCTTCCTGTGATAGCTGTTAAGCGTTAGTGTCCGACCTACCACACTCCATTTATGGAAGATATGGAGACAATAACAAGTATCGTCACTACACTGAGTATCTATGATTTTACGACTGAAGTTTTGCTCCATTAGCAATGGCCCCGACAACAAGGTAGCTTAGAATAGGCAGAGAAAATTTTCTTTAATATTAAATGTTTACAATGTGTATACGGCGTTAGTTCATGTCGTTAAACTGTCATTCATAGGTTTCCTGATGCATGCATGTTCATCTTTATACAGTTTAGTCGACACTAGAAGAAGAGGAATGAATACCTAAGATAAGTGGATACAGCACCATATTTCATTGACATGTCCAGTGTTCAATTGCCAATTCAAGAGAGTTAAAGAGGCTTGGCTGACTTAATAAGTTCCGATACTGAAAAACTCATTCTGTTGCCAGAAACTCGATCATTCTAGTGAAAACTACAAGTCCATCATTTTGTTGATATGTACATGTATAATATTTTATGTTGACATTGTCATTCGTCAAGTACATGTTCAATATTTAGTTCGATTGTATCATAAATCGCCTTAGGATATGAAATTGTGATTATATTTTGTGATGTATTTTCGTGATATGTAGCAGATCACGAGCTATTAGATATACTAATGAATTTGTGATCTGTCCACTCTTAACTTCATATATTGAATTTGTGATCTATCCACTCTTAACTTCATATATTGAATTTGTGATCTGTCCACTCTTAACTTCATATATTGAATTTGTGATCTGTCCACTCTTAAATTCATATATTGAATTTGTGATCTGTCCACTCTTAACTTCATATATTGGATTTGTGATCTGTCCACTCTTAAATTCATATATTGAATTTGTGATCTGTCCACTCTTAAATTCATATATTGAATTTGTGATCTGTCCACTCTTAAATTCATATATTGAATTTGTAATCTGTCCACTCTTAAATTCATATATTGAATATGTAATCTGTCCACTCTTAAATTCATATATTGAATTTGTAATCTGTCCACTCTTAAATTCATATATTGAATTTGTAATCTGTCCACTCTTAAATTCATATATTGAATTTGTAATCTGTCCACTCTTAAATTCATATATTGAATTTGTAATCTGTCCACTCTTAAATTCATATATTGAATTTGTAATCTGTCCACTCTTAAATTCATATATTGAATTTGTAATCTGTCCACTCTTAAATTCATATATTGAATTTGTAATCTATCCACTCTTAACTTCATATATTTAATTTGTAATCTGCACTCTTAAATTCATATATTTAATTCATGTATACATGTGCAAATAAGACGGTATATAGTGCAATATTTCTTTTCACACTATCAAGATGGACTCTTTAAATCACTAGAGACTTCTTATCTCTACACAACGGTAAATTTTGCACCTACCACCTCGATGGTGGGGGCCTGGAAGAGTATCTCCCATGTACTTTCCCCAGAGTCAATTCCTAGTATTTTAGTGAACACTGAAGAATAACCCTCACCTGGCACACGTCCACACAGAGTAGCGAATACCCAACCTCCTTAAAAAGTTTTATCCATCCAAATTATCATTTACTAAGTACCCATGCTACTCTAGCGTTTTAACACAGTTACGGTATAACACAGTTAACAAATAATTAAGTAGAATTTAGTAACAATTAATTAAATGCACAATGCATAGCAAGAACTCTGATCAAATACTAATAATGACATATACGATTTCTTACAAAAACATGCAAATAAAAATATAATATAATTGACTGTCCAACAGAGTCTCAGACCTGATAAGACTATCAAATTTTCAAAGGAACCTTGTTCTTAACAATGGCGACATTATAACGTCACAGATGTACACATCACTGGAGGGAATGAAGGAAGGAATTGTGCAAAAAATTGCCACATGACCTTTTAGCCATTGCTGCTATGCCTGTTGCTAACAGCAAGGCAACTTTAGCTTGCACTATGTGAAATGAATAATAGACTTCAGCCCATATATGGAATGTTTGAGAAGCCAAAACACAGCCCACAAGTTGCAGCCCCAAAGTCACAGAAGAATAGAATCATGAAGAACAAAAGTCTTCCAAAAAGGGCTTCAAAAGATCTTCAGAAGTACTGGCGATCTTTTCACAAAGCCTTCCTATACATGCACGTATGTTCTTTTGAAGGTGCACACAAGACCAACGTTTCAAAATGAGCGCATCAACAAGATTTATCTTTATTCTGAGATGCGGGTAAAATGTGAAAGTTGGCTGTAAATGTGAGTAGGCATATGAATGTAATGTGATGGACGAACAGAACGAACAAACAAACAATTGCACCAATATACTTTCGCATAAAGAAAAAGAAGCACAACTCTTGTAAAGAGTTAACAAAAGAATTTATTCTAATAAAAGGGGGCTAACTCTCATACAATGTTAGTTATTCATTCAGCAACATCCTCTCATAGCATTCATGGAATAGGGAAGAAAAAAAAAAGAAAAGAGCAATGAAAAATAAATGAAATAAAATTTAAAAAATAACGAATCTACACTCTACCTTGCAGTGAAAACCACAATAACAATTGCTAGATAAAGATCACTGGCACATTTCTCTGGGTAAAGAAAAAAATCCCAATATAACAATTAACAGTAAATTACATCAGTGATGAATACTGCAACACTTTATCATGTAGTAAACTAAAAGTGTTACTACAAATCTCTGAGAAAATCCCAGCACAGATAATAAAGATTAATTACAATGGCGGTAAAAAAAGCAAAATATGAATGAATAATGGTTTAATAGAATTAAGTGTTTATAAAAAAAATGTCAAGGGTACGAAGCCCAGAATATCAATGTTAATATGTCCAAATTTAAAACGAAATGTTCATAAAATATATAAGTTGTTTATAAACTTAATAATTAAATAACTATACTAACCTACCTAAGCGAATGCACCACTAAATTAATTTATCCTACTTACTAATGTCAAATGCACCACTAAATTAATTTATCTTACTTACTAATGTCAAATGCACCACTAAGTTAATTTATCCTACTTACTAATGTCAAATGCACCACTAAGTTAAATCTATCCTACTTACTAATGTCAAATGAAGAAAAGCGAATGCACCACTAAGTTAAATTTATCCTACTTACTAATGTCAAATGAAGAAAAGCGAATGCACCACTAAGTTAAATCTATCCTACTTACTAATGTCAAATGAAGAAAAGCACACACCTCTGCATGAAGAAAAACATTGTCACACTTGCCAACACACTGGTGAAGAAAAGTCACGGGTGATAATTCAGCCCCACGGATAACAATGTATGTAGTACATATAGATGAATACGACTCAACACTGAAGCATTGTCGAGCCTCGAAGATTTGCCTCCCTTGCTGAACAACAAGAAGGACCCCCTCCCGCACTGAAAAGAGCGGAAAAAAGACAAAAAGACCGGAGTGTATTGGCGAATGTCCTCTCCTTGCGCAGTTTGACATCTACAGCCACACTGGAATATCACAACTGCCAGGGGTGCTGCTCTGCTCTCGTGACCAGTAGAAGATGAAGGACTAGTACCATGGAAGACACAGGTAGACGAAGAAATAGTTGGTGTTCGAATACACTGCTGTCTCGGCCACACGGACGGCGAACATTTGCAAATAAATTCCGAGTTATGAAAACTGGGAAAATAAAGCCTCGTGGTGGATTCAGAGCTGCACGGAATAGCGAGGCTCCTGTAGTCAATCCACAAACTCATACACTGAACTCAACATGTCAGCACACTGCTTTTATAAAAGCTAACTTTTTTTTTCTAAAGAAAACACGAGAAACTCGTGACTATCTTTTGTCTGTTAGTGCATCGCGAAAATAGTCACTGACTAGAATAAATTTTAAATAACATCTAAAGATTTAATATGTCAACTACCTACTGCTAATTTAATTAACTAACCCTAATTTATATGTATAAACAAATCAATTTAAAATGCTAAAAATGCAAATTTGGCAATCACGCTCGCAAACATACCGACTATTGCACGGATCACGCCACTTTCTCTCAACAGACGACAATAATATAAAATCGTCATGCTATGATAAAGGGGAGATAATATAATGCAAGGGGAAAAGTAAATTTTGATGGTTACTTCCCCTCGACCGTGACATTGATCATCCGCCTACATTTTATAGCCTATGCTGGAAATTCGTTTTATGTATTATGCTGTGTTATATATTTGAATACTGTTTTAGGTATTTAATAAGAGAAGATGTTATTTGTATATTTAGATATGAAATAGTTTATAGTTTGTATTTCTGTGTGCCTGTTTATTATTATTTTATTTGTGTATTTTATTATTTGATTATGTAATCTTGGTTTCCAGATAACACACCAATATAGATTATTTTTTATTTTATGTTGAATTTATCTTTCAAATTATACATTAAGAAAACAGTGTGTTTAAATAATATTTAATGTATTTTCCTTAGATAGTAAAATCATTATATGACTCATAGGGATTTAGAAAAAAAAAATCTTATTTATAAACAAATGACAGAAAACAGAACAGAAATCCAGTTCTAGAATTGTAGAATTATTGGGGCTTCCTTGGCGGCCCGTGCTCATAGTATATTGTTTGGCCAATGTGTGTGCAACACAATTATTACAATAGAAAGATTAAAATGACATATTATCAAAAACCTTTAGATGAGCAGGAGTTGTGAGGGGGGGGGGGAAGTTAGCTTTTATAAAAGCAGTGCATAGCAAAAATCCTGTCAAAGGGTTTAATTCTTTGAGTTTAGAGTTTTCATAACAACTCAACATGTCAGAGTGAAAGGACACACATTCATCTCACCCGTTCTTCTTATCAGACATTCAGATCAAGGATGAAAAGATGCAACACAGGAGCAGGTGTTACGCCCTATTCATGGTTTTAAAGAGAACACCTATCATCCAGAGATACTAACAGTTAATATTGCAGTGGACAGTTCCCCTTCCAAGGGAGATTAACATGACCTACCAAATCTCGATTATGAGGTTACACTCAAATCAAATGGTATCATGCGTGATATTTTGATGTCTCCAAAAAGCCGTCTGGTAAATTTCAGCGAAAACAAAGAAGTAAAAATGTCCTTTTCTGAATTGCTCCACGGTATCTTGTATATAATAAATTCTTGTAATTAAAAACGATAACTATAAATAAAATGAAATAACAAATTCATTATTTGAACGAGCAATGACCCATAAGTATATATTTTATACTTTCCGACGAAAGAAAGTCACTAAAGGTTTTGGATAATATGTCATTTTAATCTTTCTATTGTAATAATTGTGTTGCATAGCAAAAATCCTGTCAAAGGGTTTAATTCTTTGAGTTTTCATAACAACTAATTTCAGAGACTGTACCTACAGATAAATGCAATATAAAGTTAGATCTGACGTTAACAGTACATTGTTAGTACTTAAGTGGAGATAAATATATTACTAGCATAAGGAAGAAAAAGAAACCAGACATAGGTTGATAGATAAACTTTACAAAATCTCTCTTACCCTGTCCAAAAACTGAAAAAGGCAGGCAAAGCGCACAAAGAACTATACACAAAACTGACAATGTGTACATTTCAGAAACACCCTGCTTTGGCTGGACGATAGCACAGTGAGAGTGAGCAGGGAAGTCTGACGTCAATTAAAACGTCATACCTATAAAAAGGCAGTCCGCCTGCGCTGAAAACGGAATTGAAAAAAAATGGCTGCCAGTCCAGTTTCTATACACATTCCTGCCTTCTGATACAACACCCTGTTTAAACTCCCGGGGCAGTATGTGACTTTTGTGAGTGAGATTAAGTCACGGGTTAGGATTACAAGATGACAATTAGCCTGTAGACCTAGGTTGATATTTATAGAGGTCAATCGGTTCCGACAGAACGGTCGGAAGTCGATTTAGTAGTATTTTGGAACTACCCGTTATACAAGATTCCATCGTCTCTACTTACCGAGATAAAGATAATGATATGTTGAAGATAAGTTTAATTCTTTGTCCGAAACCTCTTTAGAATCAACACTATCTACATCAAGATTCCCCATAAATTTTTTGTCTTCAATACAAAATAATTACATTAATAGGATATTTCATATACTGTTTCAAGTACTAGTTCTGTTGTGAATTCCACTTGACAGACTTCTGATGGGTTTCTTTTTTACTTTTCCCTTCAAATAAGCCAAACGGTTTTTTGTATGGTTGTTATTCCCTCATCAGAATGAAGTCCAAATTAAATTAGTAATTAGTATGAACAAAATCCGTTTATTAATAACTGATCAGGGCAACACCTATTGACGTATTTTGTTGACAACGCGGAACAATCACACACACACACACACACACACACACACACACACACACACACACACACACACACACACACACACACACTCACACCACACATACTCATATGTGTGATGAAAAGGCTAAAAGAATTCATCCATAAAGATATTCCTAGAAATATGACGTGTCAACTGGCAGGAAGCAACCTTACATATTTTTTAGTACTACAGATGATTTTGATCGTAATAGCAGTCATGAGAAAACCCATACGTGTAAATGGCGGGTGGTGGTGGATGCTGCTGTTAATTAACTACCCTCACGTGGAATCCGGTCGGGATAATGTCGCCGTTGGCTGAGCAGTAATGGTGAACAAATGCAGCATGACAGAGCTGAAGTAGTGCGGTCTAGGGAAGATATGATGCAACTTTTGTTGTGGTGCAGTGTAGGGCAGGCAGAACATACAGAATTTTTACAAAAGACATATATATCTTCTTCGTAATTCCAATTGAAATTAAAAAATGTGAGTAGAAGAAGTAGTAGTAGTAGTAGTCCTGTATTTACGATTTTTGTTGACTCTCGTTTGTGAACCAATGTCTCGGAATCTTACCAAGATTTTTGCAGATCCAAGTTATATAGTGGATGTAGGACATTCCGAGGAGTGTTGCTTTTATTATAATTAGTAGCAGTTTCAATAGTAGTATTGTTTTTATACCTGTCGCTGCTGCATTATTTCATATAGTTATTTGTGTTCTTTGTTGGTCTTAAATAACCATTCTCGTTAAAAGTGTGTTTTTTTGTTGGTCTTAGATAACCATTCTCGTTAAAAGTGTTTTTTTTTGTTGGTCTTAGATAACCATTCTCCTTAAAAGTGTGTTTTTTTGTTGGTCTTAGATAACCATTCTCGTTAAAAGTATGGGTTTTTTTTGTTGGTCTTAGATAACCATTCTCGTTAAAAGTGTGTTTTTGAAATCCATGTGTTAACAATGTAATAATAATTACCTTAGCATGCTCTCGGTTTTGAAGTGCTTTTAATATTAAAGCGATTTATTAGCATATTGTTTATATCATGCTTCATTTCAGCCATTGCTATGAATTTTGCCGTCTCTGTCCTCCTTCTTGTTGCTGCTTTGATTCTTACATCTTACCTTCAGTAACCAACGGCTTTGCTTTCATCTGGGAATTATGATGAATCAATACGGATTTGTTCAAACTTTCTCGATTTGGAATATTCAACTATTCATCAAAATAATATTTTTATCAAATTATTATGTACTTTATTAACAGCTTGAATCAGTAATTGTTTTGAACTTGTGAAGTATATGCTAATAATAATTATCTTTCCTTTGTGTGTAGATATAGTGTAAATTATAGAAGTCCAAAAAAAAATAACATCACCATGATAAAAAATGTTTTCTTACAAATTGAACGTATTAGTGAGGAACCTGTCAACCATATTTCACTGAACCTATTTCTGATTACCTATACTACTCTTGTAAAAATAATAAATACCTTCTTTTATCTCTTACCTGATGATTTACATATTCCTCTTAAAGACTTTTGTCCTCTCCATTTACTACAATGCATGTTTTTTCTTGAATACCATCATGAACAAATAACATGAAATATTTTACTTTTACAGACGATAGAGATGTTATGTTCAGCTCACTTTCGCCTGGTCTGGATTCGTATGCAAATCCAACCATGTTCCTATTATTCTTCAGATCAAGCTTATGAATTACAGTGAAAACTGTATGAGAATAAACTGCAGCTTAAACATTAAACAAATAAATTGTGTTAAATGGTAACCTCATAACACCCTAAAAGTTGGTTTTGATGACGTAAGTCATCCCACACCTAGGTAGAGTTATGTGGTTAACGTTCGTATGGTCATCATGAGTCATTCATTCAGTACACTTTCTATTTGCAAGTACAAAATAGATTATATAGTATTTAAACATATGCGTAATCCATCCTGCTGTGCTAACATTCACTGTCTGAATTATTTACAATAAACTATATGTATTCTTTCAGGATTTCATTAATTTTTGTTTGACGGTATTATCGTCATGCTGTGAGTGTATGTGTGCATGTATTTGTGTGTGTATGAGAGTGGTGTGGATGAATGAATGAGATAGCTGTTGGTGTCATGTGTCATACTCTCAAAGTGACAAGTAATGGGTCCAGCACCTTTAAAATGAAAATAGTCTTTCAGAGTTTCCCTCTAAGACACTCAAACTCTTTGCTCTTATCTATTCATTGGTAGGCTGTAGTTGTGCTTTATTTCAAACACGTTACTTTGATCTATTCATTGGTAGGTTGTAGTTGTGCTTTATTTCAAACTCTTTGCTCTTATCTGTTCATTGGTAGGTTGTAGTTGTGCTTTATTTCAAACACGTTACTTTGATCTATTCATTGGTAGGTTGTTGTGCTTTATTTCAAACAAGTGACATCGTCATAAACAAAACAAAATTAGACTTTCAAATATCTACATGAAATAGTTTTGTTATACGTGTAGAAAATGTTATCCTTATCCCCCGAAAGATCACTTAAAATATCTATCGACTTCGATTTCATGAACCTTATTGAAAAGGCGTGGTTTGTTTTAAAAACGCGATACAAAGCACACTTCAGAAACCTATGGTTTCAGGAAAGTTAAGCAAATTAAAACATTTGCTCTTAATTATATAATTTTGTAGTATAAAACCAATCATATTATCTTTCTAAAAGTGTCCTCTCTTTTTTACCCTGCTTGTTTTTATGCTTATATTATGCAGACTACACTTAAATCTCTGAAATATTTCAAGGAACAAAAATAATCATCGGCAAATTATCACTAGCAGTTATTTTCACACAAGGCTGGATTTGAATACGTGTGATCATTTTTTTCAGGCCGAAGATTAGAGATATTTACAATATCTTTTTCTGCATTTTTCCAGGCCGAAGATTGGAGATATTTACTATGTCTTTTTCTGCATTTTTTCACGGTTTAAAACTGGCATATACTCTGCAATTTAGCAGATAGGAGACAAATGACCTCGCCTGCATCAGAAACTACTCTTTCTGCACATGCCATGCTGAGTATATCAAGTATTTTCATCATATTATTGAATATAAATTTCTGAAAACACTTATACAACTAACTTCAAACATTTCAAATACATGAAAACACTTATACAACTAACTGCAAACATTCCAAATACATGAAACCATATCCGAGTCAAATGACAAATCATAAATCAACAGTTCAAATGCAAGAAAATATTTAAAGTCCACTCTTTCTTCATCAGTCAGATACCTCACCACCTAACAATTAACCTTTAAGACTTAATCATAGATAAGACCAAAGTGATAAGTAAAGAGGTTTTCTAGCAGGTCACTTTCTGTTTGACTCTTATTGGTTAGATTTGTTACTGATCAGTGTGGCGGAAAAATGCAAATTAATGCACTTAATTAATTAATTAAATTAATATTTAATTAATTCTTCATTTTGTAATTTTAAATTTCAATTTGTGCCATTCAAATCTCAGCGTGATGATTTTTGAAACAAACAACTCTGACCTACATCCAGAATAAAGGGGAATTATTGTTAAAGGTCACTGATTCTTACATAACTCAGATTAATTTTAGCAAATAAGTTCACCCTACCTTTAGTGTTTGTGCAGTCAACCGTATCTATTTGGACAAAGCTTTAGAAACAACTCTGTTCTAGCCCGATTGGCTCATATATACATTAAACAAAATATTTTCTGGACGCAATATCATTAATATTAAGGACAAAACTCCCTGGTACTCGTTTCCAGTGAAACTTTAAAGCACTAGCATTGCACATTTACTAATTGATGCATTAATCAATATCCTTAAAAATTACTAATCAACGTATAGTGACAAAAAACTGTTTTCAAAGTCATCAACTAATTTTAGACAGGTAATAGTTATCTTTTAAACACGACATTTTAAATTAAATGCAATTAAATAGAAATGTTTGGCAATGATATAAAACATCTAAATGTATATATTTGAATTGCAATAACACTGACAGTAACGAATTCTTGGTGCAGAAAACATATCATTTGTCTGTAGTATATAAACTTAATATTTATGCAATTGGTTTTCATCCTGTAAATTGATTCTGCGTACACCCATGCCTACCTCTCATATATAAATTATTTTTAATTTATATAAATCGAATTAAACACTAAACACGTAGGTTGTATAACCAACCCATTGAGAGAAACTTCATACACAATATTCAAAACTGCAAGCATTTATCAAATTGCAAGCATTTATCAAACTGCAAACATTTATCAAACTGCAAGCATTTATCAAACTGCAAACTGAAAATGTTACGGAATGAAATCGCACATGATCGTAAACTAATTTCTAAGTTTCGCCATTTGCGAAGACAAATCGATTAAAAGAATACTGTAATACAAGAATTATCCTGATGTATCCAACATATACATCAAAGTGTATAGTGTACTCCTTACACTTACACATACCATAGATGCTCACGTGCCTTCCCAGTCATTCTAGTTTCTAACCCGTGAACACGTGAAGTGTAACTGAAAACTTGAGAGTTGAAACTCAAACTCAAAAGGCCACTTGCTCAGAGTAAAATATAATTAAGGAGCAAACCTAAGTCACAATTATAACATACGAGAAAGAATAGATGTTATACTTACCTCTGTATGTCTTTCTCTCTTTCTTATGGTTGTATGATGAAGTATGTGTTTGTAACTTGTGATTTTGTTGGGCTAACTTCATTTAGCATTGCGGCTCTTCTACCTTTTCTTATTTGCTTCAGTAATGTAAACTTATGTACACAAAATAATTTATATATGAGAGGTAGGCATGGGTGTACGCAGAATCAATTTACAGGATGAAAACCAATTGCATAAATATTAAGTTTATATACTACAAAGTTATATGTTACATATTACATGTTTCTTTATTTCCTGTTTTGTGTGTAAATTCATATATAGTAGTGTTTGTTCTATCTCAAGGTAAACTATATTCAGATAAAATCTCTGTAATGTACACTCACTAAACAGCGTGTATTGTCTTAGAGTATCATATATTTAATAAATAATTTCCAACAACCATTTTAGAAATCATTAAATGCTATCTTTCACCACATATATTGTTTATTACACGAAATGTGGAAAGGGAGGATTGTGTGTTCAGTCAAAACAAAACACTATGAGCAATACGGTTCTAGTCTTTAGTGAGAACTATCACAATGGGGTATCTCCGGTATTCATTAAAAGTGGAAAAAAGGTAATGGAAAACGTTTCTGTGATTCCAACACCAACTTAGTTATCGATCATCATCGATATTCAGCCTATTTCCACGACTTCTGTTTTTGACTGTCGGCTGTGATCCAAGGTCTCGGAATCTTAGTACAAGATTCCGGGAGATCCAAGGTTTTACGGAGGGTGTGGGCACTTCCAAGGAGCGCTACTTTGAGTAGTGGAGCGAGTCTGTGGTTTCCAGGGAGTCTATTCAGATAGCCTTCCAATTCAGATGTTATGTTCCCCAAGGCTCCTGTCACTATAGGTATCACTTCTGCTCTTACATTCCACAGTCTCTGAATTTCTAGTCTGAGGTCTTGGTATTTTTCTATTTTTTTTCTCTTTCTTTTGTTTTTATGTTTCTATCACTTGGAACAGTGACATCAATGATTGTTGCTGTTCTGAGAACTACAATGTCTGGTCTTCGTACAGGAATCACACGATCTGTGGGATCTCGAAGTCCCACAGTATTTTGACTTCTTCTGTTCCGGTAACTGCTTTTGGTTGGTGCACCCATGCTCTTTCTGGGTTTTTATGCCATAGTTCTTGCACAGATTTCTATGTATTTGTTTTGCCACTTCGTTGTGTCGTTTGGTGTATTCTGTTCCAGCCAGAACCTGACATCCAGATAATATGTGCTTTGTTGTCTCATCCATGGATTTGTAGAGTCTACATTTTGAATCATTTGAGATTTTCATGATTTTCGTTTTGTGAGATTTGATGTTGAGTGCTTGATCTTGTGCAGCTGTTATGAGTGCTTCTGTTTCTGCTTTCAATCCTGCCTCTTTCAACCATTTGTACATTCATTGCTTTGTTGATATTTCGTCGGCTTGTACATACTGGCCATGGAGAGGTTTTGGGCTCTAGATATGTGCTAGTGCAAGCTTCATTGTTTTCTTCCATGTTTCTTTGTCTGTTTCTAGGGGTTGCAATCGTCCGCTCATCTTTACTGCTTCTATCAGTGGATCATCTTTGTTGTTATTTCAGATGTAGTCCACAAGACCAATGACTTCTCATTCAAAGATATGTTTGATTTTCTTGAGACCTCGGCCTCCCATTTCTCGGCCTCCCATTTTTCGAGACACATAGAGCCTGTCTACGTCTGCTTTGGGGTGTAAGGCTTTATATATTGTGATAGTTTTCTTGTTTTTCTGTCCAGTTCATTGATTTCATTTGCTGCTCCGGTGTAGCTTACTACAGGTATTGCATATGCGTTAAGGGCTTGTATTTTGTTCGCCCCATTTAGCTTGGACTTCAGGACTTGTCTAACACGTTTTTCATACTCTCTCTTAACTTTGGACTTCACTACACTCTGCATATTTTCTTGATACTGTAGTATCCCAAGATACTTATATCCCTTTTCCATTGAAACATCGTTGGTTTTTCCGATGTCGAATTGTAGGCCCTCGGTTGTTTTGACCTTGCCTTTCTGGATGACAATTCTTCCGCATATCTCAAGGCCGAATTTCATGTTGATGTCCTCACTGCAAATCTTGACAGTATTGATCAGTGACGTAATGTCACGTTCATTTTTACAGTACAGCTTTAGATCGTCCATGTACAGTAAAGGGATGATGACCTGTCCTGCTTTCATTTTGTATCCTAATCTTGTTTTCTGGATCAATTGACTGCACCCAGCTTGGCTGTTTGCAGATGTGATAGAGGGTTGTTATCTGTGAAAGCAACAAACTTTGTCCCCAACAGATATCCTCTGAATTTTTCTATCGCCCACTTCAGAGCTAATAGTTCCAGTTTCATACTGGAATAATTGTTCATATTTCGTTCGGTTGGGCGCAAAGTACGGCGTGTTGTATCTCCATGTCTGACCGTTGTTACGCCAGTCGTCCGTGTGTTTGTGCGTGTTGTTGGGGGTGTGGGTTTTGTTTGTTTTATTTTCTTTTTTTTTTGAGGGGGGGGGTGAATTTTTTTTAAAAGTAGGTGGAGTGTATTTATCTCTAAGAGGTAGGTGATAAGTGCTAGGTGCACATGACTTTGATTGTGTTCTTTGGGATATAGGAGTGCTTGGGTGGTGAAGGGAAGTTTAAGAGGTCTGTTGTTTCTTTGATGATTTTCCTTTCTTCAGTGTATTTATTGCACTGGAGTAGGAAGTGTTCAATTGTGTTGTCTGTTATGCAGTAAGTGCATGCTTTTGTTTCGTTGTTTGTTTTGTGTGTATATCGTGTGTTATTGTATCTCAATCTGTATATTGCTCTATTATGGCTTATGTTTGCCCTCATCAAGTTCATTTTGAGTACATTGGTAAAATAGAAAATCTCACAGAAACGTGTTCTTTAGATCATTTCTATTGCAACATTCTCTGGGACTATGACTTTGAAATTAGTTATCGACTTATAATGACTTTGAAATTGTTTATAAATATATTATCAGAAAATCAATCTATTGGCTGAGCTTATTTGTTCTTTAGATCATTTCTATTGCAATATTCTCTGGGACTATGACTTTGAAATTAGTTATCGACTTATAATGACTTTGAAATTGTTTATAAATATAATCAGAAAATCAATCTATTGGCTGAGCTTATTTGTTCTTTAGATCACTTCTATTGCAATATCATCTGGAACTATTACTTTGAAATTGTTTATAATTATATTATCAGAAAATCTATTATCAGCACAGTTGTCCTAGGTTCCTCATATTTGGTCTTGACAGTAAAAATAAAATTTCAAATAAATTTAGAATTATAAATGTTTGATATCTTTTTTTCTTAAACTTATAAATGAAGAAAGGGAAAAAAGTAAAGAAAAGCCATATAATTGTGACATATGTAACTTGATAAATAATTTAGGAATTTGAGGGTGTAATTATATGAGTATTAATAAATATTTTTTTTACTTAAACAATAATGTCTTATATATTGTTATTTTTGTGCTTCCTAGCATCTGTATAAAAACTCTCTAGTATATGTCACTTTAAAAAAAAAAAAGTTACTTCAAAAGTACTTAATCTCTCATAAAATGCCTTAAAATACATGATTTAGAAAAACACTAACCCTAACCCATGATTTAAAATAACCCTAACCCTAACACATGATACAAAATAACACTAACCCTAGGACATGATTTAAAATAACACTAACCCTAACCCTAACACATGATACAAAATAACACTAACCCTAACACATGATTTAGAATAACACTAACCCTAACACATGATTTAGAATAACACTAACCCTAACACATGATACAAAATAACACTAACCCTAACACATGATACAAAATAACACTAACCCTAACACATGATTTAGAATAACACTAACCCTAACACATGATTTAGAATAACACTAACCCTAACACATGATACAAAATAACACTAACTCTAACACATGATACAAAATAACACTAACCCTAACACATGATTTAGAATAACACTAACCCTAACACATGATTTAAAATAACACTAACCCTAACACATGATTTAAAATAACACTAACCCTAAAACATGATTTAAAATAACACTAACCCTAACACATGATACAAAATAACACTAACCCTAACACATGATTTAAAATAACACTAACCCTAACACATGATACAAAATAACACTAACCCTAACACATGATTTAAAATAACACTAACCCTAACACATGATTTAAAATAACACTAACCCTAACACATGATTTAAAATAACACTAACCCTAACACATGATACAAAATAACACTAACCCTAACACATGATACAAAATAACACTAACCCTAACACATGATTTAAAATAACACTAACCCTAACACATGATACAAAATAACACTAACCCTAACACATGATACAAAATAACACTAACCCTAACACATGATTTAAAATAACACTAACCCTAACACATGATACAAAATAACACTAACCCTAACACATGAATCAAAATAATACCTAAAATGTTCAGAATTGACAATAATAAATTTAGACAATAACAGGTGATAAATATTAAGTAATACAATAATAAATTTAGACAATAACAGGTGATAAATATTAAGTAATACAATAATAAATTTAGACAATAACAGGTGATAAATATTAAGTAATACAATAATAAATTTAGACAATAACAGGTGATACATATCAAGTAATGCAATAATAAATATAGACAATAACAGGTGATACATATTAAGTAATGCTATAATAAATTTAGACAATAACAGGGGTGATACATATCAAGTAATGCAATAATAAATTTAGACAATAACAGGTGATAAATATTAAGTAATGCAATAATAAAATAAGCATGCAACACACAATGTGGATATTTTGGAAAGCAACACATCTAGAGGTGGCTCTGATAAAAAAGAAAAATAAATGGAAAAGATGACAAAAGTGTACTCTGGTATTGTAGGTGAAAAGAGCTGTGGTGCTTTTATGAAAGATAAGATTATTACGATGTCACTTTGTCCAAGTTGTAAAAAGCTGTTTGTTCCAGTTGAGTGGCCCTGATATGACAAAGAACAATGGCTATATTTTCATGATGGGAACACTTAAGATATAAACATCCAGAAAAGAGTATCCAGTCTGGAAGTGGATATCCCTCACCATCCTTCTGAGAGTATAGTGAATAATATGTTTTGGCAGTTTATGTTGGTGAGTGGTCATATTAAAAGCTTGAGAGAACTACTTCTAAAGCAATTTTTTCTTTTGTAAAAAAGTTATTGCATCAGTTTAGAAATGCATTCTCTTATATTTTCAAAAAAAGAATATGATATCTCAACTTCTATCTTGCTTCCAGTAAATTTAGTTTCTTTGTTGATGTTTATTTTTTGTGCTTTATTTATTTATATATACAGTATTATTAATTTTATTTGCTTTGTTTATATTAATTTTGTGCTTTATTTATTTATATATATTATTAAAAGCACTGGTTTTTAATTACTATGTACACACACACACACACACACACACATACACACATTTACATCAAGATGGTAAGTCATAGGATGAATTACCATCTTCCATATAAATATTCACTCATTATGTACTTATGTACTATAGACCCTCATCAGTGCATGTCTGAGCCTATAGTACCATATCCACCATACAGTCCTTGCCTTGTGATGTTCATATCTGTGCCACTTAAAGATACAAATTTAGGGATATATATATAATATATATATATATATATATATATATATATATATATATATATACATATATAACCCTTATCACACAATTAGCTTCAACACTTAAAAATACAAATTTAGGTATATATATATATAAATCCCTATCACACAATTAGCTTCACCAGATACAAATTTAGGGATATAAATACACTGTATATATAAAACCATTATCATAGAACTAGCTTCACCACTTAAAGATACAAATTTAGGGATATATATATATAAAAAAAACCTTATCACACAATTAGCTTCACCACTTAAAGATACAAATTTAGGGATATATGAAACCCTTATCACACAATTAACTTCACCACTTAAAGATACAAATTTAGGGATATACATATAACCCTTATCACACATATACAAAAAAAACCCTTATCACACAGTTAGCTTCACCACTTAAAGATGACAAATTTAGGGATATACATATATAAAAACCCTTATCACAGAATTAGTTCACCACTGAAAGATAACAAATTTAGGGGTATACATATATTGATATAAAAAAAACCCTTATCACAGAGTTAGTTCACCACTGAAAGATAACAAATTTAGGGATATACATACATGTATATAAAACCCTTATCACAAAATAGCATCACCACTTAAGATACAAATTTAGGGGTATACATATATAAAACCCTTATCAAAGAATTACTTTCTCCAATGCTAAAAATCCAGCACTGAGTGGACAACATTTCTATTTTTAAATTACAACTAAAAATTCTTAGTATATCACAAAGCCATTATTTAGCCAGTGTTTTATTAA
The DNA here is from genome assembly GCA_028829895.1 of Sinotaia quadrata. Lineage (NCBI taxonomy): Eukaryota > Metazoa > Mollusca > Gastropoda > Architaenioglossa > Viviparidae > Sinotaia > Sinotaia quadrata. Next base: position 155,727,238 of record CM054177.1, on the reverse strand, counting down.
GTAAATATCAAAGTACAATGTTAATTTGTAAATATCAAAGTATAATGTTAATTTGTAAATAAAAGACCTTGTAATTATTGGAATTATTAACCATATCTCTAGGCACACCAGCTATTGGTTTGCCTGTTTTATGGTCACCTTAAGGCTAGGTTTTATGGTCACCTTAAGGCTAGGTTTTAGGGTCACCTTAAGGCTAGGTTTTAGGGTCACCTTAAGGCTAGGTTTTAGGGTCACCTTAAGGCTAGGTTTTAGGGTCAGCGTAAGGCTAGGGTTTATGCATATAAGCTGGGCAGGTGAAAGGGATTTTTAGACACTAGGCAAATCTATCTTCCTCAGCTTGAGGCATTACTTACTGTCAACTTTCAAAAATGAAAACTGCATAATGTGTCAATATCTATTAGTAATAATACATGTTGGGTTTAATAATATATTAAATTGAATATTAATATTTAGCAAACTTGCTGACAGTGCATGTTATTGACACATCATTCACTCGCACACGACACTTACGAACATATGGCACGTCACGTGATGGGCAAAGTGGAGATAATTAAAAAAGATTTTAAATAAATTTTCCTCATTGCCCCCCACCCTTTTACCGTGACAAACCCTAACCCCTAATCCTAAACCCTTACCCCTAACCCCTTAACCTAACCCCTAACCATAATAACTAACCTGGCATACTTCCAAAACAGAGTACTTAACACTACTTTAACCTTTTTCACCCACTTATAACACAAGAGTGTTGACCAATATACAAACAGAATTAATTAACAAAATAATTAACTACACAGTAAATCGACATTGATCAAATACAAATAATGACATATACAATAAAGACAAAGAAATAGGCACAAATAAACATATTTATAGTCTATTAGAGTGTCACACTTGTAAAAGCCCCCTTATCAACTGTTTATCATAGTATTCTTGGAATAAACAACAATACCTGTAGATAAAGTTAGTTCAAACAATTTATGCTCAGACAACAAGAACAAGGTATATCAAGAGATAAAAGGAGTGAAATAGTTTTATGAAAAACGGGATCACTATGAACTGTATGGGTTTTGTCTTTCTCTCCCACTGTCGTACATGACGTTATAGATTCATGGCTGGCCTTCAAGTTCACAGATAACACACTGGCTGGCTTCAGAAGTTCACAAACATGCTGTGTCCAGTCTACAGATTAAAAGAAAGGTGTAAAGTACCAAATGTTCCAAAGGGAGTTTGGCAATGGCTTTAGAAACATAACAATAATTCTTCTGTAAAATTTCAGATGAGCAGGCATTGACTATCTCTTTCCTTAATAATTCTTCAGAATATATTTTACAATTACTGAACGCAATCATTTAGTTCAGTGGTCCCCAACCTTTTCTTCGCTGCGGACCGGTCAACGTTTGATAATTTTACCGCGGCCCGATGATGTGGTGGGGGGGGGGGCGTTGATTGTTTATAGCTTAGATTGTTTTGATTTAATAATTAATGTAATTGTATTTAAACGTGCCTTCAAATTAAAATACAGTTACACCAAAAAATGAATATAAAGTGATTTAACATTTTAACTCACTAGAACGCTAAATCAATGAGAACCCTGAGCTTGTTTCTTTGCAACGAGACGGTTCCATCTGGGGGTAATAGGAGACAATGACACCTGAAGTGTGTTGCTTATGTCCAGTTTATTCCGTTGTTTTGTTTTGGTTGCTGTCACTGCAGAAAACCCCGCTTCACACAGATAGGATGTCGGAAATGGCAATAGGGATTTAAGTGCTGTGGTGGCCGTTGTTGTATTGGCGGGTGAGGGGGGTTACAGAGCCCAAGCTAATACCACATCGTCTGTACTTAGTGTGTATGTGCGCCCAGGATGTTCACCAGTGGTGTTGTTGTTGTTGTTGTCATTGGCACTGTTGTTGTTGATGTCCCCGGTATCCGTTGGGCTGTATGTAGGTGGGTGTTGGCGGCCAGTATAGGTGGTCAAGCATTGGTTGAATTAGATCCACAAATGTCCCCACTGAATGTGATGTTGCTCCCTGTGCTGCCACCGTTGTTGTTGTTGTCGCAGCGCTGCCGTTGTTGTTGTGGCTGTAGTAGATGATACTGTTGTTGTCGTCTGATGTGTTGTGGCGGGCGCCTTCTTTTTGATTTGGGGCTCCGTTCTGTAGTTTTTCCTTGTGTGTCTGTTGTGGTTGTCTTTGTTGCAGTCCCTGGTGGTGACTCTGGCTGTGGATTGGTGGCAGTTGGTTTAGTCGTTGTTGTTTCTTGTGGTGTAGTTGGTGCGTTGTCGACTTCTGTTTCGGTCTGTGCGTCAGTTGTCTTCACTTCTTTTTCTGTTTGTATTTTTCTTTCTTGCCTCTTGATATGTACCATTTGTGTTCTAGAGATTTTTTGGCGTTTCTTCTTATTTTCGGTGGTAGTTGTTTTAATTTCTTTTTCTTTGCTGATAGAGCTTGTAGTCTGAGTTTCCTTATTATCTGTTGTGGGTTTTGGAGTTTGCGAGAATGCCTCTCTGGGATTTCTTGTTTTGCTGTTTGAGTTGAATTCACTTTGGCCGTATGTGGAATTTTCCAGATGATGTTGGTGTTTATTCCACTTTCTCTTGTAGTGGCTTGTAGAGTTTAGGTGGAAACGTGGCTTTTTCCTTCAAAGACTGTTTGAGTTGTGCCGTCTTCCTTTGTGGGTTTTCGCGTTGTTTCCTCCTTTTCCGTTTGTGAAGAGCGTGTTTTTGTTGTCGGCGTTATTTTCCAGATGATGTCTGTCTGTGTTTCACAGTCTGTTGATGTAGTTTTTTTTCCGGTTGTCTTGTCGTGCTTGTTTAAAATCTTGTGGAGACCAATTGCGTTTAAGATGACTTGTTGTCTAGTGTAAGTTCATCTTCAGTTTTTGTGTGGAAGAGGGTCAACAGCAAATTAGTGAACGCATTTTTTAGTTCAACGTTTTTAGTTTCTAGTGTGAAGGTGAAGGGGGTAACTTTTCGTATGCCCCCATTTTCGGTTGGTTTGCTGATTTCACAGCAGTATTTTGTCCAGTCTTCTCCTTTGTAACTTCTTAATGTTTGCACCTCTTCAAGCCTCTTTTGCCGTATATGTCTCAGCTGGGCTATGCGCTCGTTTGTGAAACAGAAAGGGCCATCCGCATCTTCTGTGACTGACTCAGAATCGCGTAAAATGTCACTTGGTGGAGTGGGCAGTAGTGGCATTTTTGCCAGCCCTGAAAAGGGCTGAGGCTTGCTGGCTTGTCTGGTGTGGCGCTTTGACATGACTCTCCTCCCGGTGGTCTAATGCAGTGGTCCCCAACCTTTTTATGATCGCGGACCGGTCAACGTTTGATAATTTTACCGCGGCCCGGGGAGGGGGGGGGGACGTTGATTGTTTATATTTAGATTGTTTTGATTTAATAAATTTATATTTATATAAACACAGTGTGATACAGAAAATGCAAACCACAAAATATTAAATTAGGAAATATAAAATTTTACTTTTCTTAATATTTTAGAAAGGGTTTTCTCATGATAAAGAATTCTTTCATGAAAGAAAACAATCCGTTTGAAGTAACTGTCTTTAGGTAGCCAGGACAAAGGGACACACATGTTGAGTCGGTTAGAAACGGGCTGACGTAAACAGGGTGTGGGAGGGTGAACACTCAACAAGGGTAGACAACCTACAGAAACACTCTCGCAACTCCAGGCAGACAATGACAACAAGACTTCTAAAGACGGGGAACACTTTGGTCACACAATAGAGTCGGAGATTCAAAGACAGACAAACCACCTACAGTCTAGTGTTCAGAGACGCATGAGAAGGGAAGACACTTACGATTACATAACAGATACGCATGACGTAAGGGGAGAGAGACCACATATCTCAGGGTCGGGCAGCTTCCAAGAGGTAACCGCGTGCACTAACAACCTAGCCTTTCAGCAGAAGCACTGAAGCGAGACTATCGAACAATAGTCGAACAGGGAGTGAAATCTATCCTTAGGCCCAGATTAGCACGTGAAAATCTTCGGCTGGCTAGCTCATCTGTCACATCGGAGATCCTGCATTCTTTGTCCTTCTGCGGTTAGAAGCACACAGATTGTCTGAAATGGTAAATTCATGATTTTTGTACATAGATAAAATCTATCTTTTTCTTATTGCACTTATAGATTTTTCATTTAATTAATAGTGTAAAACTGAATGATACTGTAATTGCATTTCTTCTAGCAAAGAAGGAAGTAACTTATGTAAAAGAATTATAAAATGAGAACTAACGTTAAATTTGCAGGTTTGTGATATTTAATTCACGAGACTGATGCGTAGCAAAATTCACTTGTATGTTTACAGCTGAAGGACATCTACTGTTACACCTACATCTACACCTAATCGTACCGTAACGTACACACCGCGCATGCTTAAACGCGCACACACTGGTTGAAGAGGACCCGAATGAAAGTCATACTGAGGGATTCGACTCTGACCACAAACCGCTGATTGCACAGAGCAATCAGGACGAATTTACGAACTCTTGTCGACTTGAGAGGGCAAGTACACATGTAAGGACCAGGATACGTGTCGGTACTGAAGACCGGAAAACGTTTGATGTTAGATCTACGTCGGTTGTCATTTGTTGACTGAACAGTGCGAGCTATTCTGGGTTGGATTGAATTTCGTGGTGTAAATTCGGGACATGTGTGAATTCGGATATTCGTAATACCAAGGACCTGGGGTAATTTCAGAACTGTTCCAGCAAGCTGTAATTAACGGATATACATACTGGCTGGGAGCACGCAAATTATCAGGTGATCAAAATCCTTGTTTTGTCTCGTGAAAAAAACCTGTAATGTTCTGTGATTTTGTTAATTCTTGTATTGTTCTTCCTGTCTTCTAATTCTTATGAATGTTGTTGTAAAAATCTTCTTTTTTCTATAATGTGTTTCTGAAGTGTGAAAGAGGAATTCTAATTTAATCTCTAATTTCAATCTTGTAAACTTAATTTGTCATTTTTTCTCTTAAATCAAGAATTGCTGAATTCTTATTTTGTTATAAGAGACAGATAGAAGGAAATAATCTTTTTCTGAAGTAATACATTATTTTCTTGAGAGATCTGCGAATCTCGGATTCTGCCTGTGTGAAACCTAATTGAAAAGTCTTTAAACTTAATTTGTTATTATCTTTTATATTTTAATAAATTTTGTTAAATTTAAACTTGCTCACTCTATTACGTAATTGAGGCAAATGTGTATAGGGGACAGTGGGGGCTCGTTAAAATCGACGTAATTTACGTTCTGACAAAGACAGTCGCGACACATTTCTTAGAGCAAGTCTGTCACCTAATAGGGGAGAAATTGTGAGGGCCTGATAACGACTTCGAGACTGATAAGAGTAGTTTCAGTTAGGAGCCGGTTATCTGGATGGGTAACACTTGGGGTGGGAGACGTAATTAACAACGCGCCCCAGGGCTTGACCTAGTCACTCCCAGACTGCAAAAGACAAAGACCCTGTCGTGGACCTAGTGTATGATTGTAGACGGATTGAATGTGGAGAGGTAATTAATTATATTTAATATCATCTTCATTGGATAATCATTGACACTAGCAAATCCATTCACATAACTGGAGTCGTCTGGTAATGTCCTTGGAGTCCATTTCACACACAGTTACACCATAAAATGAATATAAAGTGATTTTCATTTTAACTCACTAAAACGCTAAATCAATGAGAACCCTGAGCTTGTTTCTTTGCAACGAGAAGGTTCCATCTGGGGGTAATAGGAGACAATGACACCCGAAGTGTGTTGCTTATGTCCAGTTTATTCCGTTGTTTTGTTTTGGTTGCTGTCACTGCAGAAAACCCCGCTTCACACAGACAGGATGTCGGAAATGGCAATAGGGATTTAAGTGCTGTGGTGGCAATCTCAGGGTATTCCGCCATGACTTTAATCCAGAACACTGGCAGAGCTGTTGTCTCGAACGTAGTTTTAAGGCCGCCATCATTTGCAATCTCCAGCAGTTGATCTTCTTCTTGCAAAGACATGCTAGATTCGCCTGGTTTGTTGACAAATGGGTTGCGGATCCATTCCTTACCATTTCGTGGGTCTTTTGTGGTTGGAAAATAACACTCGAACTCTTTTAAAAGCAAAGACAGGTGATCGTGCACCAATTGGGAGAATGAATGCTCAGGTTCAGTCTCACCTAAAATCCCTGTTAATGTCTGAAACATGTCCAAAATGCCTCTGTTCACGCACCGTCCCCACAACTCCAGTTTGGCTTTAAATGCAGCTACTTTGTCTGCCAAATTGAAAACAGTTGTCATTTTCCCCTGAAGGCACAGATTGAGCTCATTGAGCAGGCTGAATATGTCACACAGGTAAGCCAGTTTTGCGACCCATACCTTGTCATTGAAATGTGCTGCCAGCGGTGAATTCTTTTCTGAGAGAAATCTTTGCAATGGCTCTCGTAATTCAAATACTCTGGTTAGCGATTTTCCTCTGGATAACCATCTTATTTCTGTGTATAAGAGAAGGTATCTGTGCTCTGCATCCATCTCCTCATAAAGCTGCTCAAACAGGCACGAGTTAAGGGCGTGTGCTTTGATATAGTTAATAACTTTAACGACATCAATCAATACGCTGTTAAATTCCGGTGACAATTTTCGGCTTGCCAGCATTTCCCTGTGAATGATACAATGCGTAGATTCACTCTCAGGTGCAACCTCCTTAATCCGAGCAGTTAAACCAGACAGTCGTCCGGTCATGGCAGCAGCTCCGTCTGTGCATATGCCGACACAAAAGGACCATTTTAGTTGTCCTGATATATAACCATCCAGTGACTTGAACAGTTCTGCTCCTGTGGTGTTGGTTGGCAAAGAGAGTGCACATAATAAATCCTCATGCACATCCTCCTGATATAGATATCGCAAAATAAACAAGTAGTATTGCCTTGGTGTTGGTTGGCAAAAATAGTGCACATAATAAATCCTCATGCACATCCTCCTGATATAGATATCGCAACATAAACAAGTAGTATTGCCTTGGTGTTGGTTGGCAAAAATAGTGCACATAATAAATCCTCATGCACATCCTCCTGATATAGATATCGCAACATAAACAAGTAGTATTGCCTTGGTGTTGGTTGGCAAAAATAGTGCACATAATAAATCCTCATGCACATCCTCTTGATATAGATATCACAACATAAACAAGTAATATTGCCTTGGTGTTGGTTGGCAAAAATAGTGCACATAATAAATCCTCATGCACATCCTCTTGATGTAGATATCGCAACATTAACAAGTAGTATTGCCTTGTTGTCGATACATGTAGATTCGTCAACCTGGAGTGCATACCACGGGGATGTATTAATCCTCTCCAACAATTGTGTCTCAATGTCTTCGGCTATTTCCTCAATGCGCCAAGTCACACTGCTAGACGACAAAGGCACATGAGCTAGAAGTTCACAGCAAATGTCTTTAGTGAAGGGCACCGATAGTGAATGGCTTTTTTAGCCGTAGCAATACGGTTAGCCACCAGATATGATGCTCTCAATGCATTCTCCTTTACTGATGTGGTGGCCCTCATACATTTCTTCTGTCCTTCTTGTTCCAGTTTTTTTCTTTCAAAATACTCCAGGGGCTTGTCTTTTAATCCAGGGTGCTTGGCGTTCAAGTGGTGAAGCAGTTTTGAAGGTTTCATTGCCTCATTAGAGAGCTGGTCGCCGCAAACTATGCAGAGCGGTTTTGGTGTGTGGGAATCACCTGACCCGATAAATCCATATTTTAAGTAGGACTCATGGTATTGTCTGTTAAAAGGTTTATGTTTCTTTGATGATGAAGGCTCTTCTTCTGCCTCTTCACAGGGCCTTTTCTTTTTCCCAATCCTAGGAAACTTTCTAACGACGTCTGTTTCGTACTCAATTTTGCTAATTTGTGGGTTAAATTTGAGCAAACACAATATACACGTACACCAAGCACTGTTAAATTAGTAAACACAATATACACGTACACCAAGCACTGTTAAATTAGTAAACACAATATACACGTAAACCAAGCATTGTTAAACATGAGAAAGTACCGGTGTATAGAGTGAAGAGCGATACACACCTTCTCTTTGCCAAAGCTACAATGCCACTGCCGCTTGCAGCCGCTCAACCGCCCCGATATTGCGATATTTTGCGCATGCGCGGTATTGGTGCGGCTTTAGGCGACACCACAGTAAATAAAATTGGTAGCATTTGATCCACGGACCGGGGGTTGGGGACCACTGGTCTAATGGATGGAGTGCGTTCGTCGGTGGTCCGAAGCGAAGTGTGTTGGTGTGGTTGGGAAATAGAGCTCGAATTCTTTAAAAGCAAAGATCGTGCACCAACTGGGAGAATGAATGCTCAGACTCAATCTCGTCCATGGAAAGTCGCACAAACCCGAGAGAAATACACCACAGTAAATAAAATTGGGCGGCCCGGTACCATTTGGTCCACGGACCGGGGGTTGGGGACCACTGATTAGTTAACCCGTTCTGTGTCGGGTTAAAAAATCCCATCAGACGGCACTGTATTCTTTTGCCGTTTACCGATAACACTGCATCAGATAAAAATTTTTTTTGTAAGTTGTCTAAGTTTTTCCACTGATTTAGAATAATTTTGTACTGCTAAATTTGAAAAAGACATTCGTTTTTTTTTTTTACAGGTCAGGTTTTTGTGCTAATTCGATTTTTAAAAATCCGATCTTATAACTAAATCGATTACATTTCTGTAACATTATTAGGCAATTTTCGTTAATATTTCTCTTCCAAAATAAGTTTATAAATTATAACAAAATTAAATTAATTTTAGAAAATCGTTTTCTAATACAATTCATTTATTAAAGGTTACAAAAGTTAATTAGTGTACATTGAATAGTAGACATTGATAAAGGTAAGTACATATAAATTCAATATTAGGTCATCATTGTTCAAAATTCAGGGCATGAACTTCTTCTCTTCGGACTTCTAGAATGCTCAGCAGTACGTCTGTCTCTCATTAGAGTCCAACAGATATCAGCCATCATGATTGCATCCCAGCGTCCCTGATACCTGCTCTCCATCTCTTTCATATCCTGATGAAATCTATCCCCTTGCTCGTCGCTCAGTGATCCCAGATTTTCAGGAAACCGATCCATATGTGAGAATAAGTAATTCATTCTTACAATCATTCCCAACTTACAATTCCTGTAACAGATTCATTAGCCTGATACATGCATACAGCATAATAGATACAACATAATCAATTACAAATGTGTTTCTATTAGAAACAATGTCATGTGTTTAACATATTACATACAAGTATCATAATTCAGAATTGTAGAAATAATAATTCACATAATACACCTTTATATCAAATTAACAAGTATAATGTATCAATAGCAAAGTTTACAAAATATTTCTAAATCCATTCTTTCTCAATCAATCACTTAACTCACCATAAGCTAATGATGGCCTTTTCATGACTGGACTTGAGTTACATCAAAATCAAAGTGATTAGAATATAGAACTTTCTTCAACAGGTAAGTTTCAGTCGCTACCTAATGGCTAGCTCGTTATTTGTAAACCTTAAACTATTGGATAGCAAAAATTACTTAACCACTCTGTACTGGTTTGGATTACATCAGCAAGTTCTAGCATATTGCTAACCTGAGTGGTTATTTTAACTCTGGTACTTACAAAAATATTACAAAATATATAATAATTAAGTTTAAAATAGGGACAACAAATTTACTCCACCACAATTACTTTGCAATATATATTTAAGAATCTACTGAATAAGATGCTTCATATACTAAAAATATATTCATCAAACCCCTATCATCATCTTTGAATTTGTATGAAAGTTAACAGTAGAAAATAAAGTCTTCAGTTTTTGTCCTGGTACTAGCTAGAGTAATAAGGTTATCTATTCAAGAAAATTTGTCACATACATTTATGTTATGATGTTAAACATAATGCTACATTATATAAAGTAAAATATTATGATGCAATTAACACACAAGCAACCACTGATGTAGTAGATTGCATTAATTAGTAAATACATTAGAATTTGATCATTATAATTATGCATCTGCCAAAACAATTTGTGTACAAATGAATAGTTGAAGTAACTTGATCATAATTAAATATTTTACTTTACAGTTTATGGTTTCATAATACTGCAGATTAACAAATTTACATAATTTTGTTGCACTAATTATACCACCATAAGGTGGCAAAAACTGGGATCCCCCCCCCCCCAATTCTAGCCATTTTTTTGTTGTAACTGTACTTGATTGTTACTTTAGATCATATCTACACATTATAGTAATAATTATAATATTAATAAGAAGAAATGCATATATTTAAGCTTTATAAGACTATCAAACTATTAAATTAATATAATATTGGCCATTAATTGTTAAATTCAAAAGCTTTTGATTTACAATACTACATAAATAAAACAGTACACACACACACACACACACACACACATACACTAAACACACATAACACTTCTACAGACATTCATGCGCAAACTTGCAAATATGGAGAGAAATATAAGAACTACTTTAGTAGTAGGTAAAGTAATTAAATTATGTATATATTTATAATATGAATACTATTCACCCAGTTAAAAATAAGACCTTACTGCTTATATAGTGCTGTTCTCTATAGAGTATAATGTTCATCGTTAGAAAATAAAGTAACTTTAAATTATATACAGAATGATAATCATAACTATACTCTGTTCTCTATATTGTTCATTGTTAGAAAATAAAGTAATTTAAAATTATATACAAAGTGATAATTACTTATTTAAAATATAACTCTACTATTCTTTAAATGTTAGTATAGTTGTTAATACTCTTACTAATAGTAATAAATGTCGTTATAAAAAAAACCTTTCATTATTCATATAAAAATCATACATAACTAATTTTGAGAATAGTTAGAAATACGTCTATGAGCTTAATGATGATGTCACAACTGCCCTCTGTCTCTGGGGAGTAGGGAAGTTTCTTTGTTTATTCAATGGAGTATGTAATACAGAATAATACTGAAAACACTAGTGATATAACGATGAACACACTACAGCTATAATGGTGAGCACAATGATGATATAATGGTGAGTGCATTACTGTTATAATGGTGAGCACACTGCTGATATAATGAGTAACCCACTACATATATTACGGTGAGCACACTATTGATATAATGACGAGCACACGGTCGATATACTGATGAACACACTACTGATATAATGAGGAATTATACCTTACAACGGTGAGCTCGCTTCTGATATAATTAGGAACACACTACATATATACTGGCAAGCACAATAATTATATAAATGGTGAACGCAGTACTGATATAACTAGTAACTGACTATAGATAAAATGGTGAGCGTAGTACTGATATAATTAGTAGCACTAACAGACAATAGATAAAATGGTGAGCGCAGTATTGATATAACTAGTAACAGACTATAGATAAAATGGTGAGCGCAGTACTGATATAACTAGTAACACACTACAGATATAATGATGAGCACACAACTGATATAATGTCGAACACTCTAAGGATATAGCAGGACATCCATGGAGATATTGAAGATTTCTTATTGAATTAGATCTACTAATTTTATATTACAAATAATTAGACATAATACCATTCGCATCCCTGATGCCATGCTGGTATTTAATAAGAGAAGTAAATGGAAATGACATACTTATGAAGCTAATGATAAGTGAAACAATACAGCTATATATCAAATGTGTGTAACCTGCGCAATTACTTTTCTTAACATATTTTTTTAAAGGTAAAATTACGTAAATATTTACGGATATTTCTGGTTGTTCTACTGAAACAAACACTTCCGATTATTATATCTGTAATTTAACTAATTTTTATTGCATTATTTCAAGAATATTTATATCGATTTGAGCTGTACACACTAGGTCGCACAGAGTATCTTGGCAGATAACTCTAATTCATGTGTGCGCGCGCTTAGGTTTCTGCAAAGGTAATACATGTAGAGTTGTAGACTGTAATTGTAATTTCAGTTTAGAGGTATTGGTGTTTAGAGGTTTTTATAATTTTTACGAGTTATACTTAGTATGCCAAATACTGACCATTTTATATACCCACTTTGCAAAACCAACAAACTTCATTTTTCTAGTAGTACTAGGGCACGTAATGTTTTTGTTTTTTTACTGGTAAAATTTGTTGATAATCAAATACCTCTCTTACATGTACTATCATCAATAGTATTGTTTAGTTGCTGCGATCTGCACAATAGATATATATCTTTTTAAAAAATACAGTAAAAGACAGTACGATCCTATCATTATATATAAAAACTGTTCTAAGACAATAATCTAATAGCAATACTTGTAATAGTTGTAATAAAGTATACAAACACAAAAACTGTTCTAAAAACAATTTAATCCAACGATTGTAACAAACTATATATTACTAAAATTTTTTTTTAAAAACATGTTCTAAAGATGTAACAATGTTTTATACAATGTTATGAATTGTTCTAAAATTAGTAAAAACCTATAGACTATAGTACAAACTATAAATTAGTATATATTAATTGTAACAAAGTATATGTACTAAAAAAAAAAACAACTATATGCACTGAAATTAAAAAAGAAATTGTTCTAAAGACATTGTAATCTTATAGTTGTAATACAGTTAAATACACTGAAATGTCTGCTCTTAACACAGTATAATCCTAAAATTGTAACAAGGGTAAATAAATGTAAATATCTACTCTAAAGACAGTATAGTCCTATCAAGTATCATCGTAACAAAGTATATACTCTAGAAAGAAAAACCTGTTCTAAAGACAGTATAATATAATTATATCATTCATACATTCTCATGACAAACTAGCGAGAAAATATTTTATATGAACAAAGTTTGAAATAGTAACTTGAAGTTTATAAAATCCATACTGATATACATATGAACGTAATTAAAAATGTAATGTTGCAAATATTTATATATACACAGTTAGAAAACAACAAAAATTGCTAAGTCAACATTAACTTGATTAAGGCAGATACAGAAAGTTCCTTTCCTTCTATGATAATGAAAGCTTAATGCATGTTATTTGACATGTTGAATTAGAAAACAACAAAAATTGCTAAGGCAACATTAAGTTGACATGTGATATTGAGTTACAATTGAAAAATTACTACTTGTTGTTTTGCAGTGGTGAACAATAATAAAAGACTACTGTTTGTCATAGGAAATGAAAGGCAAGAAATGAAAGATTACTTTAGTTTAATTCATAATTCAAAAAAGGTAAAACAGTTAAAAATGAAAGATTACAGTTAATTCATAAGAGGTCAACTTTGTTTAAAATGAAAGATTATTATATGCCAAAAAACATTAAAAGGTTGTGTGGATTAGAATAAAAATGAGAAGATTGCCATGTCATTAAAAGGCAATCAGAGATAAAAATGAAAGCTTACTGTAATCATAGAAAACGTAGGCTAATATTAAAGATATAATTTGGTAAAACTGCACGACAGATTACTAATAAAGGACAATAAAAATTTATTGGAGGTTCATGAATTTAGCTCCTAGTCTTTGAAGTATATGAACTGTGGTTAGCTTGTCTATTATTTATGGTTCAAGTCTGGCAATTTAGATAATTAAGAGTGTGAAATTTAGAAGAATACTAATAGATATCTTCAATATTTTTATATGTATTCATTTTATTTGTCTTATGTTTATATATAATTAAGATTTAACAGTGTTTTATGATCAGTCTAACAACTTTGTATATTTGTGTTTATATAAATATTTAATTAAGATTTAACACAAATAACAGTGTTTTATGATCAGTTAACACTTTTATATATTGTTTTACTTGTATTTTGATTGATTTGTATGTTGCTCAATATTGATGATTGCAGAGTACTTCATTCAGAAGTTGGAAAGCAAGAGTAAGAGCAGCTAGTTCTGTAAGATGCAAATCTCAATATTAATTCCATAGTTAATAGTATAATAGTTAATACACTCATTGTAATTTTAAGTATTCACAGTACAGATTAACAATACTGACAGTATAATGGATGAAGAATACAAAGATCAGTTACTTGTGCTTACCTTGGAAAACTCTTCTCTCTTTTCAGTTGAGAGTACTTCTCAACTGAAATCCATGAAATATGATGACATTAGTTCAAATGAATGTGCTTCACAAATTAGTCACCATTCACCTGTAAACTATAATTTTAATCAGTCACTTGTAAAATTAACTCCTTTAAAAAAGCGTCTTTCTTTGAGGAAAGTAAATAACAGAAGTTGTCAGGATATCAGTGAGAAAGCTGTTAAAATTAATGTCTTTCATACAGCTCAAATACTTGACAGTAATGCACACACTACATGTAGTACTCAAACCAGTGCACATAGTATTAGTAATGTACATAATAGTGCCCGCAGTGAAGCATGCACTAGTACTCACATTAATGTGCACAGTAGTGCCCACGACAATACATACAGTAGTGCCCATAGCAATGCACACAGTAGTACCCAGAAAACAATCCCAAAACATGATATTTCTAGCAAAAGGTTATTATTGAGATGTAGAAAAAGGCAAGAAAATACTGACTTATGTATTAGTTCACCTAAGAAAATGAGAATAACTTCAGAAGAGATCATTCAGATATGTCCTAATGCTTCTGTCCACTCATCAGAAATGGATGGAAAGAACTCAGAAATTATATTTAAGAAATGTAAGAGTGCTAAAGAAAGCACTTGGACTGGGCAAACTAAAGAAGAAAGCAAAATTGATATAGCATCAAGTTTTTTATTGAAACAGTGTCAGAGCATACAGGAAAAAGCAACAGATATAATCGACAAAGAACTTGACAATATAGATACCTCTGTCATAGAGCTAGAAAAGAGAGATTCTATACAGTGTGCTGAGCTATACTATTTAGAAAACTTTAAAGTGGTGCTCAAGTCAGTGTTGGAAGATGAGTATAATCACTGCCTTTTCAATGAAGCGGATCTACGTGTTGTATTTGCTTTCAATAACCTTTCAGGTAAACTGATTTTCTTAATTTTCAAACATTAATTTTTTTCTTGTTTGTGAAATTGTTGAAATGCTAGCATGTTTAACCCTTTTTTTCTATATATCCTTTTGATTAACTGAATTTTCAACCAGTCTTAATTCGAGTTATAGATTTTTCTAGACACTGATTTCTGAACATGAACTTAAAGAAAAATTTTAGTAATTTATATTGTGAGTTAATTTGCATTAAAGTTATTCCTTTTGGTGATAAGTGTGTTTGACTGAGATTTGGGGGTTGATCAGGCTGGTTAGTTTAATTAAATTTAAAGATTTTCATTATTGAAACTTTAATAAAATGTTGAAATGAAAAAAACTTTAATGACATTTTAATGGCATGTAGGAACATGATATTTTGGGGGGGGGGGGGGTTGTGGGTGTGGATTCAGAAATATGTCATTGAGAGAACTCGTATATCACCTTACCAGGACTTTTGGGCAAATTACAGCCTGCAGGCCACATTTAATGCAGCCCACAAGCTACTGATAAAATAATAAATTAACAAATATATGACAAAAGTAAAGTTGCCCTTGCATAAAAAAAGTATATAGTTATGATGCACCAACTTTAGTCGCCATCTTTTTTCTTAGTGAAATGCCATGTTAACAGTAAATAGTCAGTCAGGTTACTTCTGTCGAGTTACAGATTCCCTATACAAACAATGCTCGCTTATTTCTCCATACAAGAGATATAAATCACCAGACTTGTAGCATCCAGATAATGAAGTCAAGTGAAAGTGTCAGCAAGAGAACATTGATGTTGATTTCAACTGTTAGTCAGTTTATGTCCATGTAGGTTTACTGGCAGGGTCAAATTCCTTTAGTTTAAATATCCTCTTTTGGTCCCTTCCATGGTACTACAACTCCAGATCTTGTGACTTCCCCAAAACTACAATTGGCATTAAACTAATTGCCTGCTCACAAAAATAAATAGAAAAAGAAAAATTGTCCTGGGAATGTCATGTTTTCAATGAAGAATAGAGTACCAAATACTTTTTTAAAATTGAAGTAAAAAAACAAAGTTATCTGCATAATTTGTTAAGACTGTATATCATTGTTAAGAGAATATAATATAAAAAGACATTTTACCACCATGCATTCTGAATATAGTTCTGACTTAATGCCTTGGTAGCAAAAATTAAAGCAGCATATAAAGTAGTTCTGACTTAACGACTTGGTAGCAAGAATGAAAGCAGCATATAAAATAGTTTTGACTTAACACCTTGGTAGTAAGAATAAAGCAGCAAATAAAGTAGTTCTGACTTAACACCTTGGTGGTAAGGATGAAAGCAGCATATAAAGTAGTTCTGACTTAACACCTTGGTAGCAAGAATGAAAGCAGCATATAAAATAGTTCTGACTTAACACCTTGGTAGTAAGAATTAAAACAGCATATAAAGTATTTCTGACTTAACACCTTGGTAGTAAGAATGAAAGCAGCGTATAAAGTAGTTCAAAATTTGCCCACACAACAAAATATGCTTATGCAGCAAAACTCTCAACAAGAAGCAGCTTCAAACACAAGTTTTGCTATTACCCATAAAATTTCTAAAAGCAATAAACCCCTTTTCTGAAAGGAATTTGTTAACAAAGTATGATTGAAGCTAGTGGAATCGTGTTCTGACATAAACACATTTTAGAGTAAGTTTTCTCAGTGAACTGTAACAATATGAGTTGAATGTATTGATTAAAATTTGAATGAGCAACTAATTACAGTCGATTACAGAATTACAGTCAACTACAAGAGTACCAATCGAAAAGATAGTGCACAGTTGTTAATTTTCAAATGTGCATATACTCCTGACTTATTATTGAAGAACTTTTGTCAGTGGTGTCTTTGAAAGACCAAGCAACTGGAGCTGAAATATTTGTTAAAATTGAGAATTGTTTAGTAAAATATAGCTTGAAAGACCAAGCAACTGGAGCTGAAATATTTGTTAAAATTGGGAATTGTTTAGTAAAATATAGATTGAAAGTCCAAGCAACTGGAGCTGAAATATTTGTTAAAATTGAGAATTGTCTAGTGAAATATAGCTTGAAAGACCAAGCGACTGGAGCTGAAATATTTGTTCAAATTGAGAATTGTCTAGTAAAACATAGCTGAAATATTTGTTAAAATTGAGAATTGTCTAGTAAAACATAGCTGAAATATTTGTTAAAATTGAGAATTGTCTAGTAAAATATAGCTGGAATATTTGTTAAAATTGAGAATTGTCTAGTAAAATATAGCTGGAATATTTGTTAAAATTGAGAATTGTCTATTAAATATAACTGAAATATTTGTTAAAATTGAGAATTGTCTAGTAAAATATAGCTGAAATATTTGTTAAAATTGAGAATTGTCTAGTAAAATATAGCTTGAAATGGAACAAAATTGTAAGTGTAACAACCAACAGAACACCAAGTCTGAATGATAAAAATGAGTGCTAAAATTAATTCAGAATAAAATTCATGGAAAATATCTTAATCACGATTATCCATACATTGGGTGTAAAAATGTGCTGTTTGAAGAACACATCATATTTTGTATTATTAAACTAGTAAATTATATCCAATGAAAGGGCCTGATTTGCAGGCAGTTCATAAGTTTGCTTCAAGATCTTGAATCTGAGTATTGAGATATTTTCTATCATACTTTCATAGCCAAGTTTGATGGCTTAGGCATGAATCTTCATCGAGTATGATGTGTCATCATTCTCCTTTTAATAATGAAAAAATAACAAAAGATTTTCCTGAATTAGCTAATTATTGTGGCTTCGCACAACTCAGTGTATTTCATACTATGGTTACGAGGAAGTAAACTTTTAGGCTCATTGCATAATAATAAGTGTGACTGCTTTCTTGGCATTTAACGAATAAAACACTTTGTAACAAGGAAGAAAACTTTTGTGCTCATTGCATAATAATAAGTGTGACTGCTTTCCAAATGAAATTATGTTTGTTTTATTTGCATTTAACAAATAAAACGCTTTGATCACTTTCCAACTGTTCAAGCAGTGACTGTACCTGAAAATAAATTTGCAGAATATATTAATATGATCAAAGCTTTGAATGATGAATTTTTCAAGAGATTTGGTGACTTCTGCAAAATTGAAAAAAGTTTATCTATCATTCATCATTTTATGAGCCGTTTTCATTTGAGATTGATAGATCACTAACTGAATTTCAGCTTGAAATGATTGACTTTCATTGCTTTAAGAGAATTACATAGTCCATGAAATTATGCATA
Organism: Sinotaia quadrata; assembly: GCA_028829895.1. NCBI lineage: Eukaryota > Metazoa > Mollusca > Gastropoda > Architaenioglossa > Viviparidae > Sinotaia > Sinotaia quadrata. Next base: position 155,708,949 of record CM054177.1, on the reverse strand, counting down.
TTTTACAAATCTCTTTGATCCAAACAAATTTGAAAACATTCAAGAATTTGCCAGATAAATGCTGGTTATTTAGGATTCACATATATTTGCAAGCAAAACATTTTCATTACTCAAGCACAATAAAAGTGTCTTTATTTTTATTTGTTTTTGTTTCTATTTTCTTTATAGATATACTCAATGATTATGTATATATCCTGTCATAATATGTATTTTGTTTCTTTTTAAATATGTCAATTTATTAAAAAATCCTAAATTTCATAACTCTGAAATGTAAGAAAAATAATATTGTTTTATATTAATTCTCTTTATTTTTAAAACACTTATTTTCTGTATTTTGTTTGACTTACATTTTTATTACTCATATTATCATAATTATCTGAAATGCTGAATCCCTAATTTTAAATATTTATTTTGTTTAATTTTAAATTATTCAAATATTCCTTTTGGATTATATCTTCCTGTATTTCATTGGGATTTTGTTTTGTAATATTTGAATGTTCGCATGTTATATGTTCGCATTTTGGTTATTTTTTATTAAAGACATCCCACACCACATTTATAAGTAAAAGTAACTGAAGCATTAGAACAGTACTTATTTGATGTTTAATTTTTAAAATATTGATTTTATTAAAATAATTGTATTCTTGGTAGAGTTTGCTATTAACAAATTATAAATAAAACAAAGTTATTTACTTTTTAATTTATCCAATGTGTACAAATTTAATTTTTTTATAATTCTTTTTGTTAATTGAAAATAAAGTTATTTTTATTGAAACATTGTATATTTATTCGGTGGTCGTTTTGCAGGCTTTAGTCCCATACTCACACACAAAAAATATTTGCAGAAAGGAATTACTGCTTTGAAACTCAGGATTGGAAATGTCAGTTGACTGCCATCTGAATGTTTTGAAAGTGTGATTTTTTTAAATAATTTTGGTCTCAAACAAGTCAAAGGTTCTTTTATTGTTATTCTTTTTTAAATTATTTGTTTCATGTTATTTGGTTTGTAAGGGTTTTTGTTGTTGTTTGCCTCATTTGCAAAAATGATTTTTTTTCTTTCTAAAACATGTTCTTTACTCTTATTATTTGTTGATACATTACACTGAATATGTGACAGTATTAACTCTCTAGTCAGGAGTATTAGTCAAACAGTGTCTGCAACATGCACAGTTTAAAGTGGCCTAAAACATTTTTTTTTTTGTAAGTTGTCATAAAGAAAGCAGTTGGTCATGTTCTTTTGTATGGGAGCATCAAATAAAATTAGTTTTAATTTCGCATACCCGCTATTATTTTTTTTTATGTTATTGTTTTTAAATTAAAACAAAAAACTGAATCTATAACTTACTATCCCCCCCCCCCCCTCCTACACATATTTGAATGAAACCCATTTCTCTTGTGTTACAGTTTTCTGACACTTTGTACAAAGAGATAACACTATTTTATGTTATTTTAAATTCAATCAAATTACTTGATTTGTGTTGTAAATAAAATTTATGATAAGCAACCTCTAAAAATCAACAGGTTAATTTTAAACAAAATTTTTCTTAAGTCTTTGCATGAATATGAAAAGTAAAACATTTTACTGATTTTTCACTTCATTCAGTAAAGGTCTTTTTAATTTTTGTTTTTGCTAGATGAATGTCAGAAGTTGTACATACGTCTGTTTTCTCGAAAGCTTGCCTGGCTGTCAGGTACACGAATCAGGTATCCAGAGATTGCTGAAGACCTGTTGCCATTTTTACAACAGTTAGTGAATGCTAAACTGCTTAGCTCAGGTAAGACCAGTATAAAATTATTTAGTAATTGCTAAACTGTTTAGGTTAAGACCAGTATATAGTTATTTAGTGAGTGCTAAACTTTTAGGTAAGACCAGCATATAGTTATTTAATAAATGACTAAATGATAAGCTGTTTAGGAAAGACCAGCATACAGTTTTTTTAAAAAATGACTAAATGCTAAACTGTTTAGGTAAGACTAGTATATAGTTATTTAGTAAATGCTAAACTGTTTAGTTAAGACCAGTATATAGTTATTTAGTGAGTGCTAAACTGTTTAGGTAAGACTAGTATATAGTTATTTAGTAAATGCTAAACTGTTTAGGTAAGACTAGTATATAGTTATTTAGTAAATGCTAAACTGTTTAGTTAAGACCAGTATATAGTTATTTAGTGAGTGCTAAACTGTTTAGGTAAGACTAGTATATAGTTATTTAGTAAATGCTAAACTGTTTAGGTAAGACTAGTATATAGTTATTTAGTAAATGCTAAACTGTTTAGGTAAGACTAGTATACAGAAATTTAGTAAATGATAAACTGTTTAGGAAAGACCAGTATACAGTTATTTAGTAAATGTAAGGTAGTCCCAACCAATTTTTCATATTTGACTCTGATATAAGGTTGCTTGCAAAATTCTAAGAGAAAACGTCAAGTAGTTTATGAAATATCATCATTTGGATATACAAATTAGTTGTCATCAATTTATGAGATGAATAAATACTCATTTTTGATACACTGTAATAAGTAAAAATCATCAGTCATGAAATGGCAGAGTTAAAATTATAACAGAAGGTATATTCTAAATGAAAAAATGCAGAAGTTCTTTCCATAAAATGTATTATATTTTTACAAATTCTGTGCAGACATAGCTCTTCCTTAAATAATTACTTGTAATCTGTTATAAAGTGCATATTCAAGACATCATAATATTCACATAACTGACTTAATTTTTTTTTCTGTATTTAAAACAATAAAGTAACAAGAAGTTTTAGCCCACTTTTTTTCCAAAGACACTGATCTAAAAGCCAGTGATAGTGAAATTGGAAATTGAATTTTGTTGAAAGTAGACAGTGGATTTACATCGAAATAGTTTTAAATCATCAAGATATTATTAGTCTAAATATTTTTATATTTTAGGTGCTTTCTTTAATGCCTTAATCTATCACAGGCACAACCAAATGCAACATGAAAGTAATCATCAGAATATACTCTTTTTTTTATTTGTCTTTTTATCAAGGTAATTACATATATTTTAATTTGATGATAAAGGTTGCCATGTCACAAATGAAGTGTACCAAACTCTCACTATAAATAAGCCAACAGCTAAAAAAATTTATACGAACCCATTTGATTCAATTTTAATTTTTACCCATTGTCAATACTTTTGTGACAGTACTGGAGAACTGCTCGTATGAACTCAACATCACCAAAACAAGCAAATTTAACACATTTGCGGAAAGTGATCAAAACATTAATACACAAATTGTAACATATCATTTCTCTGGAATCATATGTGTTAAGACCTGGTTCAAATATTTAAAGAAAGAGGAATTTTTACTCTAGCTAGCTGATACAATCATTATGTCACAGAAAAGGGGAGTAATCATGAAAAAAAAATTTTTTAATTTATTTTTATCTCCCTTTACCGAATGTGAGTGCGTCAGCTGATGTTATGGTCAGTTGTTGAGAGAAAGTGGCATGATATATGCATTGTTTGTGAGTTTGCAAGCGTGATTGCTCATTTCTTATTTATAGCACTTTTATTTGGTTTGTTTGTTTATTTATGTTAGGTGATTAGTAATAGGTAAATAGTATATTTAATTGTTAAATGTTCAATAAGACAGCCATTAATCCACATACCTGTTTCTAGAAGGCCATGGAAGACTTAGCTTTTATAAAAGAGAACTAAGGGGCTTTTTCTTTAGTGTGTGTGTGCCTTGTACTGTTTGCCTACACCGAGTTTGGACAATCTTTCTATCTTCATGACTGGGGAAGAAAGACTTGAATATTTGCCACGTATTGTATAATGTTGGACGTGTGTTTTGTCGCACCCAATCCTTTTATGGCAACCTGTATCGTATGCCAGTACTCTACGTTGGATCCGAAACCTGGGCAGTGGGTGGTCATCGGAGACTTTTACGACAAGTACTGATGGAGCAAGACTGGGCCGGGAGAAGAGTATTCTACCCACTCATTGGTTATGAAGGCATGGATATTGTGATTAAATGAACTCCACATGTGTACAGCCATATATGGTTGAAAAATATTTGTGAAGTTACTGGGTTAAAAAAAAAAGTATTCTTACAGACTTTTTGGACACAAATATTTTTTTGTTTGTCTTGCCCATCACTACCTAAAAACAAAAAAAAAACTCATTGTATTTCCTTCCAAACAAAATCATTTTTGTTTCAAATAAAAATATTAGTTGTATTTTTTTAAAATTAACACTAAGACATAATTTTTTTTTAATTTGACTCTTAAAAAAGAGAGAGAGAGAAGAAAGGTTCATCATCATCGTATTCTTTAAAAAAAAAAAAATCAAATGCCTTGGTGCAAAACATTTGATGTAAAACTTGTAAATGAAATACCAGAGTTTTATTAGTAAAAATAGTGACTCAAATAGAAGCCTCAAGGCATTTCTTTCTAGTGAGACTGAATGATGTGAGATTATGCAGTATTGTTTTCTATAGTGGAATCTTTCTCCCTTTGTGTATGCAGTTTTGGTTGCTGTGCTCCTAACCCATTCTCTATCTCTTGACCATTGTCTCTTGACCCATTCTCTATCTCCTGACCCATTCTCTATCTCTTAACCCATTCTCTGCCTCTTGACCCATTCTCTATCTCCTGACCCATTCTCTATCTCTTAACCCATTTCTATCTCTTGAATGTTGTTCTCCTTTTATTAGTCATCTTTCTTACAGCTGATATGCAACAAAAATACTATTATGGTTATGAAATTAAAAATTATGCAAAATATGAACAATACTGTTTAATGAGAAAGTACATAACTTAGTAGATACTTTTGATAAATAAGAATATTTAGTGATGTAAACACAAATCTCATGCATAACAGTAAGATTTGTAGTAATATTGACACAAATAAGGATATTTAGTGATGTAAACACAATCTCATGCATAACAGTAAGATTTATAGTAATAATAACACAAATATTGTGCATAACAGAGTAAACTATTTATTGAAGTTAAAATTTGCTTATTTTGAGATAAATAGGATTCTTTGTAAGACATTTCATTAATAGTATGACATTGTACTTCTAATGAAGATAAAATATAATAGAAAATTTATTTTTTAAAATTATTTTTCTTCTTGACAGATCAGGATTTGACAAACATGGAGGATTTGTTAAAAATTCTGTCTTTGTCGGACCTACGAGTCTTAGCAAAATCTTATTACCTCAACACAAGTGGCCTGCTAAAGGGACAAGTCATCCAGGCATTGCTGTTGAAGAGCAAGCAGAACACCATTACCAACATGTTAGGGAAGAAGGGTGGAAATGGAGTACAAGTGATGACCATGAGGTTTGCAAGAAACTCATATACAATAAATAAAACCACTATTGGCACTTATCATATATTACTGTATGATGTTATATAGCTAGTTATTTATACAAAAGCCTACTCTAGAGTTATGTCAAAGAGCTAAGTACTTAACTGGTACTCCAAAGTTTCCTGCTCTTGATGTTATATATGTGATGGGGTGAGGTGTTTTAGTTGTTATTTGGGCCACCCCAGGATGCGAGGAGATGATGAAACGATGAAGATGCAATGGGACGGTACGACAACCACAGCAAGAGAGGCAGAACACGCAACACATGTTTACATTTTCATATATCTTTATTTCGGCGACACACTGCCAACCATGCTCCTCTCTTGACCAAAGACGACTAAAGACGAACCCTGATGAACAAAGACCAACCAAGACGAACCTTTCGCACACAATATATCTAACAAGCCCGGGCGACAAAGGGGACTCCACTAAACAATTCTAGAACTATACTAAAACTAATGCTAAACGGGCTCTTCTGTGCTAACCTCCTTTCGTTCTAACATAAATTCCTCCTAAACTACCTAGAGTTATATAATACTTTAACTATCAAAAAATACTACATTAAATACTCTTTAAATACAATACTTCCTTACCATATAATTCACAAAATAAACTATCAAATAAAATAATTAACTATATTCATGTGCGAGGGGAAAACCATGTATACATACATAAATCATAAAATACACTTAGAAAACAATATAAACTAACTTACAAAATTATATAAATATAAACTACATCCCACTAACTATTAAAATACATAAACATTATCTTTGCTTGATTTATGAATAATATAATAAAGGCGGTTAAACATGTACACACTGGCACAGCCATACACATTACTAAATAGCAGACCGCGCCGCGCGATTCAAACCAGCGGCTGATGACCTACTTTGCCGCCAGGCAAAACGCGCTACACACACACACACATCGCTCTGTACACACGTAACTCGCTGATTAAACATATCTCGTGGGGATGCGGCTGTACACATACACACAAATACCTAAACTAACAGGGGCTACATTATTCCCCCCTACTAAAAATAATCATGGTCCTCCATGATTCAAAGGTCTAGAACAAAAAGTCAACAAACAAATCACTAAACATACTAAAGTAGTACCACTTTAACAATCTCAAATGGAAACCTTTAAATACAAGAAATGTTCTATGGTTACTTTTGAATTCTGTCTATCCAATGCTTTATACCACTACCGAGACTTCTGATCACATCTGCTAAACCAGAGTTGCTTTTCGCACAATGTAGAACAATGGGGTTGCTTTTAAGCTCCTCCCCTCACTGCTACATAACCTCTAAGAGCAATGTATAATACTCACAAAATCAATACAGCATAACAGCTGTCAACTCACTAAAATATTCCTGGAGCTTCCTCCTGCTCCTTTAAAACCTATATTGCAAACCTCAAGGGGCTTGACGCCAGTGCAGACAAGCAGGGTGCTTTTAAGTTCCTCCCCTCTTGTGCACCTACCTTGAGAGCAATATTTAAACAAAACTGCAGCATATCAGCTGTCAAAAAAAAAGAACCAAAGAAGTAACCAAAATAAATACCTTCCGAGCACCCTGGCTCCAGTACACGTAGGTTTCCTATAACGCTACTCTAATTGCATCATCGTACTACATTCAACAAACAAAGAGACTTAACATCACATGTGCACCCATCTCAGCCCATTCGCTCTTATTTAAAAAATACACATTATGGGTAAACTGGTTAGCGGTCGGCTCCGCGCATGCGTACACATTCCTAAGAGTACATACTGGGGTCAGCAGACATCTAACACATGGCCGGCCGTAACAAGATCCGACTTATTACCTCCCTGACCACTAAACTCCTACCAGCCCCTAGCTGATAGACACATCTCACCAACAAGAGATCCAGATATCCTTTACTAACAACTTAAATGCTAGTAGCGCTGCCCATTAAACACTGAAGATCAAACTAGTCTGATATGTTGAGAAATCGGATACCTTTCTGTATGACCGGTTCTAAGTCTATCATCAACTAACCATCTCTAACAGAATTTAACATGCACCTCTCAATTACAATTTAGACCAGAAAAATATACCCAGTAATCAACAAAATACAAAATCAATCACAATAAAACAGGATACATCAAAACAATGACAATATAGAAAAAGGAAAACAGAAAAAAATATAGTCCTTAGAATTATCCACCCAGCTGTTAATTCAAAAACCAAACTTTAGGCCTAATAAAAAAAAAAATGACTAAACTACATACAAATGCAGCAATCAAACCTGAATATCTGCTCAAAGTCGGGCAACAAATATTTGCTACACATCTACTCAGACGAGACAACACGTAACAAGAGAAACGCTTTCCAGACAGCGTCCACAGTGACCTGACTAAAACTAGCACCACCTAGACCACCCACTAGGATGCAAACTATCTTTTGCCAAACCTCGGTGATGAACTAGGGCTAGCCAAGGAATTCCAAATTCCTAACCCAGCGAAACTCTAAAACAAAGATACAGAAATGAAACTACAAACTGTATTGCCACACGGAACATAAGTTTTCTTGCTTATAATAAAATAAGTATTGCCACAAAACTTACATCCCAATACCTATGTAGTAACATCACATAGCAAAATAAATGCACGCCCGAATTTAGCATAGTTCCAATAAACATCTGAATATCTACATATTCTTTCTAAAAAAAAATAATAAATTGAACATCATATCCAACAATCCAAATTCGTAATGCTGCACATTATTATCATAACATTCTGACTAAATAATCATATATATCAACATACAAATTAAACAATCTACATAACGCATCTAATACTAAAAAGTCATGAGTTTAAAGTCTTTCAGATAAAAGTCATATACGTTTAAAACCTTTCAGGTAAAACAAGTTTTTGTGACACTTTTTTTTTCTGCTGCCATTTTCTTCTTTCTTATAAATACCGTTCATACCTTTAACAGGACACAAAGTTTCTGATCTATCGCGTTGTTGTTTGTCACTGTGTGGAAATAGACATCTTTACTTGTCCCGACCTTGTTGCTGTTGGTGATATCTGGCGTCCGTCATACCACGATGGATGGTCGTCGGCGTGTCGTCAGCGCCATGCGGTGTTCTGTCAAGGCCCTGTCGACTGCCACTGCCGTCCCTCTCTGCCATGATGTTGGCGTCCGTCATGCCGCGATGGATGGTCGTCAGCATGTCAGTGCCATGCGGTGTGCTGTCACGGCCATGCCGGCTGCCACTGCCGTCCCTCTCTGCCATGATGTTAGCGGCTGCCGTCCGTCTGTCCAGCCAGAAAATGTTGTTTGGCCATTCCTCGCACCCTTTGAACCCATCCTGCTCGCAGCGCCATTTGTGATGGGGTGAGGTGTTGTAGTTGTTATTTGGGCCACCCAGGATGCGAGGAGATGATGAAACGATGAAGATGTAATGGGACGGTACGACAACCACAGCAACCACAGCGGCCGATGACCTACTTTGCCGCCAGGCAAAATACGCGCTACACACACACACACACCGCTCTGTACACATGTAACTCGCTGATTAAACATATCTCGTGGGGATGCGGCTGTACACATACACACAAATACTAAACTAACAGGGGCTACATATAGTTAGTTATTTATACAAAAGCCTCTCTAGAGTTATGTCATAGAGTTAAGTACTTAACTGGCACCCCAAATTTTCCTGCTCTTGATGTTATATAGCTAGTTATTTACACAAAAGCCTACTCCAACCAGCGCGAAAGCCAGAAGCAACCCCTACACTACGACGAAGCCTACTCTAGAGTTATGTCATAGAGTTAAGTACTTAACTGGCACCCCAAATTTTTCTGCTCTTGATGTTATATAGCTAGTTATTTACAGAAAAGCCTGCTCTAGAGTTATGTCATAGAGTTAAGTACTTAACTGACACCCCAAATTTTCCTGCTCTTGATGTTATAAAGCTAGTTATTTACACAAAAGCCTACTCTAGAGTTGTCATAGAGTTAAGTACTTAACTGGCACCTCAAATTTTCCTGCTCTTGATGTTATATAACTAGTTACTTACCTGCAGGTTTTCCAGTCTAGATATCATAAATCTAGTTATTACCTAGACGTATTCTCACTCATACAATCAGTTAATTACTTACACATTGCTTCATATAGCTAGTTATTTTTATTAACCTTCAGTAGATGTCATTTTTTTATTGTTACATCGAGATTATTATACTACAGTTTACATCATTACAATAGATGTCCCTTTTTATTGTTATAGCTAGATTATTATACTACAATTTACATCATTACAATAGATGTCCCTTTTTATTGTTATAGCTAGATTATTATACTACAATTTACATCATTACAATAGATGTCTCTTTTTATTGTTATAGCTAGATTATTATACTACAATTTACATCATTACAATAGATGTCCCTTTTTATTGTTATAGCTAGATTATTATACTACAGTTTACATCATTACAATAGATGTCCCTTTTTATTGTTATAGCTAGATTATTATACTACAATTTACATCATTACAGTAGATGTCCCCTTTTTATTGTCAATCAGCTGGATTATTATTTCCTGACCTACACTGGTGGAAAATAAAGTGAAAGAGAACTTGTACAGTAACAAAGTTCCATGGATAGTGTCCCTTGAGTGCCATTTTATGGTTGGTTACACTTGGTGACTAAAATGTTAGATCATTTATAATACTTTGATAGACTAGTCTGGTTGATAAAAAGAAAAACTTATGAGTTGATTATATGACTGAAGGTTCCCAGAGTTCTCAAAATTGATTAGATAGTTAGAAAGTTGAATACTTTTGATTACATGATCCACTTACAATATTACTGGTTTCTTTAAATTCTCAAAATTGATTAGATAGTTAGAAAGTTGAATACTTTTGATTACATGATCCACTTACAATATTACTGGTTTCTTTAAGTTCTCAAAATTGATTAGATAGTTAGAAAGTTGAATACTTTTGATTACATGATCCACTTACAATATTACAATATTACTGGTTTCTTCTAAACCAAGTAATGGCCAATGGAATGACCTTCTAAATGTATTGACTTTTTTCACACATTCTAATACTTTTTCACGCGGAGCTTTTTTCACATATTCTAATACTTTTTCCCATGGAGCTTTTTTCACACATTCTAATACTTTTCCACATGGAGCTTCTTTCACAGATTCTAATACTTTTTCCCTGGAGCTTTCACACATTCTAATACTTTTTTCCCTGGAGCTTCTGAACATGGATAACAATGCCTTCCTTTTTTTACCTTTCTCAATTTAACACATTCTAATACTTTCTTCATGGGGCCACATATAAATAAGAGTGCCTTCTTTTTATACTTTTATCAAAGAGCTCAGACCATAAAGCTTGACATTCAGACTGTTTCACTCCATCACATCTCTTCAGACCCTGCAGTTGTGCAGCAACTTGTTTTGATCAGATCTCATAAGCTATTTATAGCCTATTAAAAGCCATCAGAATGGTTTTTACATGCTACACAAAATATAGTTATTTATTTTATTTCATACTTTATTTTGTAAATTATATGGTAGAAAAGATTTGTATTTAAAGAGTAATTAATGTAAGAGTTTAGGAGTAAATTACATCTAAACTAAAGTAGGAAAGCACAGAACAGATAATTAGTTCATATTTTTCCTTGTGCATAGCAAATTGCCAGTTAGGTTTTGCTTGGCAGCCAGTCCTGAGTGTATAATGCTGTGGCCAGAGTGTGTGAGAGAGTAGTCTTTTTGTATATTAAGTGTTGTCTTTATGTTGTCTTTGAAAGCCATGTAGTGAAGAAGAGAGAATGTATTGGCGAGCCAATGTGGCCACGTTGCCAGGAAATAAAAGGTCTCTCATGTCCTCCATCATCATCATTGTTTTCCTGTTGCATCCTGTGGTGACCCATAACACTACACCCGATATCCCATCACAATTAGTTTATGTACCTTCCACTAGGTTCAGGAGCATTTGAGACATTTGTCGAACTATGATTCACCTAATTGACCTTAGTAGTATAAAAATATAATGCTCTAGTGACCTTGGTAGTATAATGCCTCTAGTGACCTTGGTAGTGTAATGTTCTAGTGACCTTGGTAGTATAATGCCTCTAGAGACCTTGGTAGTATAATGCCTCTAGAGACCTTGGTAGTATAATGCCTCTAGAGACCTTGGTAGTATAATGCCTCTAGAGACCTTGGTAATATAATGCCTCTAGTGACCTTGGTAATATAATGCCTCTAGTGACCTTGGTAATATAATGCCTCTAGTGGCCTTGGTAGTATAATGCCTTTAGAGACCTTTTAGTATAATGCCTCTAGTGCAGTGCTCTTATCTACTGTAGGGATGTGCTGTAATATCCCACATGGCGAAACAATTTGTCATGATCTAAAAAACTTTGAGAAACACTGGTCTATATCTTACAGCAACCCATTCAAGCTTTATTTCATGACTGGGTTCCATTAAATACCCATAACTATTCTTGTATGTGCCTGGCTTATTCATTCATCCCTAGTACCCACAAGCAACTGCTTTCTTAGGCTTTCATGACCTTTATCCACACTATGGTGACCAACTGGCCAATTTCACGTCCTTGCACCAAGGATATTTATTACCTCCGAGCATGAATACACATCTATAACTTAAATTAACTATGTATATTATTACTAAGGTATATTATTACATACACATTAGTAACCCAATAAAATTGTAGGATTGTAACATCATTTGACCTAGTAAACATGTTGCACAAGTTTTGTTTAAATTTGAGTTATTTAAAGGGGGGCGGGGGGGATATGCAAAATAAGTTTTATTCTGAAAGTATTGTGAGGTCTAGCTAGTAACTGCTATAGAGCAAAATAAGTTATTTTATATTCTAATATTGTTTTGTCAGGAACTCTTTAATGACTTAAGTTTTCAGGAAGTATGTATTCATGTATGTATTCAAAAGTGATTTTGAACCAATTTTTAAAAAGATTTCAGAGTTTTAGCGCTATATAAGTTTGTAAAAATATTTTTTCAAATAAATACCAATTTAAAAAAATATTTCAGAGTTTTAGCGCTATATAAGTTTGTAAAAATATTTTTTCGTATTTAAATACATATTTCTTTTGTATTTTCATTCAATAAAGAGAGTTTTGTTTACAGAGCCAGAGAGAACATTGTAATTTAATGAAGCTGTACTGTAATTCAAAATAAAATTAAAATAAAATTACTGTTTTGTTACAAAGCTATAATTACTGTAATTCAGTAATAAAATTACTTTTTTGTTACAAAACCAGAAAAAATGTTGTACTTTCTTTCAGTAATAAAGCAACTGTTTTATTACAAAGCTATAATTACTTTAATTCACTAATAAAATAACTGTTTTGTTACAGAGCCAGAAAGAATGCACTTTCTTTTTGGTAATAAAGCAACTGTGTTGAGCTAGAAAGAATATCATATTTTCTTTCAATAATAAAATATCTGTTTTGTTACAGAATCAACATTTTATTACAACTTTAAACCAGAAAGGGAGCTGTATATTTCATTCAGTAATGAAGCAACTGTTTCATTACAGAGCCAGAAAGAAAGTTGTACTTTAATTCAGCAATAAAATAACTGTTTTATTACAGTGTCAGGAAGAAAGTTGTACTTTAATTCAGCAATAAAATAACTGTTTTGTTCCAGAGCCAAAAAGAAAGTTGGGAATGTGTATCGTCTGAACCTAGAGTCAAGGTCTGTATTCGTGCGGATCATGATGCTTTTCTCTCTTGTAAACACTTCCAGAGATGAAGATAGCAGCCATGGAGGACAGAGGCAATTGTGAGGATGTATTGCATTATACAAAAAATATTTATCATTATTTGATTTACTCAGTTTGATCATATTATTGTTTAACAATTATGTTTGCACAATGCACATTATCATTGGTTAAGGATTAGAGTCATTTATACGTAATTTTAACCATTGATGAGCAGTGGGTAAAATAATATTTGCCTGACCAATGATAATCAATGTATAAAAAAAACACCTAACCTTTGATAGACAATGTGTGAAATATGTTTAAAAAACATGCCTACACAATGATTAATAATGTGCACTGAACGAATCTAGCCTTAACCAGTGATAACATTTGCATACTGTATATTTCTAATCTTTAACCAACGATAAACAATACACTGTACATATTCAATCTTTAACCATTGATAATGTGCACTCTACAAATCTAATTATTAACCAGTGGTAAACATTGTGTACTTGCATACCTAATTAGTAACTAATGATAAATACTGTACATATAAGTCATTATCCAGTGGTAAACATTGTGTACTTGCATATCTAATTAGTAACTAATGATAAATACTGTACATATCAGTCATTATCCAGTGGTAAACATTGTGTACTTGCATATCTAATTAGTAACTAATGATAAATACTGTACATTTGAGTCCTTATCTAGTGATAAACATTGTGCACTAGACAAAGCAATGGTAAACAATCTAGAAATAATTACTTTTAAGCAATGATAATGTGTACTGTACAAATTTTTTGGTTTAAGGATTAGGTTTTATGTAGTGTATGGCGGAGTAAATTTGCCCATCCCTATTTCCATATTTAATTGTCATATAAATTGTTAAAATTGTTAAAGTGTTGAAGTGACCTGACCTCGGGCACTCCTTATGATGGTATTTTTGTTAGTATCAGAGTTTGAAGTAAACAACTCAAGTTGAAAATATGCTAGAAATTGCTGATGCAATGCAAACCAGATCCAGGTGGATGAATAGTTTTTTTTATCCAATGGTTAAGATTTACGAGAACAAGACCAGCCAGTGGGCTGAGATCAAAAGTTTAGCTGCTTTAGAGAATTCTATTGTCTAATCACTTGAATTTGGTGTGGCAAGATGTCCGGTCATGAAAGACAGCTGTTAGCATAATGGGGAAAAGCAGCCTCTCTTTGATTTATTGGAATTTATTATTATTATTATTATTTATTACTGGTTAAGTTTAGGCTTGTACCATGCACATTTTTTATTTCTGGTTAAAGGTTAGGCTTGTATTGTGCACATTTTTTTTTACTGGTTAAAGGTTAGGCTTATATTGTGCACATTTTTTCTTTTTACTGGTTAAAGGTTAGGCTTGTACCGTGCACAATTTTCTATTACTGGTTAAGGGTATTTGTACAATTGTGCATAATATGGTTAGGATAGGTTTTTATAATGCATAATATTTGTCTTTTTTATGAAGATTTTGGCTGTGTAATTTACACCTTTTGTCATTTGGTTAAAAATGGGAATTATACAAAGCACTTGTTTATTATTGGTTTAGGATTTGATTTGTATAGTATACATTGTTTATCAATGATTAAATATTAGGTTTTTACCATGCACATAGTTTATCACTGATTAAATAATAGATTTGTACAATGCACATTGTTTATCAGTACAGTCGAATCCAGTTATGTCACTGGCCTAGGGGTTTGCCAAAAAGCGTCGAGATAACCAAAAACCAATTTGACGGCAGTATGTTACAGTACTGTAATGTGCTTGAATTTGTTTTATGTACATGATGTGTATTAATAAATGAGAGTGTACATGTATGTGTTTTTGGTGATTTTTTTTACACAACAGCATTGCCGCAATTTATTTGATGACGCGATCACATGCTATAAAAATGTACATACACTGTACATGTTTGCTAACAACAAAAGGCTTATGTGCACCAACTAACAGCAGAGATTTACCAGTACATGTTTACAATAAAGTGTACAAACCTTTCATTCTCCAACATTGCAAACACAAAGATAGCTCACAAAATCACAAAAAACCCGCAGGGTGTACACTGTAATTCGATTTTACAAAAAGCTAACCAGTGTCAAAATTAAATTCACAAGTCATTTCGTTCTGACACAGCTCTGAAAAGTATTGTACACGCGGTAACTTCAAAAGTGGGCTAATTGACATAAAAGAGGTGTGAGCCAGTTGAAGGGCATCGAAAACTAACATTTTCAGAAGCCGGCGATTAGTCATGGGGATCGAGATAACCGATGTTAAGTGGCGATTTTGGCCCTCTTTTGTGCTTGAGATACATGTACACGTACAAAGAAAGAAGCAAACAAACAAAGAGACATTGTATTAGTGTTTGGTGACATAAAAGAATCGACATAACTGATGAGAAAATGCTAAGACAAAAAGGGAATTTGGCCCACCATTGATTCTTGATACAAACCCCCTTTCATTATACTGTACATGTTTTCTCCAACATTGCAAACACAAAGATTGCTCACAAAATCACAAAAAACCTGCAGGGTATACACTAGTTCGTTTTTACAAAAAGTTAACCAGTGTCAAAATTAAATTCGTGAGTCATTTTGCTCTGACATAGCTCTGAAAAGTATCGTACATGTGGTTACTTCAAAAGGGGGCTAAAAAAGAGGTGTGAGCCAGTTGAGGGGCATCAGTGTGCCTATTTTGCCCCTGGCAGGATTGCGCCCAATGAGGGAAACAATGCACTTACATATATTAAATTTAAGCTGCAGGTTGTTAACAAGCTGGGGCCATTTATCGGTAGCGAGATGGCAAAGTGGCATCAATAACTAACATTTTCAAAAGCCAGCGATTAGTCATCAAAGAGATCGAGATAACTGATGTTAAGTGGCAATTTTGGCCCTCTTTTATGCTTGAGATATCAGGGTTAGGCAACATAAAAGAATTGACATAACCAATGAGAAATGCTAAAACAAAGAATTTGGCAGTTCCACTTCATAAACGTCGACATAAATAGGGTTGGCAAGGTAACCGAGGTTGAGATAAGTGGGTTCGACTGTTGTTAAAATATTAGGTTTGTACAATGCACCTAGTTAGTCATTGACTAAGGGTTAAGTTTGTATAGTTAGTCATTGACTAAGGGTTAAGTTTGTATAGTTAGTCATTGACTAAGGGTTAAGTTTGTATAGTTAGTCATTGACTAAGGGTTAAGTTTGATAGTTAGTCATTGACTAAGGGTTAAGTTTGTATAGTTAGTCATTGACTAAGGATTAAGTTTGTATAGTGCATTTGTGCTCATCATTTATCATTGGCTAATGATTAGAATTATACATTGTGCATTGTTAATCACTGGTTTTAAGGATTAGAGGTGTACAGTGTGCATTGTTAACTTAATCGCTGGTTTTAAGGATTAGAGTTTTACAATGTGTATTATTGTAAGGATTAGATTGTACAGTGTGCACTGTTAATTGCTGGTTGTCAGGATTACAGTGCACATTGTTAATCACTGGTTGTAAGGATTACAGTTATACAGTGCACATTGTTAATCACTGGTTGTAAGGATTACAGTTATACAGTGCACATTGTTAATCACTGGTTGTAAGGATTAGATGTTGTACAGAGCACATAGTTTATCACTTGTTAAAGATTAGGTTTGTGTATTCTTTATCATTGATTAAGGATTGGGTTTATATAATGCACAGTAATTATTTTTGGTTTGTGATTACATTTAGTTAATGTACATTTTCATCATTTGTTAAGGATTAGAGGTGTTTGTGCTTTCTATATAAATATATATTTTATCTTTGTTTGAGGATTAAAATTGTTCTGTACATTGTGTATATGTTAAGTACCATGTTTATTTTAATTTTGGTTGTTCTTAGATTCCAAATGCTTCAGGTTAACACCGGAAAAATTATCTACCCCTCTTATAAAGTGAATAGGCAGACAGTAATCTACAAAACAAGACAAGATCTTATAAGGTAAATGGAGATACAGAAAGATCTTGTAAGGTAAATGGAGATACAGAAAGATCTTATAAGGTAAATGGAGATACAGAAAGATCTTGTAAGGTAAATGGAGATACAGAAAGATCTTATAAGGTAAATGGAGATACAGAAAGATCTTGTAAGGTAAATGGAGATACAGAAAGATCTTATAAGGTAAATGGAGATACAGAAAGATCTTGTAAGGTAAATGGAGACACAGAAAGATCTTGTAAGGTAAATGGAGATACAGAAAGATCTTGTAAGGTAAATGGAGATACAGAAAGATCTTGTAAGGTAAATGGAGATACAGAAAGATCTTGTAAGGTAAATGGAGATACAGAAAGGTCTTGTAAGGTAAATGGAGATACAGAAAGATCTTATAAGGTAAATGGAGATACAGAAAGGTCTTGTAAGGTAAATGGAGATACAGAAAGATCTTATAAGGTAAATGGAGATACAGAAAGATCTTGTAAGGTAAATGGAGATACAGAAAGATCTTGTAATGTAAATGGAAATTTAATGAAGTGAAGTGCTTCTTTGTTATGTGCTTAATTATAATAATAAAATTAGATACAGAAAGATCGGTCACTGACTCTAAACATGAAACTAATAGTTTCTAAACTAGTGCAACACAAAAATTCAAAATGTTTTATAGAATGCAATACAGAAATAAATACAAAAATTAATGTTTCAGCTAATAGCCTTCATCACAACAATACGTTTTATAAGGTCAAATCTTTGAGAAGCTGGTCTGAAGTCACTTGATTTTAATCCAGTTCCTACATGTACTGACACTGTAAAATAGCTTTTAATTAAATCTGTAAAACTTCTATTCTACAAAATTAACAAACAGATTAGTTATATATTATCACTTACTCACTTTGACATTTTAAAATTCATTCTGCTTATAAAATATGGTGATTTGGTGTGTATTGACATTTTAACATTTATTCTGCTTATTTTTTTGTAAATACAGTGATTTGTTGTGTATGGACATTTTAAAATTCATTTTGCTTATATTACACAAATATGGTGATTTGTTGTGTGTTGACATTTTAACATTCTGCTCATTTTATGTAAATATGGTGATTTGTTGTATATGGACATTTTAAAATTCATTCTTTTTATATTATGTAAATACAGTGATTTGTTGTGTATTGACATTTTAAAATAGGAATTCAGTTTGTTATGTTTAGTTTTCTTGTGTTTAAGTAGTTTGTGTGAAGACCCTGTTTAGTTTTCTTGTGTTTAAGTAGTCTGTGTGAAGACCATGTGTAGTTTTCTAGTGTTTAAGTAGTTTGTGTGAAGACCCTGTGTAGTTTTCTAGTGTTTAAATAGTCTGTGTAAAGACCATTTGTAGTTTGTGTGAAGACCCTGTTTAGTTTTCTTGTGTTTAAGTAGTCTGTGTAAAGACCATTTGTAGTCTGTGTGAACACCATGTCTAGTTTTCTTGTGTAGTCTGTGTAAAGACCATGTGTAGTTTTCTTGTGTTTAAGTAGTCTGTGTAAATACCATGTCTAGTTTTCTTGTGTTTAAGTAGTTTGTGTGAAGACCATGTGTATTTATCTAGCTTACAGTAAAATGCTTAAAGCTTTTATATAATTAAAATTTAAATGCTTTATTAAGTATTATTTTATCAGTTAGCATTAACCTTAAACTTAATGCCCCAATGCATAATTTACTAATTAAAAAATTCTCTGAGATTATTAAATTTACTCTTGGGTCATTGTGATTGTGAATACTGAGTTGTTTTCCTCCGTACAGAACAATCTATCAGTTGGCATCAGATCTGTTTGACACGTAGCTATTTAAGTAGAAAAGAACACTCAATTCATTGATTACAAGAAGAAAACATGATATGGCAGTGCAAGAAAGAAAATATGTTGCCCCACTTCCATCAATTTATAATTGTTACTGCATGTGTGTGCGTGCATGAGCACGTTTCATACAATTTGCATTTTTGTTTAGGTCTGTCCTTTTTTAATAGAATAATTGACATGAAGGGGAAAAGGATTTCCCTAAATTAGATGAAGCTATGAGTTCAAATTTTTCTGAAGTTCTAATTGTCTTGGTCCGTTCTATTTGTCTAACTTAATGGAATTTAGAACAGAACACTTGGCTTGAGTGCACATCTGTACTGATAGACTTGTTGTAATGAGATGAAGGTTTGAAAATATGGCCTAGAGGTGGAAGCAGAGATTACAGAGTGCCATGTTCTTTTCACTTATTGGTTGTCCGCCAGCATGTACACAATACCATAAAATGTTTTGATGTCTGCCAGCATGGACACAATACCATAAAATGTTTTGATGTCTGCCAGCATGTACACAATACCATAAAATGTTTTGCGGACCATTTGATGAATGGACTAAATATTCATTATACATTTTACTCAGCAGATCACACTATTTTAAAAGAATTGTTTTTCATACTAGGATTAAAATACATATCTCCAATAATAGACTGTTACTCATTGCTGGCTGCCAGGCTGTGACATTGATCTTGGCATTCTACACAGAGGAATAATTTTTTACTGTGTAACTTTGCCTTCTAATTCATAAACTTCATGAGTATCCTAGTATTGTATTATGAACCAAATTCTGCAAGCCATGACACCAGTCCAGCTAAAGAATCCCCAAGCTTTTTCTTTTGGATGCCTCCTTTCTGCTGCCTGATGAGCTGATAGTCTGGCTAATAGTCTTTGGCACTGTAAGTCTGTGATACTCTAATAGGTTAATAGTCTTTGGCACTGTAAGTCTGTGATGTCTTTGGCACTATAAGTCTGTGATACTCTATCTAATAGGCTAATAGTCTTTGGCACTGTAAGTCTGTGATGTCTTTGGCGCTATAAGTCTGTGATACTCTAATAGGTTAATAGTCTTTGGCACTGTAAGTCTGTGATGTCTTTGGCACTACAAGTCTGTGATACTCTAATAGCTTAATAGTTTTTGGCACTGTAAGTCTGTGATGTCTTTGGCAATATAATCTATGATATTCTAATAGGTTAATAGTTTTTGGCACTGAGAGTCTGTGATGTCTTTGGCACTAAAAGTCTGTGATACTCTGATACCATAATAGTCTTTGGCACTATAAGTCTGTGATACTCTGATACCATAATAGTCTTTGGCACTATAAGTCTGTCGTACTCTGATACCATAATAGTCTTTGGCACTATAAGTCTGTGGTACTCTAATAAGTCTGTAGTACTCAAACAAGTCTGTGGTACTCTAATATAGGGGCTCTCAACTGGGGTAGGGGTGGGGGAATTGGGACCACAAATTGCATTATTATTTGGAATGCACCTTTTGAGTCAAACAATTTTGGAAAGGGGAGAATGCCATTCTTACATTTGGTGAATACTGTGCATATGGCAAGAAAGGTTGAGAACTACTGCTCTAACAAGTTCTATGGTACTCAATAAGTCTGTACTAATATAATAAATCTGTGGTTCTCAAATACTTTAATAAGTCCATGGTACTCTAACATGTCCATAATACTCTACAAATCTGTGGTACTCTAATAAGTCTGTGGTACTATGTGGTACTATAATAAAGTATGTGGTACTATAATAAGTCTGTGGTGCTCAATAAATCTGTGGTACTCAGTAAGTCTGTGGTACTTTAATAAGTCTGTAGTACTCTAATAAATCTGTGGCACTCAATAAGTCTGTGATACTCTGATAAGTCTATGGTATTCTAATGTCTGTGGTACTATAATAAGTCTGTGGTTCTCAAATACTTTAATAAGTCCATGGTACTCTAACATGTCTATAAAACTCTTTGGATTATCTTGCTGCATATCTTGTGAGAGTGATCAAGCCATTCTCCCCCATTCACCCCCATTCACCCATCAGCCTCCATCAGCTTACCGTGCTCTAGTCTAAGCAAAAGAAAATCCAGCCATTCTGAGATTTTTGAAGAGTTAGACTGATAGTAGAGTAGGGTTCAGATGTATTATAATTAGTGTAGAAATAGTCTGACTTGTTATTTTAATGACAAGGAAACAGTGGGAAAGCTTATAGATTAGATTAGCAGTCTCAACAATACCATGCATGAACTTTGTCATCCATGTTTCTCTTTCAATAATAAAAGCATTTAATCATGAATAATCATCATGAATATCTGACATCTCAATTTATTTTCATTTTCACTGAATTGTCTGACTTTGTCTTATGTTTTCATATCTGTGATGTATGATCTTGTACAGACTTGCTTTAAGCAGACCAACCATCCATACAGACTTGCTTTAAGCGGACTAACCATCCATACAGACTTGCTTTAAGCGGACTAACCATCCATACAGACTTGCTGTAAGTGGACTAACCTTCCATACAGACTTGCTGTAAGCAGACTAACCATCCATACCATTTACAGCATTCATTATCCTCTTCCTTTTTCTCTCTTAATTGAAGAGGTGTTGCCGTTTATCCTTTTAGTTACTATATTAATTACCCATTCTCCACATGTAGATTATATATTTTTAATCTTTCACCTTCTGTCACCTGTGTGTTGTCTTGCCTTTGCATGTATTTCCATGTGGTGTGTGCGAGTGCATGAATATGAACATATACAAAATTGTGTGCATGTGTGTGTGTGTGTGTGTGAAGATGAAAATACACTACAAATTTATGTGTGTATATGTGTATGTGTGCTTGTGTGTGAGAGAGATCGAGAGAGATCTGTAAATTGTCATTTTTGCTTTTTTATTATAGGTTTGAGGAGGTCTTGCAGTTAGAATCTGAATTCATTGGTTTCATTGTACATGGAGACTGGAATAGCACATACCCAATTTTTCTTCAGGCCAAAGCTCACTATAATGCCATTATAACCAACACTTCATTGACTGAGTAAACATTTTCTTAGAATTCTTTGTAGCCCAGCTATTAACTGTAGTTCATTAAAAGGTAAAAAGAAAATGATTGGCAAAAGACAATTTATTGTTCATTTGTTTGGAGTTTTTTACATCTATTCCTGCTTTCTCTTCCCCTCCCCCTCCCAACATATGTTTACACATTTCATATTGTTGTAAACCAGGGTGGACCAACTTATTCAACCCCAAGGGTCATATAAACCAAAAATTTTAAGTTAGCTGTCCATTCATGATAACAACAAAAATTTAATTATACCATCTAATAAGAGAAATATATTTGAGTGTGGGCCACCAAACACTTTTACTACAGTTGGACCATGCTGTTATAAACAGATAGGATCTAAAATAATTACTAGGAAAAAGTGGATATAAGATTTGTTTTTTACTATTGCCCTTCAAAAAATTGAGAGTGGTTACAGGAATCAATAAAATTAATTTCATGATAATAACAATTTATAAATTAAAGTTTCAGTAAACAAACAAATAAATCCTATTATATAAGGAATTATAATTTAAATCTATATTCCTTTAATTAGATAGTTATAAGTATATTGCTAAATGAAACTGTAAGTCTTACATTTGTAAGTCCATTTTATTTATGTTTCTCTTTTTTGTAAATACAGTTGTTATATATTGTCAGTTTGCAAGTGCATTCATATTGTTCTGTTTCATTAACAATATCGTTAGTTTTCCTATTTCGTTTAAGTAGTTTGTATAAAGCCCTTGTTCTGTATTTTATGTGTAATTATTATAGTTATAAGATTCAGCACCCCCTCTTCATTAATATCATACATTTTGATTATTATTATTTTGTTTTATTATTTTTATTTACTATTAATATATAACTTATACAGACGGGACAGACATCTGCCAGAATTCCTGCGATACTACACTGCAGGTTCTGTGGCTGTCAGATTGATGAGTCAGGGAATTGAGATTCTGCAACGAAGAAAAGATTATATGGGTACAGTGGAGTTAATCCAAGTCTTGCTTGATCAAAATATTTACAATTCAGATCTTCGTGGTTATTGGTGGGACAGATTGGCCCTCAACCTTGATGTACATCTCAAAAAACAGGAACAGGTAATTGTTGTATTGATAGATAAAATAAAAAAGATTTTTTCTTCTCGTATTTTTGAATGCTTTGACAGACCATGATCAAGAAATTTTGCAGGAGGTATTGACTTTTAAGTCCTAGTTCATTAATGTGTATTAGTTGTTATTTTTCATCCTAGTTTATTAATATTTACTGATTATTTATTTAAGCCCTAGTTCATTAACTTGTACTGATTCTTACAATCCTAGTTCATTAACATATATTGATTTTCACTTTAAGCCCAAGTTCATTAATGTGTATTGGTTGTTATTTTCCAACCTAGTTTATTAATATATACTGATTTGTTAATTTAAATCCTAGTAGTCATTAACATGTATTGATTACTTATTTAAAGTCATTAATATTTATTACGTACTAAGTCCTAGTTCATTAACATGCTTTGACATTGAACTTAAATCCTAGTTCATTAAAATATACTGATTGTTAATTTAAATCTTAGTTCGCTATTGATTATTTATTTAAGTCCTAGTTCATTAACATATATTGATTTTCATCTTAAGTGCAAGTTCATTACGGTATACTAGTATTTGCTGTCATTTTAAGTCCTAGTTACTGTGTACTGATTATTAAATTAGGTTCTAGTTCATTAAACATATGTTGATTATTAATTAGGTTCTAGTTCATTAACAGATTCTGATTATTAATTTAGGTTCTAGTTCATTAACATATGCTGGTTATTAATTTAAGTTCTAATTCATTAACGTATAACATAATTACAACATTTTTAGTACTGTTTGATTAGTTTTTTTGCTCAACTCACATTGACAGAAGAAATTACTAAAAGTCATCACTGATTTTCTTGACTTTCTTGTTTACATAATGGTCTGTTTCTTGTTTACATAATGGTCTTTTTTTATTTTCTTCATTGTTTACATAATGGTTCTTATAAAATAAAATACATTTATTAACACAATTTTAGTGGTTTCTTAAATTTTGGTATCACTTCAATAAAATTTGCAAGTTTATTATGTATCTGACCATAATAATATCCTTTTACAAATTTTTCATAAGTGTACCTGTACCTTCTGTGAATTATATATTTTCACAGAGCCATTAAGTCAGCAATGAATATACAGACAGGATGATGTATCACATATTTTACTTGTAGAATAGTTGACAGGAGTTATGTACATTGAAACAAAACAGAGGTAAAAATGATGGTAATCTTCCAGGCCTAGACCAAGCACAAATATTCTGGTTAAAGCATCTTACCTCCTTACATGGTAGACTTGCTGAACAACTGCAAGACATACTAAACAAACCAGAAACCTTGCCTGAACGGTAAAAGGAAAAACCTAATTATGACAAATCTAGAGAGACAACTATGATCCAAATCACATGCCTATCAAGTACTGGAAATTACTATCAGGAATTGTATCTGATAATATCATGCCTCACCTTGAAATAAACAAACCACTAACCAATGAATAAAACAATTCTAGACAAGGCAACAGGAACAAAGGACCAATTGGCAGTTGATAAGGCCAAAGTTACTGACAACAAGAAATAAAGAACAAATCTTATGATGGCTTGGATTGACTACCAAAAGGTTTATGATTCAGTATCATGGTTACTTGAAACAATAAAAATGTACAAGATAGCACCATCAGTACAAAAACTAATCCAAATATCAATCTAGAAAACCACACTCACATGCAACAATATAGAAATTGCAGATATAATATGGTAAAATGTGGGATCTTTCAGGGTGATTTCCTATCACCATTGCAGTTCTGCATTGCCCTAAATCCTGTCAGTCAAGTCATCCAGGATTAGGAGGCAAAATGAAATCAGGACAGGTTATCAGCTATTTACTGTATATGGATGATCTAAAACTATACAGTAAAAATGAGCATGACATCAATTCACTCATCAATACTGTCAACATTTGCAATGAGGACACAAATATGAAGTTTATCTTTGAGAAATGTGGAAGAAAAATTGTACAAAAGGCAGGATCAAAACAACATACCTACTGAAAAATCAACAATGTTTCAATGGGAAAAAAGGTATAAATAATTGGGGATACTACAGCATTAAGAAAATTTGCAGAGTGAAGTCCTGAGTTAAAATAGAGTATGAAAAACAAGTTAGATAAGTCCCAAGTCAAAGCTATATGAAGCTAACAAAATACAGGTACTTACACTAAAGGTATAGATTGGAGAACAAATGAAATAAATGATCTAAACAGAAAAACAAGAAAACTACTCACAATACACAAAACCCTACACCAAAAAAAGCAGATGTAGACAGGTTCTATGTATCTCGGAAAAAATGGGAGGTAGAGAACTCAAAGAAAATCATAGGTCATTGAAGGATATATATATGTGTGTATGCCTTGTGAACTACATCTGGAATAACAGCAAAGATGAATTACTGATAGAAGCAGTAAAGGTGAGTGGATTATACCAACCCCCACTAATAGAAAAAGAAACATGGAAGAAAACAATAAAACAGGCATTAGCAAATATTTGGAGCCCAAAACCTCTTCAAGGCCAGTATATACAACAAGTTGATGAAGCATCAACATTTAGATAGTTGAAAGCGGTAGGTCTGAAAGCAGCAACAGAAGCACTCATAACAGCTGTGCAAGATCAAGCACTAAACACAAAATCACACAAAACAAAATTCATGGAAATCTCAAATGATTCCAAATATAAACTCTGCAAAAATGTGAATGAAACAACAAAACATATACTATCTGGATGTTAGGTTCTGGTTGGAACAGATTATATCAAAAGACACACTGAAGTGGCAAAAATCATACATAGAAATATGTGTAGAGACTATGGAGTAATACCCAGAAAAGCATGGATGCACTAACCTGAAGCAGTCTCCAAGATAAAAGAAGTCAAAATACTTTGGGACATCAAGATAAGAACAGATTGAGTGATCCCTGCATAAAGAGCATAAAGACCATACATTGTTCTCAAATAAGTCTAACAGAACAGTAGCAATTATCGATATAGGTGTTCCAAATTTTAGAAACATAAAAGCAGAAGTGATAGCTGTAGTGTTAGGAACCTTTGGGAACAACATTTGAGTGGGAAGGCTTTCTGAATAAACTACCTGGAAACCACAGTGCTCCTTGTAAGTGTCCACATCCCTTTTAAAATAAAGCACTTTATCATGTAAAATCTCTCAGCTCTTTACAGTAATTACACATAAAATGTACAGGTTTGTTTTTTTTACAACTTATAAAATATAACACTCTCAACATTTTCAGAAAACAGGTGATGCAGAAGAAGAGACAGTTCTAAACTTGCAGAAAGATGAAGATGTTTCTTAACAGTCTTCTTGAAAATATCCTTTTTCTCTTTGTATTTCATCTTAAAAGGCACACATTTTTTATATAATTGAACCTTGATTTTATGACTTGTACTTTTCTTTCTGAATGTTGAAAATACACATCTGAAGATGAGCACAAGCATCAGTCAGAAGTGTGCATGTATCTGTTCAGGCATATATTGTGCCTGGAATGAAACAGTGAAGCTCATTGAATAGGAATTTTGTATTGTAGTCTCCCGTAAACAGGTTGCCACTAGAATGAAACAGTGAAGCTCATTGAATAGGAGACATTTTGTATTGTAGTCTCCCGTGAACAGGTTGCCACTGGAATGAAACTGAAACTCTTAAATAGGAGAGATTTTGTATTATAGTCTCATGTGAACAGGTTGCCACTGGAATGAAACAGTGGAACTCTTTAAATAGGAGAGATTTTGTATTGTAGTCTCCCGTGAACAGATTGCCACTGGAGTGATGTGGATAGTCAAAAGTTGAGTTTTATATTTATAACTATGATTGTAATAACTTCAGATCCCATTTAATTCAATGATTCTAGTTTGTTTCACATTACATAGATGAGTGAGTATTTAATAAAACAATAATTCATTTTTAAGTTTAATATTTGCTAAATACATTTGTTTGACAACACATAAAGAAATCCAAAATAAAGTTATGGTTAGTGAACAAAAACTTTGATATGAAGTAGATAAAATACAGTCATGCATTATAAATTTCCACTAATATCATACTTGAGTGTTATGCATTCATGCAATTTCAATCCTACAGTATTTAACATGGTCTCACACACACACACACACATAAGGACAAACTTATTGAAACAAACATACACACTCACTCAAAACACATAAAGCACAACACACAACCACACACAATGACACACACAGTAGACAAAAGGGATGAAAGCAGTACAATTATCAAAAGAAAGAAATTTGCCATCTGACTTTCAGAAGTAAATATCACATGCATATCAAGAACCCAGAGCTGTTTATGATTTGGTTTATTGTATGTAATATTCCTCTCTCCATATTTATAATGAACATTATCATTTTACAATTCAGTATAGGTTAGTTTATAAACATAATATTTTCCAATGTAGTATAGGTTAATTTGTAAACACTTCTATTTTCCAATTTAATTTATAAACATTACTATTTTACAATTCAGTATAGGTTAGTTTATAAACACTACTATTTTCCAGTTCAGTAAGGTTATTTTAGAAACACTACTATTTTTCAGTTCAGTATAGGTTAATTTGTAAACACTTCTATTTTCCAATTTAGTATAGGTTAATTTATAAACACTACTATTTTCTAATGCAACACATATATAGATTAATTTATTATTTTTAATTTACTAGAAAAATATATTACATAAAACATAAACTGCATTTACCTGCATATTTTGAAAGTAAATATTTATGTGTGTATATGGTAGTTATTATGTGTGCATATACACTAATTAAGCTTGTAGTTAATGAATGAAAATGGTATGCATTTGTATTTTGCCTTTCACTAATAGTTCACGTCATTTTATTTAACACATTATTCAAGAGTAACAATCCTGATGAAGTTTTTCAAAGAGATACAAATTTGACAACTATTTTTATTTAGATGAATTTGTAATATTTTTAAACATTACTTGTATCTGTGGTCATTCAGTCTGAATGTTTTCTGTATAATCATATACTGTTTTTAATGATCATTTTGCAAGAGAGTTGTATATAATTGTGATATGTTAATATTTCTTATTAGCCCAAAACTCTTATGTTTACTAAGTACTTCTCATTTGTTTACTATATTACTCTTATGTTTACTAAATTCTTCTTAAAGTCCCCAAACTCCTCTTATGTTCTAAATATCCCTCTTATGTTTACTACATTCTTCTTTCATGTTTACTACATACTCTTATGTTTATTAAATACTTTCATGTTTACTACATACTCTTATGTTTATTAAATACTTTCATGTTTACTACATACTCTTATGTTTATTAAATACTTTCATGTTTACTACATACTCTTATGTTTATTAAATACTCCTTTCATGTTTACTACACACTCTTCTTATATTTATTAAATACTCTTCATTGCATGCAACCAAGGTGTACAGGTCTATTATTGTGGTACATTATATTTGTTCACAGTTTTTCTAATGAACTCTTTATTTATTCTCAGGCATTGCAGGCTATTCAGGATGCTTTGGCAGATCCAGCAGTTCGTTCAGGGCACCGGCTGGCTATCTATCTCCGAGCTGAGACTATTTGCAACAAACCCAACTCACCCTACAGGGAGTGGCTACAGCACTTATCTCATGAACCACTTGTAGAGCTACCAAAGGTATTGTAAACCAACATTTTTGTCCATTATTTATGAGACATTCTTTAGTATCAGGCAGAACAGCCCAGATTAGTGCATATCCAGAGATTATTTTTTTCCATTTAACTTACATTTGCTACTTTTAGGAAACAGTTGCCATACAGTTAATATCAAAGTAGTTGTTTCTACACTGAAACCTCACTATAACACAATAATTGGGGTCCATAAAATCGAATCGTGTTAATAGCGGGGTCATGTTAATGCATGTTGGCGGCTTTAGTTCTTTGATGTTTATTAAATTGTGAGAATCTTTTATCACCTACCATTTTGTCTGCTGCTTGGCTGTGTATGTTAAAGAAGAAGCACATATCGACTATTGTTTGTGCAATGATTATATACAGAATTAATTGAATATAATCACAAAGACATCTTACTGGCTTTACCCATGGATCACTAGTAAGTAAATTTTCCAATAATGTTTATTTTGGCATAACACTTCAGGAACCTGGTGAAATTGTTAAATTTCAGATCATTTTATATTAAAAAGTCATACATGAGTTCTTCCCTAAAATGATAATAAATGTTTTCACACTATTTCTCGTAATTTAAAAAAAAAAATTTCCTGGTACAAGAAAAATACTGTACAGGTACATGAATTTCACATTTCAGGAACCACGCCATGATTGTATTACATGTATATTCAAATTCTATGTGATCTCATCCCCAAAATGAAATTAAATATTTTTTTATACTCTTTTTCACGTACTTCGGAGAAAAAGTTTCATGTGCAAATGAATATACAAAATTTCAGGAGCCTGCCACAACTGCGTTATATTTGCATTTGCGTTATCATGGCATTCCACTGTATTTGAATTATGCAATTGTGATGAATTTTTGATTCCCATATGCATATCATTACATTTTCTCCCCCACATAAAAATGAAAATCCTCCATATTATGTAATATCACAAAATCTAAAATCTCCATAGTATGTAATATCACAAAATCTAAAATCTCCATAGTTTGTAATTTTAAAATCTAAAATCTCCATAGTTTGTAATTTTAAACTCTAAAATCTCCATATTATGTAGTATCACAAAATCTAAAATCTCCATAGTTTGTAATTTTAAAATCTCCATAGTATGTAAGTTAAAATCTCAAATCTCCTTAGTATGTAATCAATCACAAAAGCTCATATCTCCATAGAATGTAAGTTAAAATCTCAAAAAATCTCCGTAGTATGTAATCAATCACAAAAGCTCATATCTCCATATTATGTAATGTTAAAATCTCAAATCCCCATTTATATGTCACAAAATCTCAGATCCTCCTATAGCATATAATGTCACAAAATCTAAAAAATCCCATGCTATGCAATGTTATATGACAATATTACATTTTCCCAAAAGTACATAACGTTGCATAATCTCATATCTCCCATAGTACATAATGTCACAGTATCTCAAATCCACCAGAAGTATGTAATATGAATTGACCAAATCTCGAATTTGCAACATTATATCATGTCATAAAATCCCAAAGTTCATTACAGCATTTACATAAAACTTTTAAATATCAGTGTTGTAAAATTTCCAATTTACCTCTACTTTATCATTGGATTTGATTTTTTCAAGTTCATATTTGGATTCTAAATTTACATTTCTTAAATCTGATTTGTATAATAAAAAAATATTTTTAATTTATGCATTTTTATTGTCTGCATTTATTCCTTGTCACAAAATTCTGTCTTCGTCCTCAACAATACTTTTTACAAAAAAAATTATTTAAAATTTATTATTGCTGAGCATCGTTTTTCTCTGTTTTGATAGTTGGGTCAAAGGAGGCTATCCCATATTTTACACATTAGCATCATCAATCAAGAAGGAAAAAATTATTTATCAACCTAGAGACTTCAAATTTAGAATATAAGTTTCCTTTCATATAAGAAAGCAATATAATTTGTTAATTTTAAAATATCTTGTTTAGTTTTTACTTTATTAATTTTTATTAACAAACAAAAATACATACTATTTCAAACTTTGTTAAAAATTAATAAAAAATTTACTATATAAGTAAAACTTTTGAAATAAGGCTTTTTCTTATCTAGAACGTAAACTAAAAAATGTTACTTATCACTGATTAAAAATATAAATTTTAAAAAAATTGAATTTTTGCTGACATACCTCATAAAAAAAAATAAATTATGGAAATTTTAAATTTCAAAAGTGTGTAAAATTAAAACTATTGCACATAGGCTTTCAGACAAACGTAACATTCTAGCTGTATATGAGAAACCATTGTGCCAAATTTCAGGTACATAGAATAATTAAAATTATTCAAAAGGGGGCTTGGTGTATTGACCATCAGAGTAAAAATGTAGTTTTGAGAAAAATGCATTTAAAAGTACAATAAAGACCGCAGAATTTGTAAACTACAATCAAAGTTGTATAAAGATACCCTATCCATTCCACATAGGACTACTAATAGTCATTTAGCTCTCTTAGCAACACAGAGTTCTGCCTTCTACATCCTCACCATACCTGTCTTTAACTGGCTATAAAACCAGACTAATACAAGAAAAATGAAAACATTTTTTTTTTATTGAATCCACATTTTTAATATTTGGTATATAAGTTGTCTTTGTTGTGGGAAACATTATCAGTTGTTAGTTTTAGAATACCTGGTTTTTATTTTATTTTAAAAATTATTTTAATTTTAAAATACCTATATTTTCCAAAATTAAGGCATGTTTATTAGACTAGAAGAAAACTGAATGAAAATCTCAGTCAAAATTAAAATGTTACTAATACATAGATTATTCTTCAATATTTTTATTAACTAAGAATTGGATAGCTTTATTATTTTTTTGTGTGTTTTATGCATTTCTTTGTCTATATGTATATGAATTTATTATTATGTTTTCTCTTATCAGTCATGTAAATATTTTTTTTTAATACTTTCCTTAATTATTACAAGATGTGCACTGTGTAATATTCACAAAATAAAGATATCTTTAATTTATAAATACATTTTATATATTCCCCCATTAATGCATTTCATATGAACATTTATAATGCTGTAAGTGATGATCGGAACAGGTTTGATGTAGGATATTTTCCATTTCGCTAATGAATTTGTGTTTTAAAACTTAAAACGAGCTTTTTTAAAAAGTTGGTTTTTAACCTCATTTGCATAATTTAGAATAATTAGAATGGGTTATAGAAGAATAATTATTTGAATTACTATGCATAGAACATACCGTTGTTTTAAGAGACCAGAATTTTCTTAGCATTGCAATATAATTCCTCAAAGCAGTACATTTCAGACTGATAATTTCAGAAGAATATTACATATATTGTCTGATATCTAAGCAAGATTATGATTTATTAAAGTAAATATTTAATAATTGTCAAAATGACACAGTGTATTGCATGTACTCATTGCTACTCGGCTGCCATTTTGAAAATTTGAACTTCACCTGTCAGTCAAAAAGGCAATACTCACATTTTGCACCTAAATTTACTTATCCCATCGAGTTTTGACTCCTAACCATAAATATTTGAGATTTTGGATGAAATGGATGTAGCAGTAGTAGTTGTGATTTTTGTTAAAACAGACTTAGAAGTAATATTTGAGATTTTTGATGAAATGGATGTAGAAGTAGTAGTTGTGATTTTTGTTAAAACAGACTTAGAAGTAATATTTGAGATTTTGATGAAATGGATGTAGGAGTAGTAGTTGTGATTTTTGTTAAAATAGACTTAGAAGTAGTAGAAATTTTGGTTGAGACGTATGTAAAATTGACACCAGTAGTTCACTATATTATTATAAACAAGTATTGTTATACTTCTTTTGGTCACATCATTCAGTTTCCTATTATTGCAGCATTTTATTTGTGGACGAGTATTAACAGACACAGTGCCTAGAATGCGGTACAGATTTATAAGCAACATTTCTGATGTTAATTTTAATACTGAAGATATAGCTTTATGCAGTGTGGAGCAGTTGGTCCTGGATTACTACAAGATGAATGATTTTCCACAAGGTATGTTTCTGTGGTGATTTTGTTTCTACTGAAGATCCCATTTAAGTTTCATATGCTTTTTATATTGTTACCATTATAAAAGTTTTCAGAATTTGGCTTTTGTTTCTCAGATTGGTTGTATTTATAATAGAAATCTTTTAGATTAATTTTCATATAGGTTCATAAATTTAGCTTTTATTTGGATTCATGTTTTTTGAGGTTTTTTGGGTCCATATGCTAATCAAAGCATTCATTCAGATTTGTATATATATATTTTTTAATTTCATGTCTTCTTTGTACTCATTAACCTTAAATTTTAGAATAGTTTATAATTTATATAAAGACCTTGTGTATTTATGTGTAATAAATTCTATAATGCTTAGAACTTTTATAAAGTTAAACACAGTATTAATTTTGCTTAAATTTTACCCTAAGTTTTCATATACAAGTAGTTCTCATATACTTAAAACAGTTTTCATGTAGTCCGCATATACTTAACAGTTTTCATGTAGTTCTCATATACTTAACAGTTTTCATGTAGTCCTCATGTATCTTTACGATCACTTCTTTTCCCCACAGGAATTGCGTGGAAACTTTACATCTTCTTGATGTTCTCAGCTTCTGTAGATTTCCTGTGGGGCCTTCCTCCTTACTCTGTTCTAGGAGGGTAGTAATGTTTTTAAAAAAAAAATGTGGAAGATATATGGAATATATAATATATAATGGTTGAATATATATATATATATAGTTTTCATGTAGTTTTCATATACTTAACAGTTTTCATGTAGTCCTCATGTACTTAACAGTTTTCATGTAGTCCTCATATACTTAACAGTTTTCATGTAGTTCTCATATACTTAACAGTTTTCATGAAGTTCTCATATGTACCAGGAATAAAGTTTATTAATTTTCAGAAAAAACACCATAAGCATATTGTCATCATAGCCATCATATTACCCAAGTTTTATATTGTCAGAGCAGAGTATTGTTCTGCTTTGTTCAAGTTCCATCATTTACTTTTCTACTTGCCTTGTGTTCAATTTTGTTTAGTTATGATTTATCAACGTGGATACTCATTTGTTTGCAATAAGTAACTGTTTTAAATTGAAATAGTGATTTCTCTCTATATATATAATATAGTGGCTAACGGCTATTCCTATACTTTAACCTAGTGTATGGTATATGAACTATGGCCTGAGTTGAGTAATTATTAACATCTAGGTTACAGCAAATTTTTAAAAAAATAAATGAGTAAATTATAACTTTCCCATGGAGTATTTTTTTTAAAAATGAATGTCAGCTCTTCTTTTTCACAAGTACAGTTTGCATGTGTTCATTTTTGTTTAATATAATAACTATGTAAATCTATATTCAACCATTATATTAAACTAATGTATTGACTGTGTTCATTTTTGTTTAATATAATAACTATGTAAATCTATATTCAACCATTATATTAAACTATTGTACTGACTGTGTTCATTTTTGTTTAATATAATAACTATGTAGATCTATATTCAACCATTATATTAAACTATTGTACTGACTGTGTTCATTTTTGTTTAATATAATAACTATGTAAATCTATATTCAACCATTATATTAAACTATTGTACTGACTGTGTTCATTTTTGTTTAATATAATAACTATGTAGATCTATATTCAACCATTATATTAAATTATTGTACTGACTGTGTTCATTTTTGTTAATATAATAACTATGTAGATCTATGTTCAACCTTTATATTAAATTATTGTACTGACTGAAAATGGGATCAAATCACATTCATTTAAAAAATAATTGATGTGATATAGTTAGTGTTAATTTAACTCTCACTGTCTCTCATATGTTATAAAATCAATTTCTGTCAATTAGATTATAAGATTTTAATTTGGTTTACTTGAAATACTCATTTTTTTGCAACACTTTTCCTGCTTCCACCTTTTTCTAGGCTTGCATGCAGAGGGTTCAGTGGTGTCTAGTCTGTTCTGCCTCTACTTTTGGCATATTTTGTTTATGGATGTACCTGATGCATTCCACAGCCCATATCAGCTCGCACCCCTGGACTTGCACACAGATTGTTTTTACAAGAAACGTCAACAATACATTGATCAACATCTTATCTTTATTGAAAACAGTACTGAAGAGGTATTAATATTGTTTAGGAAAGAATTCACATGCTTTGCCAAACTAACTGCCTATATTCTATATGTGGCTGTCAGCTTACCTTTATTGAAAACTGACTACCTGTATCCTGTTACTGTTATCTTACCTTTATTTAGAACTGAATACCTGTGTCCTACCTTACTATCAGCTTACCTTTATTGAGAGCTGGCTACATGTGTCCTACCTTACTATCAGCTTACCTTTATTGAGAACTGGCTACCTGTATTCTACCTTATTGTTATCTTACCTTTATTTAGAACTGAATACCTGTGTCCTACCTTACTATCAGCTTACCTTTATTGAGAGCTGGCTACATGTGTCCTACCTTACTATCAGCTTACCTTTATTGAGAACTGGCTACCTGTATTCTACCTTATTGTCATCTTACCTTTATTGAGAACTGGCTACCTGTATCCTACCCTACTGGCTGCCTGTATCCTACCCTACTGGCTGCCTGTATCCTACTTACTGTCAACTTACCTTTATTTAGAAATGAATATCTGTATCCTCTGTTACTGTCATCTTACCTTTATTTAGAACTGACTACCTGTATCCTAAGTTACTGTCAATTTACCTTAGAACTGACTAGTCCGGATATGTTTTTTGATAATTCCATATATTTAGTTAATTTCCAGTACTTAATCTAATTCCATATGTTTAGTTAGTTCCCAGTACTTAATCTAATTCCATATAGTTCCATATAGTTCCATCATTTACTTTTCTACTTGCCTTGTGTTCAATTTTGTTTAGTTATGATTTATCAACGTGGATACTCATTATGTTTAGTTAGTTCCGTGTATTTATCTAACTCTTTAGATTTAGTTAATTCCCAGTACTTATCTAACACCATATATTTAGTTAGTTTCATGTACTTATCTAATTCCATATATTTTGTTAGTTTCATGTACTTATCTAACACTTTAGATTTAGTTAATTCCCAGTACTTATTTAACACCATATGTTTAGTTTGTTCCATGTACTTATCTAACACCATATATTTAGTTAATATGTACTTATCTAACACCATATATTTAGTTAATTCCCAGTACTTATCTAGTTAGTTCGTACTACACATAGAATGGTTATTTTAACATTTTTCTCTCTCTCTATCTCTCAGAAACCTTGTACCTTGGTTTTGCATAGAATGTTTATTTTAACATTTCTCTCTCAGGAACTGCATACCATATTGGTTTTACATAGAATGTTTATTTTAACATTTCTCTCTCTCTATCTGTCAGAAACTTTGTACCTTGTTGGGTTTACATAGAATGTTTATTTTAATATTTCTCTCTCAGGAACTTCATACCATGTTGGCAAAAACATGGGAGGGTCAGTATGGAGTCACATGTGCTGGTATTAATTGGGAAACATTCTCTAGCATGGAGCAAGCACAGGTAGGTTTTGATACACTCCAATCATTATATTAATACCTGTTGCAGTAGCTTAACAGGACAATTATTCAACTTAAATCATTCATTCATTATAAGCAGTTTGCCCCCAGCCAGTCCCAATTAATAGTTAATCCAAAGAATTAATTAAAATACATAGAAAGATAACAACAATTCAATTATAATAGGAATAACTAAAAAATAATATTCACAAGTTGCTTAAAATAAAGAAAGTAAATGTTGAATGTGCTATAATCCCATTACTAAGTTTTCCTCGTATACAGTTTTTCCAAACATATTAATTCACAGTGGTCCTTAGCTTAACTCTTTAGTACAACATGGCAGTGACAGATACATCAACACTATGACCATGTGTCGTTTGTGCTTCCAGTTCGATCCTTGACTAGTGGCATTTATATCTTTGCTGGCAGTCTGTCTCATGAAACCTCAATTTAACACCCCCACCCCCAGTCCCAACTGGTGCATATGACAATCTTACGCATCATCTCAATCGGATTACTGAATTACATTACTGATATATCATAATCTGAGGCCCAGTTAGACAAAACATAACATTCCCTTTTTGTGGTCTAGCATATTCATATTTCTAACTAGCTTTTGCCTGCAACTTTGCTCATTTCAATGTAGCCATAGTTGACCAATACAGAAATTTGATAACTTCTGAGATTAGCTACATTTCGAATCTCAGCACTCTTGCAACACTTTTGACTGATTTGCCTTGAAAGAATTTGTTGATTTATCCATCTCTCCACATAATTTTATGTGGAGAGATGGATAAATTTTCTGCCTTTCAGTTTTTAAAAGACAGACCTAAACTTGTTGCTGTAATCCATCTACCACATGTAAGCAAAACTTTGTCTTGCAAACAGACAAGCAATTCTGGTATGTCTTCTATACTGCATTGCCTCATTTCAATAAAAACTGCAGACACACAAGAGCAATACTGGTTTTGTCATCTGTTCTGTTATGTATCTCACTTCAATAAAAACTGCAGACAAGAGCAATACTGGTTTTGTCATCTGTTCTGTTATGTATCTCAATTCAATAAAAACTGCAAACAGACAAGAGCAGTACTGGTTTTGGCATCTGTTCTGTTATGTATCTCAATTCAATAAAAACTACAGACAAGAGCAATACTGGTTTTGGCATCAGTACTGTTATTTATCTCAATTCAATAAAAACTACAGACAAGAGCAATACTGGTTTTGTTATCTGTTCTGTTATGTATCTCTCAATTCAATAAAAACTGCAAACAGACAAGAGCAGTACTGGTTTTGTCATCTGTTCTGTTATGTATCTCAATTCAATAAAAACTGCAAACAGACAAGAGCAGTACTGGTTTTGTCATCTGTTCTGTTATGTATCTCAATTCAATAAAAACTGCAAACAGACAAGAGCAGTACTGGTTTTGTCATCTGTTCTGTTACGTATCTCACTTCAATAAAAACTACAGACAAGAGCAATACTGGTTTTGTCATCTGTTCTGTTATGTATCTCAATTCAACAAAAACTGCAAACAGACAAGAGCAGTACTGGTTTTGTCATCTGTTCTGTTATGTATCTCAATTCAATAAAAACTACAGACAGACAAGTGCAGTACTGGTTTTAGCATCTGTGACGTTTTGCTGGGAGATGGGCAAGATGCTAATTCTCCACCACCCCGGGCTGCCTGTAACCTTAGGCTAATCCCCAAAACACACCTTCTGGCTGGCCACACGTGCTAGAAAGATGAATGACAGATAATGTAGAATGAAACATAAATAGCTATGTCTGGACGAACTTGACTAAATGAAATGCATAAAAAAAATTATTTGACATGGATTATCTCCCCCACACACACCTTCTACCATGACAGGTTGCAATGTAGAACCTGTCTGATTGAGGAATTCCAATCTAAAACATATTACAGAAAACCTGGGTACCAAATTTTAAGAAATGTGCATTAAGTGTCTGGTCAAACTTCACAAGCTCTGTAGGGATTCTAAATAGCAAAAAATACAACAAAATTATTTAATAAAGAAGTATTTTTCCTTCTATCTGATGTACAATCTTTCCACCTGTATGAGTGTTATTATAAACAGTAATATTTGTTGTACCTTGTGTGTGTGTGGATGTATTATTCTTTTAAGATTAAATCACTTGTTTAGTCCTGTTGTGCATTATTTCCTTGTAACTCTTTATATTAAGAAAAGCATTTTACCTTGGCTTTTCTGTTTTGTTTTGTTTTGTTTTTATTACCATAGTTTCACCCGTTTGCCTTTGTTTCACAGCACCTCTCTATATGAAGCTGTTTGGATTTTATTTGCCTTTGTTTCATTGTACCTCCAGATATGAAGCTGGTATTTTTATTTTTATTACCATAGTTCAGTCGTAACCCCTTTTTTCCCCACATTTTCCTTTTCTTTTTGTTTCATTGCATCTCTCTATATGAAGCTGTTTAGTTTTTTTAAAATTTTGTTACCAGTATTTAGTCCTAACTTTCTTTTCTTGAATTCTTTTTTCTTTTTTTTGACAGTCTAGCCCTTAGAAAAGCCTTTTGACTATTTTTCAATACACCTTTCTATATAATGCTATTTTGCCTTGCTTCACTGCATCTTTTTTGTAAAACTGTTTTGTCCTGTTTCACTGCACCTTTTTGTAAAACTGTTTTGTCCTGTTTCACTGCACCTTTTTGTAAAACTGTTTTGTCCTGTTTCACTGCACCTTTTTGTAAAACTGTTTTGTCCTGTTTCACTGCACCTTTTCATATAAAACCGTTTTGGTTTTTTTATACAAGAGTTTAATCAGCTGCATGGGGGGTAGGATATTATCAGGCATCCTGGGTCGTTATGCCAAGGAACCACGTCATACACGTGGTGGTTTTCCAGACCTCATTCTTTGGAACTCCGGCACAAAACGATTGAAGGTAACACTCTCACTTGATTTCTTTTGCCTATCAGAAAAATAAATTGACTGAGTCTGTTTATCAAACAACTAATCAATCTAATGAAATGTTTGTAATGCCACTAGTATAATTAAAGATGTATATGGTGATTTTTAACTTTCAGTTTGACAGTTATCTCATTAGGTCAGCCAGGGCGGCATACCACGAGATGTAAATAATTTCTATTCCCAATCTTACCTCAACTGAAACTCACAAGTGATTCCCTTATTGAGGTCAAGATTTGGTTACTGTCATTCACCTTTATCTGACATTTCAGTTTCCATAATTGAGGTCAAGATATTGTTACTGTCATTCAACTTTATCTGACATGTCAGATTGCTGGCTCAAGAATTTTTTTTCATTCTTTTATAAACAATCTTCCATGGTTTAACTAACTTTTTATGACCAGCTAAGCCATATTCTGATTTCAGGTGTTGCAGTTCAGATGCACTAGCGCAACTAGCATCATCTAAAAATAGTCACTGTTGGTTAAAAATTATCCTCTCAGTGTTCGTACTGATGTAATATGATATTATTGAAGCATTTTATTTCATTTGCACAGCTGAAATGGAATAATATTATTTTACCTGAACAGTCAAAATATCAAAACTTTATTTTGCCTACACATTCAGAATATTTGAACCTTATTTTGCTTACACAATTGAAATATTAAAATCTTATTTTGCCTACACATTCAGAATGTTAGAACTTTATTTTGCTTACACAGTTGAAATATTAAAATATAAAAGAATCTTATTTTGCCTGCAAAGTCAAAACAGAATAACCTTATTTTGCCAACATAGTTGAAGAGAAGAACTTACATTGCCAAAATTAAAATTTTCTTGAATCCATTTGCAGGTTCATCACAGTGAGTGGAAGCAGACTTAAGAAAGACTCTTTAGCTAACATAATTGATGAAATTGATTGATTACTTTAGCTAATCATGTTGATGAAAT
Source organism: Sinotaia quadrata (assembly GCA_028829895.1). NCBI lineage: Eukaryota > Metazoa > Mollusca > Gastropoda > Architaenioglossa > Viviparidae > Sinotaia > Sinotaia quadrata. Next base: position 155,668,772 of record CM054177.1, on the reverse strand, counting down.
GAGTTTTTATTTACTTAACAATCACTTCCAACACTTTATTGAAGCTCTCTTCCCAAGGTGTACCTCAAGTTCCATTTACTTCCCTTGAATATTTTGCACTGCATATTTTATCTGTAATGTTATAGATAACTACAACTATAACTACTAAAATTTATCAATTATTATTTCAGTAATACTCAGTAATAGACCCTTATAATCACTAAAATGCGCAATTTCTTAAAGACTCATAACTTTTTTTTTTTTACAAACTTTAAGCAGTATTAATATACTTCATATTCCTGAGTCAATGTATGTACAACTCAGAATTTCCTGCTTTTCTTTCATATCTTAAATATATTTCCAATAAAACATTCTTACTTTATTTGCAAATCCAGAATGAACTTATTTTAATGTTACATTTTAATCTTATGCAATCTTTCAATGATTTTTACCTTTTTATATTATATTTATTATTTTTACATTAAAATTTCTTTTTTATACTGTTCATTTGAGTTTGTCCACTTGGACCATCTTGTCATGAGAAAGCCTATATGGTTGACTTGACATACAAATAAATAGTGACAATGAAACCATCCTGCATGGTTGACTCAAATCGAAAACAATGACATCTGTAACAATTGTCTCTTGTCTGTAATTATGCAAACCATATCTTTAACCAACCCTGTATATCTTCTTTAAAATAGCTATCATTGTCTTATCTTTAACCATAAATCTCATGTCTGTAACTATCTGTGAATGGGTATGGTGTCTAATTGCTTAATGTGTGACAAAATTCATATTTTAATAATTATTTCTCCCACATTCAGTTGATCCGCTCATGCAATCATACACTATAGTCACAACAGGGTCTTTGTCTTTCGCTGTCTGGGAGTGACTAAGCCCTGGGGTACGTCACTAATTACCTCCTTCCCCAAGTGTTACTAGATTAACTATCTCATCCATCTAAGAGTCGTTGTCTTTGCCCTCACATTACTTCCCAATCCAATTCAATGACAGGCCTATCCTAAGAAATGTGTTTTTAGACCGACTTTGTCGTCGTTATTATGTCATTGGCAGAGCCCCCACCGTCATCTACACATTTACCCCTCTTTAGAAATAACGAGATTGGATAGGTAAAATAATAACAATTTATTAAAAGAAAAGAAAAAATAATAAATCAATTTACAGATAGAATAACAATTAAATTTCACTCAAGGCGAGATGTTAGAGATTCACAGATCTCTCAAAAGCTTATCACACTAAACTTTAAATTAGGAATATTAATCATGTGTTAGTTCCTAGAACAATTACTAGGAGATTATACAATCAGAACAATGAATAGTTTCAGTACATTGCCTAGAACAATTCTGAGGGCTTCAAATAATCAAGAAGAATATATCTATGTTACAATCACTATAAAATGGATTATAGAGAAAGAATCAGAATCAGAAATTACAATAAATCAAGGAACATTACAGACATTATACGAGCATAAATATGCATTCACCTGACATATTTGTGATCGCTGTCCGCTGTCTATGGCCTGGTGCTGGCGGCTGGCGAACAATGCTGACTATAGATTAGCAAGTCTGGAAAAGTCTTCACTTCACTCTTTGCTGAAATGTTTGAATAGTTCATTTCTGTCAGGAACTTGTTTACACATACACAGTTGTATTTCACTTTGCTAACTAAGTGTCCTGGTTTACAGTTCAAATTCAAAAGAATTCTTACCAAAAAATCAGCTGTTAAGTTTGTTGTGCTTAATGCATAAGTCACTCATTAACTCTGTTGGTACGTGTGTTTCATCGGCTTCCCCTCTTGGCAGAAAACACCTTGTTACTCGTGAAATATCACGTACCAATACTCTTCTCCTAGATAGTATTCTCAGGTCCGGATAACATCTTCCATCTGCGTCACGCGTAACACCGACGTGGCTTTTCTGTATCTCTCCCTTTCCAAGTAGTTCTGGCTCTGTGAAATTTACTGTTTGCCCTCCCTTACCGTTGTCTTCTTGACCAACTGGGATTTCTCGCAGCAGCCTGGCAGTACTCAAGTGACATGCCCTTAGAACAAGGTTAATCAGGGCCAAGGTCTCTAAGTTGAAGATAAAGCTGAAGCTCTCAGTGTAGATGGATTGTACGACTGGAGATGGAATTCGTAGATGGAACTTTGACTGGTGGAACCTTTGACTTCCGAAGCTGTGAAATATACAAGTGTTTGCGTACATCACTCGTGTTTTACTAAGTATTTAAGTCTGTAATTTTATTCTTGGTTCTCATCCGAATTTCTTTACATGTGTTTACTACCAAGAATAACATTACAGTTTCAAGTCATTTTAAAATACAAACATTTGCAAGAAAAATTACAACTCGAAATTTGCAATAGGTAGATTTTGCAAATCATTATTTACAAAATATATTTACCATTTCAGACATTCCTATTTTGTCCCTTTCTCCGCAGGAAGTCGTTACGGGACTATGAAAATTTCATAGTGAAATTATTTTCGCTCGATGCGGTATTTAAGCAGTTTGGGTTTTTCGTCGGGGTTCGAGTACCTTCTGGGCGTAACTTATGCCTTTGTCTCAGTCTTTTGTTGAATAGTCACGGTTGGCTGATTGTGTTCTAAGGATTGGCATTCCTAACGTAGTCTCGTCTCTTGGAAGGTGACTGCGAGAGCGTCAGGTATCGCTGTCTCTCCTGCGTTGTGTGAGTGGTTGTCAGCAGAGCTCTTACCGTGAGCGTCGGTCTAACACTCTAGCTACACAGATCGCAGCTATTCAATTTATGCTCTTTGTTCTTCTATTACCAGACTGGACCAAAGTTGGCTGTCCAAAACGGCTTACGAGGATTTATACGGCAAAATTTAGGATTAAATTTTGTCATAATTGAAGAAATAAAAATTCAAAATATTTAGAATTTATATTTAATTTAGTAATCTGCATTTTCGGCTTTACACTATCAATAATTTGTATGTGTCACTATCTTATCTGTAACTATCAGTGATTTATATGTGTCACTATCTTTAATCATAAATCTCACGTCTTTAAATATAAATAATTTGTATGTGTCACTATCTTACTATCTGTGGCAGAATAAATTTGCCTATCCTTATTTCTAAGCTTAATTGTTATATAAATTGTTAATCCTAGCATAGACATAATTAATATAAATACATAATCAAGTTCAGATATCATTATGGAAGTTTAGTAAAATAATTAAAGTCAATTTACATAACCTTTCCAAAGATGGCAGCAGTTGCCAGCGCATGTTCACAATCATGAAGTTTGCAACTACTGTCTTTCTTATTCAGGCGAGGCCCCACTTGTCCCTTCTAAAGGCACATTACACAACTGTTCCAGAATCTTCAACATTCTCTCCAATCTCACCTTAGAAAATCACCCTGAATTCACATATGCTATCAATCACATCAGGAGGAATTTCTTAAATTTCTGTTTGAATTTACTCAACACACCACTAGGATTCTTGACACCAAACTCAAGCCACCATTTCCACAGTACTGGCTCTCAAACAGAATTTACAGGAAATTAACTTATAGCAACATGCTCTATTGATAAGTTGATGACAACATTGGATTCACACACCAACATGACTAAGCAGAATACAGTAGCCACTGTGGTATGGTGTGACAAAAGAAAAAGGCTTGCTCTGGTCATAATCTTAACAATTGCCTTTATGACTGGACTTGAGTTATGTCCAAATTCAGAGTGATTAGAATAGAGTACTTCTTCAACAAAGAAACTTCCAATCCATCCCTATTGGATTAAATTGTTATGTACAAGTGTGAGACTATTAGTCAGAAAAACTACTCAGCCATTTGGAACTGGTTTGGATTACATCTGCAATTTTCTAGCATATTCTTCACCAGAGCTGTTTACTCCAACTCAAAAATATCATCACAAGGAATGCCCAAGATCACTTTCATAATTTAACAATTTATAATACAATGTTAAAATATAATATAGTTTTAAAATAGGCAAATTTACTCCACCACATAACAATCATGGAATAAATATTCTATCTTTCCTGCATCTCATAAACTCGCTCAAAATCTCAAATTTTACATGACAACAATAATCATAATATGAGTAGATTGTGCACCTTGGTGTCTACAAAATATCTACATCCAACTCGTAGCGCGATTGCTACACAAAGGGTATTCAACTGTGTTGAATAAAACATCTACTGAACAAAGTTTTAAAATAATCATTATAATTTATAAAAGTGTTTACCTTACATGATCTCTTTAAACTACAATGATATAACGACAACATCTCAATCAAAACATTAACATAACTTCAATGCATCTACTCGCAACAAATATTACATTACCTAAAGGATTATCAACAATTAGCTACACGGTTTTAATGCATCTGTTGTCATGAACCTCTACATAATACAAATTTTTCTTCAGTGAAAATGCAAAATAAAATGCTACAAATCAGTTTCAAAGTACAATTTACTACTACTACAAATGAATATTTTTCTTTGAACAGACTGATTAGTGACAAATTTGTCCCTTATCATGGCATGGAGTACATATTTTTATGTGTCCATCCTACTCAGTAATTATCAATCATGTTTGTTTTTTTGCCTGGAATATACCTGATGTTTATGGAGTAATTTTGTAGAGATAAACTTCTTATGGAGTAATTTTATAGAAATAAACTTCATATGGAGTAATTTTGTAGAAATAAACTTCATAAGGAGTAATTTTGTAGAAATAAACTTCATATGGAGTAATTTTGTAGAAATAAACTTCATATGGATAATTTTGTAGAAATAAACTTCATAAGTCTCACATCCCATTCCTGGTCTGTCTGTATAAAAATTCCTTTCTTGTACACATATTCTGCTTGTCCACTGACACCATCCTCACACATTTGTCTGCTGCAATTGCTCTAGCATGTCATCTGTCTGCTGTAGCATCTTAAATTCTTCTGGAATGGTATTTGTTATAGTTTATAGTCAGAGGTTTGTCACTCTGTCGTTTGCTGCCTGCCCTAGTCTCAATATGTATATGGCAAGGGTACATGAGTACACATCTCAGGGTTTGGAGAGGGTAAACATAACAACAGTCTAAAACTCCTTGATACATGGAATTTGTCAAAACTGCCACTTCTAAGTCTCCTGTTACATAATGTGTTTCGATGCAGACTTTTGTTATGGGTAAACATCATTCATACCAATAGCATATGTCACAGATATTGTTCTCTAGTATAGTCCTTTCTGTCTAGTAACGTGGCATCTTTTTCTTCTTTTTCCTTATTGTTGATTATAGTGGTGCTATTTACAGCATAAGAATTGTATATTTATTTTTGTTTACACTTTTTGAATTTCATCATTTTCATTCCCCCATCCCACCTATAGAGTGTATAACATTGGAAAGGTGTATGTTTGACTAGTCACTGTGTGAAAGAAATGCCCCATTTAGGTAAATAAAACCTAATTCTCATTTTCTAAAAACTTGTTATTCACAGTTTTTGAGAGGGGCAAAAGAAATCGTATTTGTGCTGTTTTGTTCCATTCGTCTGTTCATCCAGTACTCACTATTACGATACTTGCATACTCACACGCACAGCCAATAAAACGATCCTTTGCATGACAGAATAAAAAATGGCCCCACCCAATCATCAGTGGTGTCTGTCATTGTGTAACATCTTAAGACAATGTATTACTGGCACATGTCAGAGCTTCTCGGAGATACACTGGAACATCCAAACCCATCTACCCTCCTGTGTCTCTCTATCTCTTGCACAACCGTGATAATCTTGTTTTTAACCATCTCATTTTTATCTATATCCATCACTGTTTTGTATATATCATTGACTTATCGATGTTTATCACTCTATTTTTTTTAAAACCGTCTGCAGTCTGTCTGTATCTACAATAGTCTTATCTTTAATGATCTATGTCTTTCTTCTTTAAAATAACCATGTCTTTTTTCTTTAAAATAACCATCATTGTTTTGGTTTTATTCATTACTCCCTTGTGTATCGCTATCACTTTAGTCTGTAACTATCTTTTGCCTGTGACCACCAGTTGTTTTTCTGTAACCATCCATTGTTTTGTCTTTAACTGTCAGTGATTGTATATATCACTCATACCTATAACTGTACCCACTGTTTATTTGTCTTGACAGTAACTACCAAAATTATATCTGTGACTATTGCTAAATTTCTTTTCAACCACCACTTTTTTATTTTAACCACAATTGTCTATCTTTAACCATCACTATCTTCATTAATAATAGATATCTGAAGTGAAGGGTCCAGGCGACCGATTGTCACACAAACAAATGATGTGGCTTGATTACTTGTTGAAGCTTGGTGTGGATGCTGAAGTGTGCCATGTTAAAGGTAAATTACAGTCAGGTTGTTTCTTCTTCCACATCCAATTTTATTTTTTGGGTCCCACCAACCACAGAACATTTTGTTAACCATAAATCTTTTAACTTAAAAGCAAAAAAGTGACTCACCATTTCTGCTTCTGCTGGAAAACAGCATTTCCACTTAATTGTGACACGCATTCTACAAGTTCTTCTTTCTCTGTAGTACAGTTATTCACAGTATTTTACCATTCTTTTTTCTTAGATATATATTACAATTGTTCACTTAACAAAACAGATTCACATGCTGAGCAAAATACCACCACTATCCAATTTTTAAAAAAAATCATTCAAAAGCTGGAAACCACTTTTCAACCCCAGTGTGTATGTGTAAGGATACACTCCACACTGTTGATGTATGGTGGCAAAGTATACGTGACTACATTGTGGATTTTCTGCTACAAGACTGTTGATGTATGGTGGCAAAGTATACTTGACTACATTATGGATTTTCTGCTACAAGGAAGACCGTTGATGTATCATGGCAAAGTATATTTGACTACATTGTGGATTTTTTGCTACAAGGAAGACTATTGATGTATGGTGGCAAAGTATACTTGACTACATTGTGGATTTTTTGCTACAAGGAAGACTATTGATGTATCGTGGCAAAGTATACTTGACTACATTGTGGATTTTCTGCTACAAGGAAGACCGAAAATTGCTACATTGCTCTGCTTGAGGGAACTAATATGGCAAAGAAGCACTGAGATTAATATTTAGGGAATAGCAACTCGTTAGTGTTCTATAACATGCAAGAGAAACATAAAACTGACAATTCTATTGTGACAATGAACCTGTGTCGTTGTTTGCATGAAAGTACAAACTATTATCGCTTATCTCTAATAGCTCCATTTCTGTTCTCTGATAAGAATTACCCTGTGATTTATATTGACACTAATCAGCTGAGTTGTGTGTTTTGGATATGAAACTGTGTAGGTATAAAATTATTTGAATGTAGTTTGTGGAAATATTGATGTCAAGTAATCGTTTCATTGTGTTTGCTGTATGTATATTTGATTGTTGATTTAATAAATTTATTGTTAAATTTATTGACCTTCTTACATGTATTAATAACCAGACGTTGGAGAGATTGTAAGTGGATGGGTGCTTGCTAAATACAGATTAGAAGATAGATTTATCTTCTCCTTTAGTAAAATGTTTTCCACCTGTGGAAATATTGAGTGGTGGTAAATGTTTGTCTTTAAATGTTTGAAAGAGAGAAAATGTTTACAGCACCCGCATATCCACAGATGAGAGAGACTAGTGTGTCTTCTGGAGAATTATTAATAACATAAATTAAGATTCTCATTACTTGTAATTAGTAATGGTTATTAATTGATAATAATAATCACATCCATTAACTAGGGTAGTGTTAGCGTCACACAGGCTCCCAGTGATTCTGAAGATAGACAAGCCTGCCATATGTAAATATCTGTTACTTGGACAATGTGTCCTTAGATTGGCCTTTTTGGCCCAAATGCCTTTCAAAAAGGATGAACTGTATTTTTCTACAGTGGTAAACTATATGAACTATAGCTTTGTCATTTAAGTAGATTGGGCTTTTTCAGCCCAAGCACGTTTTACAAAGAATGCACAGTATTTAATATTTCTAGTACAGTTGCCTTTTTCCCCAAAGTACAGAGATAGAGATTTAACGTCTTTCAAGTTTTGATGAAAAATACTTTGTGATAAAAATAAAAAATTTGGATTTAAATTTAATCATGTAGTTATCTCGCATAATTTAATGGCTTTGGATCATATAGAGCACAATATTTATTTTTTTAAATTAACAACTATTATGAATTTTATAAATTCTTATGTGTTGAGAATAAAGTGTGGTGAGTCCAGTAAAGTTTGAGTAATTGTAAAGTGTGGTGTGAGTCTAGTAAAAGTTTGAACACTTTTAAGTGTGCTAAGAGTCCAGTAAAGTGTTGAGTACTTGTAACGTGTGGTACAAATCCAGTAAAGTTTGAGTACTTCCAACTGTGGTACAAACCAATAAAATCTGAGTACTTCTATGTGTGGTTTGAGTACTTGTAATGTGTGGTGTGAGTCCAGTAAAATTTGAGTACTTCTATGTGTGATATGAGTCCAGTAAAGTTTGAGTAATTGTTAATTGTAAAGTGTGGTGTGAGTCCAGTAAAGTTTTAGTAATTGTAAAGTGTGGTGTGAGTCCAGTAAAGTTTGAGTAATTGTAAAGTGTGGTATGAGTCCAGTAAAGTTTGAACACTTCTAAATGTACTAAGAGTCCAGTAAAATGTGAGCACTTGTAAAGTGTGGTGTGAGTCCAGTAAAGTTTTGAGTATTTGTAAAGTGTGGTGCAAATCCAGTAAAGTTTGAGTACTTCCAACTGTGGTACAAACCAATAAAATCTGAGTACTTCTATGTGTGGTTTGAGTCCAGTAAAGTGTGAGCACTTCTACGTGTGGGAAGAGTCCAGTAAAACCTAAGTGTAGTAAGAGCCCAACTAAGTTTGAATATTTCTAAATGTGTTAAGAGCCAAGTAACACTTCTAAATGTGATGAAAGTCCAGTAAAACTTCTAAGTGTAGTAAGAGTCCAGTAAAACTTCTATGTGTAGTAAGAGTCCAATAAAACTTCTATGTGTAGTAAGAGTCCAATAAAACTTCTAAGTGTAGTAAGAGTCCAATAAAACTTCTAAGTGTAGTAAGAGTCCAGCTAAGTTTGAATATTTCTAAGTGTGGTAAGAGTCAAGTAACACTTCTAAATGTGGTAAGAGTACAGTAAAGTCTGAGTACTTCTAATGTGGGGAATAGTCCAGTAAAACATAATTGTGCTAAGAGTACTTCTAATGTGGTATGAGTACACCTGAGTTTGAGTACTTCTAACTGTGATATGAGTCCAGTAAGACTTCTAAGAATGGTATGAGTCCAGTAAAACTTCCAAGTGTGCTAAGAGTCCAGCAAATCTTCTAAGTGTGGCAAGAGTCCGGCTAAGTTTGAATATTTCTGTGTTAATAGTCCAGTAAACCTTCTAAGTGTGCTAAGAATCCAGCAAATCTTCTGTGTGGTAAGAGTCCAGCTAAGTTTATGTACTTCTGACTGTAATAGTCCAGTAAACCTTCTAAGTGTGCTAAGAATCCAGCAAATCTTCTGTGTGGTAAGAGTCCAGCTAAGTTTATGTATTTATAAGTATGATAAGAGTTTATGTACTTCTAAGTGTGGTAAGAGTCCGGCTAAGTCTTTGTACTTCTATGTGGGTGTATTTCTAAATTAGTGTTAGAATTCATCCTAAATAAATAGAAAAATAATATTTTGATAAGTGTTGCTCTCATTTGTGGAATTATAGTATTTATAGCTTGACATTTTATTTTTTTTATTTTTTGTCAAAGTATATATATATATATATATATATATTTATATTTTTTGTCAAAGCTTACTGCATCCACTTAGGGAATTAAAGATTTTTTTTTTATTAATTCCTTATAAAAGAATTAAAAACATTCAATAACTGTTATACTAATTTAATAAATATTGTGGATTTCTTTTCAGCTGTTGGAGCAAAAAGACTGAAACCATTTACATCGGAATGCCAGGAATAAATTTCCAAAATATCCTCTAATGAAGAAATAATATATGACACTGCATTCCATTTTAAATTGTTTATTTATATTATGAATGTTTTCTAATCATGGATGATTTATACCAGTGGTGCACAAACTCCGGCTCGTGGGCCAAATCCGTCCCGCAAAGAGTCACCAAGTGGCCCACGATGTCCAACTAAAAAGTCAAATATTTGGTGCACTACTCGATCAAATGGCTATAAAATATTTGCCTGCAGTATTGCCATTAATTTTGCAGTGGTGCTCATCACCAATTACCTGATTTACCGGAACTACCTGCCATATTTTTCGTTGTTTATTTTGATTATATTTTTGTGACAAAATGGCATCTAATTGTAAAAGAAAAGTTGACAACAAAAACTGGACTCTACAATACTGTTTTGTTCAACAACAGGTGAACGTTATTTGTCTGCTGTGTCATTCAACAGTAGCAGAGGCGAAGGTTTCTAATATAAAATGTCATTATGAGACGAAGCATCAAGATTTCCACAATGTTGTCGGTGACGAACGAACAGTTCGAATTGAATCTCTGAGGCGTTCACTGAATCACCAACAGAACATTTTCTCAAAGCAGTCAGCAGATTTTAGTGCTCGTGTGAGGTCAGTTACGAGACATTTTGAAGCTTGCAGATGACATTCAAGCACCATCCATCACACTGACTTTGTGAAAGTTGACATATCATAACATTTTTAGAATGAGTCTTAGTATGCAACTTCTTTGTCATAATTATAGTCTTAATCATTATTTGTGTGTTCTTAGATGTGATGTCTAGCTTGTATGGGATGATTTTGATCGTCACTTTTTTGTGGCCCCTGACGGTTTCGACAAGTCAGATTGTGGCCCATGACTCAAAAAGTTTGTGCATCACTGATTTATACTAAGCAACAAATTGTAAAGCTAAAGGAATACATTATACAAATGTGTTTCTGATCATGGATGGTTTATTTAAAAACCAGTGAAATGGAATCTAGGTCAAACAATTTGTGAACAAGATTTTCCCCATTACTAAGTTACACAATCCCCAAGCCTTTGGGGTAAAACCAAGCAGAAGTGATGTCAGGCAGGGGTACAAATGGCTGCTAATGTAATTTTCTCTGGTACACAATACAACTTTGATCCAATTCGTGCTGATGACAGCAAAAGTTTATCTTATTTCTAATAATGTTGGAGATAAAGAGGAAACAATGACTCATGATGACTGTGTCTGGTACGTTATTTTTCTGATAATATAAATAACCATACTATATGCCACACATTTGTAGTCATCTGTCACGAGGAAGGAGCCTAGTACCAAAATATTTTTTTAAATTATATAAGTCACCTGTATTTCATTGGCAGAGACTGACGGTCTATGTTGACATTAGATTATAGAATATGTTTCATAAAGTGTTTCTGTGTAATTAGAGATTTATGTATTGTATAAATGCAACAGATTTATACTTTGTGTGAGTGCAACCTATTCACTATTGTGTGTGAAAGATTTTATTAAGGAATGACAAATATATATTTTGATGGTAAGAATAATTTAAACAATATGTTAAACACTTTGGTAGGATTAGGAAATCTGAGGTCAAGAATGATCAAATTCTCATTTTGCAGCTAGGAAGCAGAATGTGTGTTAAGTGTGGGGCACATGAACTTTTGTTAATGCATGCCCCAAGTGCTGACAACTGCTGACTCAGCAAATTTTTATGAAAAAGTTTAACCAAGAAATAAAAGGGGGAAAATATCGTAACTCAGAGAGAGATACCAAAATTTGTGTTTGAGTACACAGCTAGAAGGGAGATGTAAAATTCCTCCTTTTTCCTCTCCTCATTGCATCATGTGAAGGCAAGCATTCTGTACATTTTTCTTGATGAAAGTGAAAAGTTCATTGACTTAGATTACATTCCCCTTGTGCTTGGTGATTCGAAGGATTAACAATTCACAGTGATAGATAGAGGAGTGAGTAGAGCTCTGTATCTGGGATTATTTGTCCAGTTAACCATTCACAGTGATAGATAGAAGAATGAGTAGAGCTCTCTATCTGGGATTATTTGTCCAGTCAAATCTATTCCGCAAGTGAATCGAGTATTGTTTCCAACGCCAGTGTTTGGATGGAAGATGATCATTCACGTCATGAGGACATTTACTTGCAAGTGACAACAAATTGTCGCTAACAAGAAATGGTATTAGAAGCCGTTAGACCCTACCTATACACAGGGAGGGGTCGTTACTTGCAGAAGGCAACAACAGAATCGCCGTTTATGACTGATGAGTAATGAGAAAAACCTATAATAGCATTGAGACCTCGGCACACATAGAACACTTAGAACATTTAGAAAACTTGAGACACTTAGATTTACCTAGATTATTTATATCTATTTGATATTGAGACTTCAGCACACATAGAACACTTAGAACATTTAGAAAACTTGAGACACTTAGATTTACCTAGATTATTTATATCTATTTGATATTGAGACTTCAGCACACATAGAACACTTAGAACATTTAGATCACATAGAACACTTAGAACATTTAGAAAACTTAACACACTTAGATTTACCTAGGTTATTTAAGATTGTTTATATCTATTTGATATTTTGACAAGTGACTTTGTGAGAGAATCTTTAAATATGTGGAGAAACAGACTTTTAAAAACTATTTGAAATTCTAATGATTATTTCAATCATGAATTTGATGATTTACTATTGTAAATGTTACTAGTGGAAATACTGCTCATAAGTGAAATCGATATTTATATATTTTTATTTTACCATTTACCATTTGTCATCCCCCCTTCCCCAAGAGTGTATGTCATGAAAGGTTCGTATGATTGAAGTAACCACTGCATGAGAGAGAACGCCCTAGGTTAATAAATCTAAATCATATCTTTTTTCAAAACTTTTTCACTATTGTTTAGAAAGGGCAAAAGCGGTTTGTCTTGTCCCATCCTGTTACATTTTGTCCTTATAATATTGTCTACATAAAATTCACCACCATTACCATTTGCATTCTCACAAGCAAACATCAGCAAAGGGTTCCTGCATACAGAATAAAGTTGATAGGCAAGTCAAATATCATTGGTATCTCTATATTGTGGATCTTGTGACAATAACTACACAGTCCAACGTGCTGCTGACAGATGTCATCTCCAAACTTCCCTACTCGCCAGAGGGCATTTGTGTCATCATCGTTAAGCTCTTAGACATATTTCTATTCTCAAAATTAGTTATGTATGATTTTTATATGAATAATGAAAGTTTTTTAAGTACAGTTTTGTACTTGTCATTATATATATATATATATATATATATATAAACATTTACTACTGATACTATTAGTGATGGTATTAACAATCTGTACTAACAGTTAGAGAATAGTACAGTTATATTTTAAGTAAGTAATTATCACTTTGTAAATAATTTTAAATTACTTTATTTTCTAACAATGAATAATATAGAGAATAGTAGTATAGTTATGATTATCATTCTGTATATAATTTTAAGTTACTTTATTTTCTAACGATGAACATTACACCTTATAGAGAACAGCACTATATAAGCAGTAAAGTCTTATTTTTAACTGAGTGAATAGTATTCGTATTATAAATATATACATTTTAATTACTTTACCTACTACTAAAGTAGTTTCTTTTATATTTCTCTATACATATTTGCATGTTTGTGCATGAATATCTGTAGAAGTGTTATGTGTTTATTTTGTGTGTGTGTGTGTGTACTGTTTTATTTATTTAGTATTGTAAATCAAAAGTTTTTTAATTTAACAATTAATGGCCAATATTATATTAATTTAATAGTCTTATAAATCTTAAATATATGCATTTCTTCTTATTAATATTATAATTATTAGTATAATGTGTATATATGATCTAAAGTAACAATCAAGTAGAGTTACAACAAAAAATGGCTAGAATTCTAGTGGGGGGGGGGTCCCAATTTTTGCCACCTTATGGTGGTATAATTAGTGCAACAAAATTATGTAACTTTGCTAATCTGCAGTATTAAACCATAAACTTGTAAAGTCAAATATTTAACTATGATCAAGTTACTTCAACTATTCATTTGTACACAAATTGTTTTGGCAGATGCATAATTATAATGATCAAATTCTAATGTATTTACTAACTAATGCAATCTACTGCATCAGTGGTTGCTTGTGTGTTAATTGCACCATAATATTTTACTTTATATAATGTAGCATTATGTTTAACACCATAACATAAATGTATGTGACAAATTTTCTTGAATAGATAACCTTATTACTCTAGCTAGTACCAGGACAAAAACTGAAGACTTTATTTTCTACTGTTAACTTTCATACAAATTCAAAGATGATGATAGGGTATTGATGAATATATTTAGTATATGAAGCATCTTATTCAGTAGATTCTTAAATATATATTGCAAAGTAATTGTGGTGGAGTAAATTTGCTTGTCCCTATTTTTAAACTTTAATTATTATATATTTTGTTTAATGTCAGTGTGACATGACCTTCAGGTACTGTGCATGACAATATTTTTGTAAGTACCAGAGTTAAAATAACCACTCAGGTAAGCAGTATGCTAGAACTTGCTGATGTAATCCAAACCAGTACAGAGTGGTTAAGTAATTTTTGCTATCCAATAGTTTAAGGTTTACAAATAACGAGCTAGCCATTAGGTAGCGACTGAAACTTACCTGTTGAAGAAAGTTCTATATTCTAATCACTTTGATTTTGATGCAACTCAAGTCCAGTCATGAAAAGGCCATCATTAGCTTATGGTGAGTTAAGTGATTGATTGAGAAAGAATGGATTTAGAAATATTTTGTAAACTTTGCTATTGATACATTATACTTGTTAATTTTATATAAAGGTGTATTATGTGAATTATTATTTCTACAATTCTGAATTACGATACTTGTATGTAATATGTTAAACACATGACATTGCTTCTAGTAGAAACACATTTGTAATTGATTATGTTGTATCTATTATGCTGTATGCATGTATCAGGCTAATGAATCTGTTACAGGAATTGTAAGTTGAGAATGATTGTAAGAAAGAGTGGAGTATAGAGATGGTAGATTTGGAACTTAGTGTAGTTCCCTGATTATGTTTCCGGAAAGAAGCAAGTCTTTCATTTTCCTTCTTCCCAGGTTTCTTTGTACACTTGTGGTGGAATAGAGAGTATCCATCCTAGCGGGCAGGAATTGTGTTTGATTCACTGCACCTTGTTTGTGTGCATCGGCAAGTGTGTCCAACTCCACTGTGGAACAGGAGTGCTAGAAATTCGTTGCTGTGATTGCCTACTCTAGAATCTAATATGGTGAGCATGTGCCTAGATTAATCTCAAGGGATCTACAGTGCTGGAACATTCTACAATGTGCTTAGCAGAGCACGTGGAAGATTGACTATTCTATTGTGAACAATAAACTTGTGACATTGGTATGAAAGTGCATGAAGGACTGTTGTGGCTTATGTCATTGAACAGTTTATGTACATACTATTATCATATCACTCTATAACTCCATTTCTTTTATGATAAGAATAGTCCTTTGGTTTATTTTTGATACTAATCTGACTACTGAATCATGTGTTAGGATATAAGACTGAATAAGTATTGGAATTGAACGTTTGTTTTGTAAAATATTGATGTCAAATATGATTCTTTCAAGGAAGATGTTGAAGAGAATAAGCAAAAGTAAGCATCCTGGAAGACCATGAAGGAACTGTCAGTATTGGAGGCAAAACAATAACAAACTTATGCTTTGCTGATGACTGTCGCCGGCCCCCTTCTCTCCAAAGAAAGGGTGGTGGATAGTCGACGCCACGTAGGACTTGCATAGATGTTATTACAAATCCACACACAGAATACCAAGATGGTTGTTTGGCTCGAATTTTATTCTGCATGTAGGTTACGTATTGTCGACATGTTTGTATGTGTGATTGCATACGGGTAAGGATGAAGTGCAAACAGCACAGACAACACAACGTGTAACAACGACCACAACCACTCTTTCAAAACCATAGACAGGAAAAGTCTCAATGTCAAAGTATAAATTCAAATTTATTGATCTATGGGTTTCCTCTCATACGTTGGTTAGTAATCCATCCACCACTCAACACCCTTGGGGTAGGGGAAAAGAAAAGAATGATGAAGTAAAATAAAAGAAATACAAAATTCAAGATTCTTCATGCAGTACTATTTCTAAATAGGGCCAAGCATTTTTCAACATAAAATAACATTCGCTATTTAAAATAAAAATTCATTAGTCCAACAGTAAATGTCATTCGACTTGCAAGTCCTCTTCAATCAGTCCCATCAATATTTTCATATACTAATCTTAAAATGACTCTTCACTGTTCAACATAGATTTAAGTTTAAGGCTTATTTTTAATTTAAGGTTTAATTCTTAATTAAGATCCTAAGCTTTAGTTTTAAATTTTAGGTTTATGTGCTCAGAGATTCCTACACTAGTTAATATCTTTCTACTCACATAGTTATTGTCACTTTCTCCTCATGCTGGGGAGTTTGATGATACACAAAAACAGCGTCGACATCGTGGTTCGCTCCCTGGTACCCAAAATACAGCCGTCCTCACTGCTACTGTTTCACTCTCTCGCTGCGCTCCTCATTAGGCCTATTTCTCAACTCTTGTTACGTTTCCTCATTACTTCTCATTTCTTCTCTTCTCTTAACGTTTCTCATTTCTTCTCATCTTATTACGTTTCTCCTTTCTTCTCTTCTCATTACGTTTCTCATTTCTTCTTTTCACGTTACTTAACGGTCAACTTTGCCACGCATGATCGCGACTGCCCATCTGCAATATCTCCCAGTGCCATGACATTAAACGTCCATCAGGAATTCATCTCTGCATGGAAAATAATCGATCGCCCATGGTCTTTGCACGACTCTGAAGAACTCGAGATGACTGTCCCTACAACTGGTCCATCTTGATCTGTTGATGGCCCTGACAGCGCGCCTTCAAAATACAGCCGGGTAGCTGTCTGGCACTCTATTGCACTGTGTGTCCAAGTGTTCTGTCGCTGGTTGCCTCCCAGCCCATAGAGTCCTTGGTACAAAAAACAGGGAGAAACTTAGAGGGTCTTTTTCTCTACCAACCTCTACATTCTTGATGTTTCTCGTTCGTTTCTGTCTCTGTCATCCCCTTTTATGCACAAAGTCCTAGTACATCATTTTCACGAGCTGATTAGAACACACCCTCAAGCACACACAGTACCCCCATCCAGCACTGCACGTATGTGCTGACGAATATCTTGACTGTCCACTTCCATTTAGTGCCAAGTATCTGACACCTTTGATTGACATATCAATTTGTGGCTAACTACATAGCTCGCTCTCATACGTTGCTATGGTGACTCATCGCCATCTGGCCAGAGTACACTAGTCATAGCAAAGAAAGGGTTGTACACAAACCAACACATTTAACTATAGTAATATAAATCTTAACTTTCCAATAACTCAAAATTCTATTTCAATAAGCAATCTCACAATAACAATATCAACTGTAAACTACAACATTTAATAGTGATGATTCTTAAAACAAGTTACATTTCAAAACTCAGAGCCTGTTTTCTCACAGACAAAATTAGCGTCTCAGTGTTCTACCATGTATTCCTGGTCACTGACATGATTTATGGGCTTGGCATCCACGACCACAGGGGTAAACGAGTGCATCCCTCTAAAGTTAATTACACCTTTCCATTCCCCTGTACCTGGCCAACATGAGTTTGTCTTGCCATACTCCTTTTGCCTGGACCAGATGGCCAGCTCTCTAACAGCCAAGGATGAATCTTTTTTTTCAACTGGAGGAAGATAAGTTCTGAAAGACATTATTTTTGCTTATACTTATTTATGTGCATTGAAGCTCATCTCCTTTTTTGTGATAAGTTTTGAAATCATTTTAATCCATCTGGACAGTTTGTCTTTGTTTCTATTTTATCTTGATAGTTGTTTTATTATAATTAAATAAATTTAGAATTTTTCTTTTAAAATTCTAAATATTCACATATCTCATCTCATCTGTGGCCTTGTAAGTCAATAGGACTTCATTCACAAGGGGAGTAATCTTGGGGAGCTTGGAAGCTACATAATTATTGTATGTTTTAGCATAGGCTAGATGTTTCTGATGCATCATTCCACTGTGCATCTTTTAGACTGGAAGATTGGGTTAAATTTTCCAGTAAGCAGAGGGACTAATTAAAACAGATTTTACTATTTTCTCATCTTTCTCTTCTGCACTGAAGGTGTACATGCTTCAGTGGGACAGACAAAAAAACATTTTCATGAATATAGATAGTAGAGCAAACAAAAAAAAATTTACCCTTATTTATAAGGATATGATTTTTAGAATTTTGTAAAAGGAATACAACTGCAATGAAATATACTTTCAAAACTGCATTCTTCTAAGAACTGCAACAATCATAAAATGCTAAGAACTTTTTTTTAATTAATGACAGTTTAATCTTTTTATTAAATATAAAATAGGAAGTTCAAAATTATTATTCATGAACAAGTTCATAAGTGCAGTAGAACAATCAAAAATTGTATCCTTATATTTAAGGATGTCATTTTAGCTTTACAGAAAAGGAATTTGTCAGGGAAGTAAATTTAAAAATTCAGTTAAAACAAATATATAACTTCCTTTTATATTATTAGAGCTGATAATTCTCTTCATATTTTAAAGATATTAAGTAGCCATTTTTCATAAACAATGTAAGTCATAATGCCATGGAATTTGCATGCTAATTATTAGTAATAAGTACCTTTACCAAAAAACAAAAAAAAATAATAAAATAGAAAAAAGTAACAAAAATAACTTAAAAAATTTGTAAACAAGTAATATGTTGTGGCAGTCATTATTTGTTTAGCAAATACAGTTATAAAGATACAATTCTAATTTGATGTTTATGTTAGTCTAAGTAAGCATTACTGTAATACAGCAACACAACTTTTGTAAAAATAAAATTAAAAATATTAAAGTTTAGATAACTCTTCACATTTTACATATAAATTGTCTTTTCCTATTAACTCTCTTTTATAAAAAGTGTAACTTTGATAGAGAATAAACTTAACATTTTGTGTCTAAATTTTAAATAATAAACATAACATTTTGTTTATATTGTATATAATAAATATATAACATTTTATCTTAGTATATATATATATATATATAACATTAGTAAAAGCAACAACAGACGTCATAAAAAATTAATTACTAACATTTAAGATGACAAGGAAATTGTAGATTTATGTTTAAATGCAGAAAGGAACATACATACTGTACAATCAGGCTTCAGTTTGACAATCCCAAGACAGGGTGTGGGTGCGAGTTGAAACAATTCCAAGTATCAGGCCCAATTTAATGAGTCTTAAAACCTTATTCATATACAAGGTTAGCACCTGGAGGTTAGGGCCACCCATTACCCATTCTCAAAATATTTCTAGTACAAAGAAACATAGCTGATCCCTTGTTTTTATCAAAATTGATCTGTTTATTAGATTTTGATCTCATTTTTCAGTTTTCTGGAATTCAATCAGGAATTATAACAAAGTAACACCGTAAGCAATTTTTAAAAAAATGCCATACATAATGAATGCTTGTAATTCATAATGATAAATTACTAGAATGCTTAATCTTTATAAAGCTCCAGGTACTTTTTGACTTTGCATTATTAAGACAAGGCCAATGACAAGGATGAATTGCAAACAGACAAACTAAGACATAATATTAAAAAAGAAGCAACAAAATTAAAAATTAAAAAAAATATTAATAAATATATGCCAGCAACAACAAAAAATGAATAAAAGCAACAGAAGCTTACAAAAAGATGAAAAAGAATTGATTTGCAAATATATACATGAACTAATAAAAAAGAAACAGCTATTCTTGCTGTTGGAGTAAAGAATTACTATTCTGAAAGTACTCGAAGAAAAAATAATAATCATTTCATTGTATCAGGGGTTTCAACAACATATAGCTAATAATGAACACTAGTGTACACATGAAGGATGCTTCCATAGCTCACATGTTCACTGTGGGAATACTGAGAATATTTATTACCAGATGAAGAGTATGCTTTATATGCATATAAGATGATAAGCATAGACTACTGACAGAAATGTACATGTAAGTATGATCAAATCTGCATTTCTCATCTGAATGTAACAAAAGCTGTTATAGAGGAGGTATTCTTCAGATGATAATAACTGCAGTATTTTGGACTTTTAAAAGATTTCTAATAGCCATACATTACCTCAAACTAACAGTTACACAGTAACATGATCCAACAGCCATACATTATCTCAAACTAACAGTTATGCAGTAACTTGATCCAACAGCCATATATTACCTCTAACAGTTATGCAGTAACTTGATCTAATAGCTATACAACAAACCTTGACATAACAGCCATATAAGATCTCCACCTTAGTCATACAGCACTTGTGATAATAGGCATATATAGATTAACTCCATCTAACAGCCATACAGGATCTCCACCTAACAGAGCACATTCAACTAATAGTCATAAAGCACCCTACCCACAGGCCATACAGTATCTCAACTTAACATTTATGCAGTACCTTGACCTAACAGAATAACTCCACCTAACAGCCATACAGCACCTTGACCTAACAGCCAAACAATACCATGACCTAACAGCCATACAATACTATGATCTAACAGCCAAACAGTACTATGACCTAACGGCTAAACAGTACCATGAACCTAACAGCTATACAATCCATGACCTAACAACCATACAATACTATGATCTAACTGCCATATAGCACCTTGACCTAACAGCCATACCATACTATGATCTAACAGCCAAACAGTACCATGATCTAACAGCTATACAATCCATGACCTAACAGCCAAACAGTACCATGACCTAACAGCTAAACAGTACCATGACCTAACAGCTATACAATCCATGACCTAACAGCCATACAGCTAAATGATAAAGACTATATGTGCATAATTTGACTTATAATTACTACCCATATTACATACAGAACTAATGAAATTCTAATAAATTGATTGTCTTTTGTATTTATAGATCAGTGAAAAATTCATTGTCAAAAGGATAATAATAGCTGAAGGAATGGTAATAATAAAATGTTTCTGTTGATGGTCCATAAATATAGTAATTTTAAGCCTGACCATATCTCAAAATTATTTGATATGAAAGGTTTGAATTATTTTGACAAAAATTATTTATACATAACAATCATACCTAATATCAGTGTGAACAACTAATTTATCCTTATTACTGTTTGTAAAGATGTAAAAAATTCATCACTTAATTAAATTCTATTTAACATTCTATTAATATTCACATTTTTCTAACCTTGTATTTGTAAATAGTACTTGTTATTTTGAAATGTTTGTCTATTTGTGTCATGAACCTTTTAGCTGCTGATGCCAGCAGCATAATTCTTCTTTTATAAACATTTTATTTGAACTTTGAAGGCTGTGTGGCTGCTTGTGCATGTGTTTGAAGTTTTGCCAATTAGCTGCCATATTGATGTTACAATCAAGACGTGAGCACTGCTCAGGTCTACTTTTAGCCACAGCTAGCTAGAAGCTGCTTTGTCTCAACAGCCATGGATTAAGAGGTCAACTAGATCAGTGGTCCCCAACCTTTTCATCGCCGCGGACCGGTCAACGCTTGATAATTTTGCAGCGGACCGGTCAACCTTGATAATTTTACCGCGGCCCGATGATGTGGGAAGACGTTGATTGTTTATATTTTAGATTGTTTTGATTTAATAATTTTAATTTAATTGTATTTAAACGTGCCTTCAAATTAAAATACAGTTACACCAAAAAATGAATATAAAGTGATTTAACATTTTAACTCACTAGAACGCTAAATCAGCGAGAACCCTGAGCTTGTTTCTTTGCAACAAGACGGTTCCATCTGGGGGTAATAGAAGACAATTACACCCGAAGTGAGTTGCTTATGTCCATCCGTTGTTTTGTTTTGGTTGCTGTCACTGCAGAAAACCCCGCTTCACACAAATAGGATTCGGAAATGGCAATACGGATTTAAGTGCTGTGGTGGCCGTTGTTGTATTGGCAGGTGAGGGGGTTTACAGAGCCCAGGATAATACCACATCGTCTGTACTTAGTGTGTATGTGCGCCCAGGATGTTCACTCCCCACCCTGTAATGTTCACCAGTGGTGTTGTTGTTGTCGTTGGCACTGTTGTTGTTGATGTCCCCAGTATCCGTTGGACTGTATGTAGGTGGGTGTTGGCGGCAAGCATTAGTTGAATTAGATCCGCAATGGGGTGGTTATAATATCTCCACTGCATGTGATGTTGCTCCCTGTGCTGCCACCGTTGTTGTTGTTGTTGTCGGCGGTGGTTGTTGTCGCAGTGCTGCCGTTGTTGTTGTGGATTCTGTTGTTGTGGCTGTAGTAGATGATACTGTTGTTGTCATCTGTTGTGTTGTGGCGGGCACCTTCTTTTTGATTTGGAGCTCCATTCTGTAGTGTTTCCTCGTGTGTCTGTTGTGGTTGTCTTTGTTGCAGTCCCTGGTGGTGACTCTGGCTGTGGATTGGGGGCAGTTGGTTTAGTCGTTGTTGTTGTTTCTTGTGGTGTAGTTGGAGCGTTGTCGACTTCTGTTTCGGTCTGTGCGTCAGTTGTCTTCACTTCTTTTTCTGTTTGTATTTTTCTTTCTTGCGTCTTGATATGTACCGTTTGTGTGCTGAAGATTTTTTGGCGTTTCTTCTTATTTTCGGTGGTAGTTGTTTTAATTTCTTTTTCTTTGCTGATAGAGCTTGTAGTCTGAGTTTCCTTATTATCTGTTGTAGGTTTTGGAGTTTGCGAGAATGCCTGTCTGATTTCTTGTTTTGCTGTTTGAGTTGAATTCACTTTGGCCGTAAGTGGAATTTTCCAGATGATGTTGGTGTTTATTCCACTTTCTCTTGTAGTGGCTTGTAGAGTTTGGGTGGAAACGTGGCTTTTTCCTTTGACTGTTTTGAGTTGTGCCGTCTTCCTGTGTGGGTTTTCGCGTTGTTTCCTCCTTTTCCGTTTGTGAAGAGCGTGTTTTTGTTGTCGGTGTTATTTTCCAGAAGATGTCTGTCTGTTTCACAGTCTGTTGATGTAGTTTTTTTTCGGGTTGTCTTGTCAGGTGCTTGTTTAAAATCTTATGGAGACCAATTGCGGTTAAGATGGCTTGTTGTCTAGTGTAAGTTCATCTTCTGTTTTTGTGTGGAAGAGGGTCAAGAGCAAATTAGTGAACGCATTTTTTAGTTCAACGTTTTTAGTTTCTAGTGTGAAGGTAAGGGGGTAACTTTTCGTATGTCCCCATTTTCGGTTGGTTTGCTGATTTCACAGCAGTATTTTGTCCAGTCTTCTCCTTTGTACTTCTTAATGTTTGCACCTCTTCAAGCCTCGTTTGCTGTACCTGTCTCAGCTGGGCTATGCGCTCGTTTGTGAAACAGAAAGGGCCGGCCGCATCTTCTGTGACTGACTCAGAATCGCGTAAAATGTCACTTGGTGGAGTGGGCAGTAGTGGCATTTTTGCAGCCCTGAAAAGGGCTGAGTCTTAGTGCTGGTTTGTCTGGTGTGGCGCATTGACATGACTCTCCTCCCGGCGGTCCAATGGATGGAGTGCGTTCGTCGGTGGTCCGAAGCGAAGTGTGTTGGTGTGGTTGGGAAGTAGAGCTCGAATTCTTTAAAAGCAAAGACAGATGATCGTGCACCAACTGCGAGAATGAATGCTCAGACTCAATCTCGTCCATGGAAAGTCGCACAAACCCGAAAGAAATACACCAGAGTAAAAATAAAATTGGGCGGCCTGGTACCATTTGGTCCACGGACCGGTACCATATGGTCCACGGACCGGGGGTTGGGGACCACTGAACTAGATGGAGCATGCTTGGCATGTAGGGGGCGGGGTGGGGGTGGGGGGGCTATCATGTGAGGTTGGCGGGCTCTTTTGTCTGGGAGCTGACAAAACTCACCCAGATAGTAGTAACCATAGTAAACAGTGCTTGAGCAGTGGACTGCAAAATCTTTACAGTAGTTTGAGGTGTTGGTTGGTGGGTTTGAACCTCTGTTTGCCAGAATGTTCCCATGCTCTCAGTCACAAAACTGTTAATCCCCCAAGATATCAAAACTGTATATAAACCTCGGTTTTTGCCCTTGAATTTTGTCAGTCTCACTAATCATGTGTCTGAGAGTTACCCAATTGGCTGTCCACCTCCATAAAGCTGAGAGTGCTGCATTTTGAATTGCTCAGGTGAGCAGTTTATAATTTTATTCTATATGTGTACCAGTAGAGGTGCTACTTAGGTTAAAAGCAAGTAACAGTTTTCAAAAAAGAGACACTAAAATTTATTTGAACTCTTGATGGCAAAAGTCTTGCGCTATATGCATTGGTAATGTTCATGATAAAGGCTGAATTAATTCTTTCAAGTGATGTACCAGTTAATTTAGTTTTAGAACTGTTTCATTCTCTTTGTTGGCAACACACTAAGTATGTGTGATCAAAGTGACTGTATTGTCACTAATATCTTAACTCTAAGTGACTCTAGGACACTGAGCCACATGAGAGGGGTGGTAGCTGAGCTACATGTGGCTTTTAGATAGACATAGGTAGAGGATATTATTTCTCCCCTAGAAAGTGGCTACCCTGAAATTGGAGATTTTTGATATTATTTTATATTGTAAAATCCTTTTTCACACAGTTGCATTTTTCACATACTACATTATTTTAAAAACTGACAAAGAGTAAATTTTTTGTTAAACCATATTATTTAGTAACTACTAAATTAAACTGGAAAGGTGTACTACTTGAATTTCAAATAATCTCCAGATCAAGAATAATAATTTTACTGATGAAGATGCTATCAGCCACTCAAGAGCTTCTTATTATTTGGACTTATGTTCTGAAGGCTGACAGTTTTTTAGTATTAGAACTACACTTAGATAGTTGACAATTTTTCAGTGTTAGGACTACATTTAGATAGTTGACAACTTTTTAGTGTTTAGTCTAGACTACACTTACATAGTTGACATCTTTTTAGTGTTAGGACTACATTTAGATAGCTGCCAACTTTTTAGTGTTAGGATTACACTCACATTGTTGACAACTTTTTAGTGTTAGGACTACATTGAGATAGTTGGCAACATTTAGTGTTTAGACTACTCACATAGTTGACAACTATTTAGTGTTTGGATTACATTTTAGGGTTTGGACTACACTCAGATAGGTGACAATATTTTAGATTTGGACAACACTTATTAGATAGTTAACTTCTTAGTGTTTGGACTATACTCAGGTTTGGACTACACTCAGATAGGTGACAACTTTTTAGGGTTTGGAACTACACTCAGATAGGTGACAACATTTTAGGTCTGGACTACACTTAGAGCATATTCTTTCTTATTGTTTGCTTATAATTATATTTCTTTTAAAGTTTGAAAAACTTGTAAATGCATCTAGAACTGTATAGTCTATAGTTTAAGACTGTGACCTTAAAGATGTTTGATTTTAAAAGCTAGTCACAAGCTTTGTAAATGTTCTGTTCTTTTAGTACTGATTGCACTAAAACAATCAGCAATGCTGATTTTAACAAAATCATTTCTTCAGAACATCCTGGTTTATTATGTCATATGACAGTGGATATATGGAATTATCTAGAAAACATTTATCCAAAACATCCTGGTTTATTGTTTCCATGTTGGAGAGTGGTTGTGTGGAATCATTTCTTCTGTATTATCTCCTTGTCTTTCTTTCCTATCTGTGAATGGAACTTCAATATTTGCTGATTCACCACTTCTGTCTATCCCTTCTGTCAATGGAATTTCAACATCTGTTACAGACAGAGTTACTTTACGCTTCAGGAAGTCAGGTAATGGAATAGAGACAGTTTCTGGCAGCAACAAAGTTAGCCCAGCACATACCAAAGCCAAAACACCAAAGACTGCAAATGGAACTGCCTGGTTGTTCTTGCCCTGGTTGCAACAGAAGATAAGCCATATAATTTATACATTTATTTATTTACACATCCAATTATTTATAAATATTCATATAAAGCATTTCTTAGGTTATTTCATTGCTGGGTAAAGTGGATATTTATTTATTTATAATTTATTTAATAATGCACAGAATATTTCTATTTCGGTTATTTCAAATAGTTATTTATTTATTTATAATTTATTTAATAATGCACAGAGTATTTCTAATTCAGTTATTTCAAATAGTTATTTATTTATTTAATAATGCACAGAATATTTCTAATTCAATTATTTCAATGCTAGGCGAAGTAGATATTTATTTATTTATAATTTATTTATTAATGCACAGAATATTTCTAATTCAGTTATTTCACTGCTAGGCAAAGTGAATATTTATTATAATTTGTTTATTAATGCACAGAATGATTTTTACATAATTTGCAGAATATTTTACAAGTAATTTCTTCAAGTAGTTAATTCAATGTTATGCTGATATTTATTTGTTCATTAATATGCAGGAAAAAATATTTATTTAAAAAATATTAATTCAATGAATTCAATCCATTGTTGATATTTATTCAAAATATACTGAATAGGTTACAAGTAATTTCTTGCATTATTAATATAGTTATAGCTTTTTCACTAGCCCCAACCTTGCAAACAATCTTTTGGCAAAGAACACATACACATGTGGAAATGTTATGGGGGAAGAGAAAAGACATGCCAAAGACATTTCCAGACACTAAACTCACTCCTGGACAACTTTCAATTGTCCATTGTGATGGCCTTTCTTGCTTTGCATGGCAAGACAAGAAAGAAATTTTCATGCTTAGCACAATTCATGACAGAACAATGACAAATACAGGCAAAATTAATTACAAAACAACCAATTCTGAAACCAGCAGGCATTTGTGATTACATCAAATACATTGGAGGGGTGGATTTGTGTGACAGTGTAATGATTGCATATCCTAGAAAAAAGAGAAAAACAGTAAAATGGTACAAGAAAGTTTTCTTTCACTCTCTTGATATCGCACTGTACAATGCCTGTGTTGTTAAAAAACACACAGATAAAGTAACTTCATTGCTAGATTTCAGATCAGCAATAATCAGGCAAATATATGAAAAATATCCTGATGTCAATCATTCCAAAGGTGGTTACCCTTCTGCTGAATTACCATCATCTAGGCTGTTCGGCCAACATTTCCTTGAATTTCATCCTAATCTTGATCAACTAAACCAAAGCCAAGGAAAGATGTCACATTTGTGCAAAACAACAAATTGTACAAAAACATACTACTACTGCCCAACATGCCAAGTTGCTTTGTTTGTAACTCCCTGCTTTGTGTGTAACCCCTGCTTTGTGTGTAACCTCTACTTTGTGTGTAACCCCCTGCTTTCGAATATTTCATTCAGAAATGAAATTGTAAATTCCTCCTTTTGTTATAATTCTTCTTTCCTTTTGTCTGTTTTCTTCTATGCATTACATTAGCAGTTTGTTTGACCATTTATTTTCATACTTTACAACACACATAATTCAGCAACATCATATTCTAAATTTATTTTCTGTTCAAGTGTACTAGTTAGCATTCCTTTGATTATCAGGAATCCACCTAGAGTTTACTGCCTTCCGGGCTATCAGGAATCCACTTTAGAATTTGCTGCCTTCAGAGCTATCAGGAATACACATAGAATTTGCTGCCTTCATGTCTGTGACAGACTTCTGACCGAATTCTGTGTCACGAACTTCTGACCCACATCCGAAACTCGAATATCATATTCGAATTGAATTCCTTTGTTAGAACCCTCCCGTCGTGCACCAGCATGAGGAAAAAACAACAGTGAGTTCATCCCTTGTTATGTAACTTTAGACAACAGTCGAGAAAGTTCGGGTCAACAAACATACCTCGTGATCTAGTCACGTGATGCATTCATGCACTACAATAAATACTCTTGACACAGTAATATTCTTTACTCATAATGCAAACCGGCTGACACACACCCAGCTCTCGAGCACCTTAGTCGCCGAATATCTTGCTAAGTCGGAAAGGAACATAGGAACCCGTGTCTTGTGCAGTAATTCTACTTTAAGAAGGTAACATGTCTACTTCTTACAATGATATTGCATTTTACTATTTGTATTTTTGTATATGAATTTATGTATGTATTTTGTACAAGTCTCCTCCGAGCATACGTGATTCGATAGAATGACTAAAGCCTAAAGATTTCATTGTATATAAATTAATTGTAACCTTTTGACTTTAATCTGTATAAACCTTAATTCTCTTGTGCCGCAGAACGTCTGTGCACGTTGCGAATTTCATGTAATTCAAATTATTCTCTTGCGTGTAATTTCATTGTTAATTGTAAAGTGCTCATACTTAATTTGAATTATATTTTGTTCTCCTCGTATGAATTCCATTTTTGATGAGGTAAATGTTTGGAAATTCATACGTTCATGTAATGTTAAAAATAACACACATGTGAATTATATTGTACCTTTTATGAATATAAATATATTGTAAAAGACAAGATAGTCGAAGATTTAAAAGTAAGAGCATTGTATCAGTCACGTGCTTGGATGATTTGCAAATGTAAACGCAAATCGCTCATAGAAACCACACTCTTATTTCAGACCGGGTTCTTCTCTGCCTAATAATACGTTCTACGTATTATTGCCACCTTCGCATCACGTTGGGTGCGTGTTCCTTTATTCAACCTTGGACGGACGATGTTACAATTCCGTACCGCCTTTGTTGATGGTGTTCTGCCATTTCGAAACCCTAGTGTAACAAGTCGAGAGACGACAAGTTATTGAAGCTACGGATCGTACAGTGCAAGCATCGCTTGATATGTGGAAGGATCGAACTGACCTTAGACCACGTGTTCAGATAAGTAACTAACCCGAACTCTGAATCCATCGAATGTGCTGGCAAAAATAACTTTCTCGAACATTAACTTTAAAGCAGATTGAACTTGCCTTAGTTTAGATCTGAAGCTGTGTCTTCGTAATTGATTGTTATTGTTAATTATTAACTATTAAATTCTTTAATTGTTAATACCTCTTTCGTAGTGATTTTTATGCATATAGACCTAATTGTGGTTTGGATGGGGGATCGACTGAACTAAATGTAACATTTTGAATGCATAAAGATTTAAGAGAGTGTTAATGGTTTCCAAGCCGGCTATTGTACACAAGTTGTCTGTTCGTGAATCTGTTTGTCTGTACTACAAAGGCGCATTTTCATATGAGACGAAAGATAATTTGAGCAACCAGTCTGTTTAAGGAAAGAGGAGAAATTAATTTATCTAATTAAATTAAAGTTCTGTAAAATTCCTAAGCAGGGTCTTTAAATAAAAACTGGACATGTAACAATGTCTATCAGGAATACATCTAGAATTTGCTGTCTTCATGTCTATCAGGAATCCACCTAGAATTTGCTGCCTTCATGTCTATCAGGAATCCACCTAGAATTTGCTGCCTTCATGTCTATCATGAATTTATATTTATGTTCCTGAATATTTTATAATAACTTCATGTTTTCATATTTATGATCTTCAGACCTAATTATCAAACTTAATCAAATGCCTCTCGATTTTTTATTAAAATTTTTTATTCCAATCTAAAGGGATTAAACTTCTTAAATTGGGACCACAGGATTAAGTATAATAACTTTATGTTTTCAATTTATGCTCTTCAGATTTAATTATCAAACTTAATCGAATGCCCATCGATTTTTTTAATTTGAATTTTGTATTCCAATCTTAAGGGATTAAACTTCTTAAATTGGGACCACAGGATTGAGTAAATTAAGCATGAAATGAAAGCTGGCACTGATCGATTGGGGATAAAGAAAGTGATGTCAGTATTTACTTTGGATAATGTAATGAATGGACAAGTAAAATATATTGTAACATTACTGTTTATACAAATGTGAACGGATTAACACTTACGATTATGCTTAACTGTGGAGCAATTATCCCCCCTAATCTGGCAGCCATAGAACACGCTCCAACGCCAATGTTCCTGTAAAGAGGAGAGAAAAAGATTATCAGATCCTTCAAATATAACACAAACAAATTATTTTACCAAAATTTTCCTTGTACCCTTGCTACAAGTTGTCTTTGTGCCAAGGTTACTGCTACAAGTTTTATTTGTGCCCTTGTTATAAGTTGTCTTTGTGCCACTGTTACAAGTTGTCTTTGTGCCACTAAGTTGTCTTTATGCCACTGTTACAAGTTGTCTTTGTGCCATTGTTAATGGGCTATTGATACAAGTTTTATTTGTGCCCTTGTTACAAGTTGTCTTTGTGCCACTTTTAATGGGCTATTGATACAAGTTTTACTTGTGCCCTTGTTACAAGCTGTCTTTGTGCCACTTGTCATGGCCGCTGTTGTTGTTGTTGTCTGACTGTCGCTGGCCTCTCTCTCCTTCTCGGTCAAAGGGGGAGGGTCAGGTCAGATACCGTGATTTGCCAGGATCACATCGAACGGTCAGATATTGATGACCGTTCTCACACTCAGACACCATGAATAATCTTGTGGGAGGTAGGATAACTTTATTCCGAGTGTGGGGTAAAATGTGAAAAGCTGGCGTGTGTGTGTGTGAGCAGGCGTATGAATGTCGTGTGAGGGACGCACAGAACGAACAGACAAACTACCGCACCAACATACACTTTCAAAACTAAGAAAGAAAGCCCAACTCTTGAAAAAGAGTTTACAAAGAATTTAATTAAAAAAAGAAAAACGGGCTTAGCTTTCACAAGGTGTTAGTCACTCACTCTGAAATGTCTACACCCGACATTCATGGGATGGGGAAAACAAGTGATGAAAAAAAATGAAAGAAAGATGATGATGATGAATAAGCTAAAAATAAACAATAAAATAACATAAAGTAATCAACGGTAATGACCGTCTCTACTACTGCCAAATTAGAGTGGCACAATACTTTGGGCGTAACCCAATACAAAACACACTAGCGGTAATGACCGCAAAAATTTATCTCACTTTAAAAATAAATGTTCTTATTAATAGCAATGTCAATAAATGTTTGTACAGAAAAAATGTTCAATAATGATAATGTTTATATTCTAGCTATCCGTCTAGTAATGCACCTCTAAGAAAAGTTTTCCTACTTACTACTGGACTGTCGACATACTGGTGAACACACACAAAAAAAGTTACAGTTACTGACGTTTAAGGATGACACACTTGATGACGACGGAAACACGGCGATTTTTGTCCCACGTTGTCTAACACTGGGACACTCGGTTCTCGGCTGTAGAACCCGGGCGGCTGTCCTCGATGACAGTACAAATCATAGCTCACAGACACCTGTCTTTGACGACGGTTCCAAGATATAGCTCATGGAGGCCTGTCTACAGCGACAGTTCCAAATTGTAGCTCACGGAGGCCTGTCTTCAGCGACAGTTCCAAATTGTGAGTGGCATCGAATATTCTTGTCCTGACTCAGTTTCGGCCCTCAGTACTTCGCTGATGGTCAACAACAGCCCAGGTTTTGAACCCACATAGAATAATACAGACAATACTTTACACGTTGCCTGGCGAATAGAGTGCGACAAAACACACGTCTAATCCTATACTCTACATGGCAAATATTCACTTCTTTCCTCCCCGATTATGACAAAGACTCAGTGTAGACACCAGTCAGGGCCCATTACACCTCTCTGTAGTCCAGACTGACGCACGCTGGTTTGAAATAGTTCTCCTCGATCCTTTTATACATACATAAATAGTTTTCACAAGACTCGTATGTGTATTCGTACGCTACAAACGCTAAGGTGGTGCATTACGCTCTAAGAGGTGCAAAACTCTAAAATATAGTCCCTAATAAAGTTTGTAAATATAATTATCAAAACAAGTTTGTAATAAAATACTGATAAAAACTAAATACATTTTCCCTAATAAAATTTGTAATAAAAATTATTAGTAAAAAACTAGACACATTTTCCACATGTTGTGAATATAGTTAACAAACAAGTAATCACTAATAATTTATCAAATATATTTTTTATAAAAATGTTAAAACATGGACTTAGCAAAACTTGCTGGCCATGTACCTAAACAAAATAAGCAAGCGTCCTGACATTAATTGGAAAACGAACTGCTTTCAGCACCCCTTATTTAACCTTTCACCCTAGAGTGTCCCCGTACGTATGGGCAAGGGGAGACAATCAGGGGAGAAAAATAAATTTTCTGATTACCCCCTCCCTCTTTCCGTGACACCACTATTAATGGACTATTGATACAAGTTTTATTTGTGTCCTTGTTATAAGTTGTCTTTGTGCCCTTGTTACAAGTTGTCTTTGTGCCACTGTTACTGAGCTATTGATACAAGTTTTATTTGTGTCCTATAAGTTGTCTTTGTGTCCTTGTTATAAGTTGTCTTTGTGCCCTTGTTACAAGTTTTATTTTGTGTCCTTGTTACAAGTTTTATTTGTGCCCTTGTTACAAGTTGTCTTTGTGCCCTTGTTACAAGTTTTATTTGTGTCCTTGTTACAAGTTTTATTTGTGTCCTTGTTATAAGTTGTCTTTGTGCCCTTGTTACAAGTTTTGTATCCTTGTTACAAGTTTTATTTGTGCCCTTGTTACAAGTTTTATTTGTATCCTTGTTATAAGTTGTCTTTGTGTCCTTGTTACAAGTTTTATTTGTGTCCTTGTTATAAGTTGTCTTTGTGCCCTTGTTACAAGTTGTCTTTGTGTCGTTGTTACAAGTTTTATTTGTGTCCTTGTTATAAGTTGTCTTTGTGCCCTTGTTATAAGTTGTCTTTGTGTCCTTGTTACAAGTTTTATTTGTGTCCTTGTTATAAGTTGTCTTTGTGCCCTTGTTATAAGTTGTCTTTGTGCCCTTGTTACATACAGTGTACCAGTCTTATTATACTTTTCCTGTACTATTTTTAAAACTTGCAAATCATATTTTTTTAATGTAGAGCAATTACAATCTGACAAATTTCATGTTAGAGCTGCTGATAAAAACATGAACAATAAAATTTATGAGATCAAATAAAGTGATCACAAGATAAAATACCATGACAAATGGAATACTTACTGAATAAAGCATACAATGAGCTCCAAGTTTTTATTATACCAATATTTATCAATTTTACGAATACAATGTACCTCTTTGCAGATACAATAAAACAAAAAAAACTAATCATGTTAATACCATGGTATTGATAAATTCAGCGTTTTATTTTTCATTTACTAAATCTCATACATAATGCTAATAATGGTCTGACTAGAACTTCCATTCATAGTGCCTTAGTGGTCTTTCTAATAATGGGCTGTCTAGAACTTACATATAAAGTACCATAATGGGCTGTCTGGAACTTGCATACAAAGTGTCATAATGGGTTGTTTAGAACTTGCATACAAAGTATCATAATAGGTTATCTAGAATGTGCATACAAACTGTCATAAAGTGCTGTCTAGAACTTGCATACAAAGTATCGTAATGGGAGGATGGATTAAATATTTTCACAACCAGTTAGTTTTCTGCCAACTGTTGTTTTACCTGTTGTAAATCCAAATGTTGGTTGTTCTTGAGTGGATTAAATATATGATTCTGAGTATGATTTGCTTCACTGAAATCTATATTCATTTTTCTGTGGAATTCTTATAATATATTACTTCTAATGTGATCCGTTCTGTAGTGGATTAAATATGTGACTGAGCAAAATTTGCTTCACAGAAATCTACATTATTATTCTGTGGAATTCTTAATTTACATATCGCCTATTCTTGCTCTTGAGAATTAATAAGTGATGGTGAGCATGATTTATTTCACTGGGATCTACATTATTATTCTATGGAATTCTTATTTATTTTCTAATGTGATTCATTCTGTTATGGATTACATGTAAATATGTAACTCTGTGTGATTCATTAGGAACTACATTTATATCCTGTTTAAACATGAATTGCTATTATTATTTTGATAATGAATTCAGTCTTTTGTCAATAACAATTTATTAATCTATGCTTTAGACAGTGCATTTACATCTGCATAACAATACATGTATACAGATATTTATATTTACTGTTTTAATAATTGTCTCACTTATATGTGCTAAACTATATATATATGACAGTATACATATGCTTAGTTAATGCAATTAAGTTGCTAAACTATATCAATCTCTCTCCCTTTAATTTTTTCTTTCACTAATAAGTGAGTGAATGAGTGATGAAAGATACAGTCTGATTACATTTGTGTGCTATATGCATGTTTGTTTGTTTGCATGTAATAAATGTAAATAGAGTGTGTAAACATCCGTTGAGTTAAAACCTATCAGGCTCCATCCTACTTCTACCTTCCCAGCTAGTGCCCAATGGCTCGGTGAAGGTAGATTGTGATAGTTATACTGGTAATTTGGGCATTGTCATTTAGATTCACAGCCACCACTCAGCAATAAACTGAGACAATTGATACAAACAGGCAAACAAGGAATAAGATGATATAAAATCATGTTACTATTACATTTCACAACAAACAAAAAGATGTTACATTACAAAAACAGAAACTTGAGATTAAAAAAATAGTTAAAGATGTAATAAAGAAAAGATTAATAATATTTTAAATATAAATAAGGAAAAATTCTCTTCTAATACATATTACTATATAAGTGTAGTCTTTATCATCACTGAGCCAGACTATTCATTGAGTATTTGAACTTTGAATGTTTTTTGATTATGAGTAATCAATCAAGAAGTTTTAATTTTGTGCACTGACACACACTTCCATTCGCTGATCCGGGAAACACTTGGTGAAATCAGAACAATGATATCAGGTGCACAGACAACTCTCAGCACAGTTTTCTTATCATTTCAATTTCTGAACTTCAAGCACAGATAACTCTCAGCACTGTCTTCTTATCATTTCAATTTCTGAACTTCAAGCACAGATAACTCCCAGCACAGTCTTCTTATTTTCTCAATTTCTGAATTTCAAGCATAACAACAGCAAGAAGCAGAATTGAAGGAATCATATAAATATTTTACTTATTTAAATTTGGATCTCTGCAAAAATTAATATTATATATATAAAGTTTTCCAGCTCTGTGTATAAACTATAACACATTCCTTTGAGCATGTGGGAGTTTTTTCACATGGTCAGCTTTACCCTTGAGCACATGGAAGATTTTTGGGAGTGACTCTAAAGCATCCTTGACCTTCACCAAAAAAAAGTGACAAAGTCATTTGCTAAATGATGCTCGAACTTTCACTCACTTGCAATGCATTCATTTTGATTTTCCATTTATCATAACGAGTGGCAAATGAGTTTTGTGGGCAATGCTAAAGTGACTTTGACCTTCAAGTATGTGGGAGTTTAGCTTTTAAATTCCTTTCCGAACAAGAAATATCTTAATTACCAGCCTTATATTGTTTGTTTAGTTACTGCTGATGTCTTTAAATTGTTAGTTTACTATTCAGTGATATATACTAGAAAAAGTATTAAATACATCTGTTTCTATTTATGATAAAAATCAGTGATGATACCTGAAAACATATTAAACACATTTGCTTTTATTTATGATCAAAAGCAGTTATGTACACTAGAAAATATTCAATGCATTTTTTCTGTTTCTGATCAAAGCAGAGAAAATCACACACCGATCCCCTACTGCCACCTTCCCACCCTACACCTCGAACACAAGTGTGAGCTGTGGGGTCCCACTGGAGTACTCCAGATCAGAGAACATCTGATGATGAAACGATCATTGCAAGCTCCAAAGTGATGCCAAACTGCTATCAACTCCCACCACCACCGCCACTCCAAAGCAGAGAACAATGGAGGGCAGTTGAAGATATGCAACAATAAAAGTGATGTTTTTAATCAGGTTAGTGATAGCAGCTAATTTGGACTCTGACAATGAAATAGATCCAGACCTATTCATTCATACTGAAAATGAATGGATTGCACATCTTCATACACCATTTATTGTCAATGATTTTAATTCTACTAGTACAGGAGCTGTTTCCAGATGGATCTGATGTAATGATTGCAACAGCACTGGGATATTTTCTTTGTTATTTCCTTAAGTGCTATTGATAGACATCATCCCTAACACCAAACAGGTACACTGTATTTCAGCAAGGTGGGCACACATGTGGGCAAACAAATACTAGCAGAGATGAAAGCATGTATTGTATGCACTATTTAATGGGCCTGTCTGAGTTACCAAAGACTGATCTCTCATGGTCAGCAGATCCTTTTATCAGAAATGTTGGCATAAAATCTTTGTCAGAAATCATTTTACCAGCCCGACTTCATATCTTCAAATCAATGACATGGCCAGAACTAGCCAGATGAGACCTGAATTTATACAAAGTGAAAGGAGTGATGGATACTCTGAAACTACATTTGCAGTTTGGCAATTTTTGAAATTTACCTTGGCCATGAAAATCCCCAGCCAATGCCAAATGGACTTGGTCATTATGTTGTCACAAAGCCGTCAGCAGATTTAGACTTCATGCACAGTTTTTTTTTTTCAAAAAATTTTTACATCTCCCAAACTTATGGAAGATTTGCTCAAGAGAGGGCGGTATGGCATTTATTAAATTCATAAAAGATAAATATATCTGGACGCAGAATAATATATTAAAATTTAATAATAATAATTTAAACAGTGAAATAGTTCTAACTTTTTTACTTTAAATCATTATAAAAGCAGTGATTTTAAATTTGTAGCAATCTAACTTCTGGCATTTTAATTAAACTTAGCCTCAAGTTTTCCAACTCCCTCAGTTATGGTCATCTTTGCGGCTGCTTTGCAAGTGGACTTAAAGTATTAAATGCCCATAAAAGAGGACTGTGTCCTTCAGCAAATATGAAGACTCAGAAGAGTGTCACCCAGGGCTGAGGAAATCTGGGATGTCAGAAAGCTTAAATTTCACAAATTCATCATGTTCAGATATGTCAAAAGGTCTTCATTTACAAAGGGAATTGGGGTACAAAGAGAGAGAGAAGAGCAGACATGAAATATTGTCATCGTCTAAACTATTGGCAAATAATGTCAGTGTCATGTAAGATTTCATGTAAAAATGCTGACAGAATGCATCAAATTCCAAGATCAATTCAGCAATATTACCATGTTTCAGATTACAATTACACTAGCAAATAATCTCAGAGTGCCACCTAAGCTCACAAACAGGGAATGCATCAAGTTAGGAGGCTATTTTAACAATATCACTGTGTTCCAGTATTATTCCATATTACAGAAAACAGGTTTATATAATGAATAATGTACTATTTCTCTGAGTGTATACATTATTTATAATTTTCTGTCACAACACTTTTCCCAGTGTGTCACCCACACTTTTCTCATTTGCAATGATATTTACTGCCAGATTTAGTAACATATTGTGTAATTTATTTCACTAACTGTCTATGCTTTCAGTTTCAATTTAATTATAACTTTTACTGTTATAGCACTTCCAGGAAAATATTTAGTCCCTGTTGTAAGTCAATGTATTACTTTAAGGTCACAAAAAGAATTTATTTCTTATTTTAGTGGTGTGATTCAACAAATCCACTAGTTTACAACTAATTGCTTTCTTATTTTTAATGCATTTCAATTCATCTTGATCCAGTATGAGTAAAAATTATTAATTTTATATATTATATATTTATTATATATATTTATGCTTTCAAGTACAAAGCAAAATGAATAATTTTCTAGAGAACAGGTTGTGGGAGGCCTACAATTGATTGCTTTATACAGATTATTTTACTCAGGCTTAGTATTAGCATGCTTGCCATTCAAAATTAACTAATCAGTGTAAAGTAAACATGTGTCCTGCCTCAGCAGCCAATGTGTTCTAATTTTTTCATTGGATACTATATTTGGAATGCTCAATGTCATTGTAAAAGGTGTTTTCCCACTACCACCCCCACTTGGCACACACTTGGCAGCCATTTTGAACAAATATTTTTGGATACATGCCAAGTTTGGAGGTCGATGACGTGTTGACTGGTTGGTCCCACCTGATAAAGTGTATTGTGTGGCTGATTCTAATTAACTGTAGATTAAATTCAACTAGCCCTACTGGAATTTTTTTATGTGACCATGTACGTGATAATACCACCAAAACCAGTCATCCTTTGTCAAAACACCACGTGGCATGATGTGGCTTTCCTTGTGTGCAAAAAGCATGGAGCTCTGCTCGAAACATTGACATTTTACATTATTTTTAACATGTGAAAAATTATACGGGATTTATTTGATCATTCCTTTGGAACTTTTCAAAGAAAGACAGTGGTTTTATTGGATTTATTTTCATGGATTTTTGCAAGTTTTACAAAAAGGTAAGAAAAATTTGAAATAAATTAAAAATAAATGTAGTACTAGGTCTATAATAGTTTTCAATTAACTAATTTTCAAAATATTTGTAGAATAGTAATAAAAAATAATAATAAAAATAAAATTAAAATAATAATAAAAAAACCCAATGCTATAATTTTCAATTATAGCTAAAAGATAAAACTTTTTATTATTTATTTATTTTCTAATTTGAAATAAATTCAAAATTATACTTTATTAAATTAAATTAATTAATATGTCTATAATAAGTAGTAATTTGAATTTTTGAATTTGAATAAAATCTATTTGATTTATAATTACAGTCGGTTTTAATTTTTTAGCATACTGACCCATTCAATCGCTTAGCGGCAGATCAATGTGCCAGTGAACGGGATAAACAATTATAAACATTTCAGTGGAAAAAATTTGAAAATTTGTGGAGAATTTGTATTTTTAGAACTGAACTTGTTATTGACACTTAACAAAATAGAGTATGAAATATTTCACCAAAATGTTCTGCTGAACCTGTACTATCTAGTTCTGACCACCTAAATTAATGATAGAAAGAAACATCTCAACAACTTACCTAATGACAGTTGGAAATGTTTCAGCAGAAAACACTTGAGTAGCAGCCCAGGCACCAGCAATACCAAACTTGCCAATCATGGCCAATGCAATCACCAGCTTGCTTAAAGATTGCATTTTCTCTGTCAGAACAGAACTTTTTAAAATATACCTTAAATCATACTTATAATTCAAATTTATAAAACAAACTATAAGTCATAATTTAAATATTGTATAAATAACACTAAATCCATGATGCATAATGATACTTATTGAATTTGTAACATTTCTGAAAGTACAATTCTCTGGAATCAGAGCATTTTGACAGTTTAAAAAAAAAACATACTAAAGAAACTATTAGAAATAAGTTTATAAAACTATATACATATATATTTGGAAAGGTACAGCTATGCTTAATTATAAAACTATATACATGTATATCTGGAAAGGGAAGACTAAGACTATGTTATATTTAATATATTTTAAAAGTTAAGACTGTTATATTTAATATATTTTAAAAGTTAAGACTGTCAGAGTAACTCACCCCTGGGCACTCCTTATAGTGTTATTTTTGAAAGTGTCTGAGTTTGAAGTAAACAGCCTGAGACAAGAATATTCTAGATTTGCTGACGTAATGGAAACTGAGTG
The DNA here is from genome assembly GCA_028829895.1 of Sinotaia quadrata. Taxonomy (NCBI): domain Eukaryota; kingdom Metazoa; phylum Mollusca; class Gastropoda; order Architaenioglossa; family Viviparidae; genus Sinotaia; species Sinotaia quadrata. Next base: position 155,629,281 of record CM054177.1, on the reverse strand, counting down.
AGCAGTTTTCTATTATCCAAATAATCATTTATGAGAACAGGACTAGCAATGGGCTGAGATTAAAGAATTCAGTTGCTCCAGAGAATTCTACCCTTTAATCATTTTGAATATGAGTGGCAAAGAGAGAAGTCTGGCTTGAAGGCAATCGTTAGCTTGTGTGGTGAGTTTAATTGACTGATTGAGAGAGAATGGACTTAGAAACATTTCATGCATTTTACTACGATATGTTATACTTGTGTTTATGTAGAGATGTATAGAAAAACTTCATGCATTTTATTACAATATGTTATACTTGTGTTTATGTAGAGATGTACTATGTGAGTTACTTTTTATTACTATGAATGTTTGAACTAAGCTGCACCCATGTGGTGTATTAATATGTGACTTTGTTTAATATACTGTGTTTATTTTACCATGTGCATGCATGGAGATAATGAATATTGTTGCAGGAATTGTAAGGTTGAGGATGGAGTAGTGTGAGATAGAATGAAGTTATACTGTGATAAATGGGAAATTTAGGCTTGCTGCTTGATTATATGTTGCAGTCAGCAAGCAGCCTTTTAACTTTAAGCTTTGAGTTCACCTATGAATCTTGAGCATGGAGCCTCAAGTTTCAACTTTCAAGTTCCTACCTACTCTTTGTTCACTGGTTGTGACTTGAATGAACGGGGAAGTGAGGGAAACTTGCAGAGTGTGTTGCAGTTGTGTAAGCATAAGGGAGTACACTGTGCATTATTGTTGCATCAGAGCAAAATAAGCTGGGTACATTCTGGAGAATTCTGTTGCAGTAAGTTACCAGAATTGCTGAAATCATGTCCTACATGAAGGAGCGTCTCAGGAGGAGACATTCGAGAATACAGCAGCATGTCAGAATTTCCAGTGGTGGGAACACATGCTGGGCGCAGACATTTTTACATTGTGACATTGTTGCAAAAAAAAATGAAAGACTGGGGAAGCTGACACTGTGACACTTTTGCAAAAGCATGTGAAAGACTGTCAAAGAGTGCTTAATCCAGGTCGTGTAAATTTACAAAGTTAACTCTAATAACTCTATTTCTATTCACTGATAGGACTAATCTGTGATTTATACTGACTATTTTTGAGCTGTAATTTTATTATTATATATATGTTGTGAGAGATTCTGTAAACTATAGTTATTCAAAAGTGAGGTTCGTGGAATATTGATGTCAAGTTTCTATTTCATTGTAATGGTCATATGTATATTTGATTTTTCTTTTAATAAATTTATTGACCTTCTTACACATATTGATATTGATAATCTATATTGGAGAAGAAAGTGGATGAGGGCTTGCTAAATATAGCTTAAAAGTCGGATTTGTCTTCATCTTTAGTAAGTTTTCCACTCACGGAAACCTTATGTGACTGTAAATGTTGGTTGATGTTGTGGAATAAAGAAAACGTTTACAATGCCAAAACATCTGTCAAGTGAGAGACGAGTGGTGTCTGTTGGAAGATCATTAATAAAATAAAATTAATATTCTCATCACTTGAAATTAGTTATGAAAGATTAATTAATAGTAATAATTTCATTAACTAAGTGATGTGTGCCCTACCACACTTTCTAATAAATGATCCATACTAAAATCACCCCTTGCTATTGCTCTGCCAGTGCTGAGAATAAGCAGAGATACATTTTGTCAAAAAGAGAAGATTCCAGAAAAAGTGCAAGAGATCTGTTCTTTTATTTTCAGGAAGCCAAAAAAGTTATGTTTTTAGTGCTTTGTCTAATGGTTCAATATACTATGAATAAAAATATGAGAATAGATTTGATTTACCTGTTAGTTCAATGATGAAATCAATTTGATTTACCTGTCAGTTCAATATTGAGAATAGATTTGATCTACCTGTCAGTTCAATGTTGAGAATAGATTTGATTTACCTGTCAGTTCAATGTAGAAAATAGATCTGATTTACTCTGTCAGTTCAAGGATGAGAAAAGATCTGATTTACCTGTCAGTTTAATGATCAGAATAGATTTGATTTACCTGTCAGTTCAAGGATGAGAATCGAAAAACTGAAAAGACCAGCAATCATCATAAGCAGTGCCACAGTTAAACGCCGTCCAAGATGATTATTTACACACACAACAAAGATCACAGCAGGAATCTCCACCAAGCCAGAGATCAAAGCATTGATGTAACGATCTCCAGCAATGTTCTTCAAATTAAAATTCATACCATAGTACACAGCGCTAGACACAAACCTGTGATGAAATAGGAAAATAAACATGGTTATAATCACAGATGCTTGAAATTGTTCATTTCTTTAAAAACTTTGCATAGGTTCTCTGATAAAACACAAGGAAAAGACAAACTACTGAGACACTGTTTTTAAGGTATATTATTTTTTATTCAAACAGAATCTAAACAACATTTGAAAGAAAGAATAGGTCATCATTGTAAGGTATTGCAAGAGTAAACCTAGCAAGCAGTCATTCATATCTGTAGCAAAGTGTGCTTTAGTACTTCTACTCACTTCTACCTATTAAATCTAGCAGTCATTCATATCTGTACCAATGTGCGCTTTAGTTTCCTAAGTCTACCAGTCATTCATATCTGTACCAATGTGCGCTTTAGTTTCCCAAGTCTACCAGTCATTCATATCTGTAGCAATGTGTGCTAAATTACCTAAGTCTACCAATCATTCATATCTGTAGAAATGTGTGCTTTAGTTACCTAATAAGTCAACCAGTCATTCATATGTGTAGAAATGTGTGCTTTAGTTACCTAATAAGTCAACCAGTCATTCATATGTGTAGAAATGTGTGCTTTAGTTACCTAATAAGTCAACCAGTCATTCATATCTGCAGAAATGTGTGCTTTAGTACTTCCATTCACTTCTACCTAGGACTACAATGTTGAAAAGAATTCCTGATTTTCTTTGGAACTTGATTTTCCTATATAAAGAACTGCCTTCTTTGTTTTCTGAACTACTAAATTTTCTTGAGTGTTTAGTTTAGTGACCATGTTTGTAAGTGCTAAGAGCTGTAAGAAGAATTAGCACACTAACATAAATATCCATTATTTTTATTATGATGATAAGAGGATCTTACATTATCTGATGGTTCACGGATGCAGCTAATTTATTCTCATTGCCAACCAGCTAATTTATTCTCATTGCCTACCAGCTAATTTATTCTTATTGCCTAGCAGCTAATTTATTCTCATTGCCTACCAGCTAATTTATTCTCATTGCCAACCAGCTAATTTATTCTCATTGCCTACCAGCTAATTTATTCTTATTGCCAACCAGCTAATTTATTCTCATTGCCTACCAGCTAATTTATTCTCATTGCCTACCAGCTAATTTATTCTCATTGCCAACCAGCTAATTTATTCTCATTGCCAACCAGCTAATTTATTCTCATTGCCAACCAGCTAATTTATTCTCATTGCCAACCAGCTAATTTATTCTCATTGCCAACCAGCTAATTTATTCTCATTGCCAACCAGCTAATTTATTCTCATTGCCTACCAGAATGTTCATCTGTCTAGTGCATTCAGTCTGTTGGGGGACCACAGATGACATGACATAAACTTTCTTACTTTCTGACATTTCCTGAATTATGGCTGTTGGCCAGATGTTCAAAACTCAAGAGAGTGGCATGATAAATCAGACAGTTCCTTTAGTCTGATTATGTGTAAAATCTTCATGGAGAGGTCTGGAAACTTCCTTCTGGCTGTTGCACTGATGGAGACAACATGCAACGACACCTACATTTTCTCCAACAAGAAAAAGTTGTGAATTACAGCAGTGGTTCCATGATACTAACCCTGTCTTGATAATATGACCCCTTCAGCCACCCAGAGCTACCCTAACTTAATAATGTAACTCCTTCAGCCACCCTAACTTAATAATAGTGTAATTCCTTCAGCCACCCTAACATAATAAAGAAACTCCTTCAGCCACCCAGAACCACACTAACTTAATAATGTAACTCCTTCAGCCATCCAGAACCAACTTGATAATGTAACTTCTTCACCTATCTGGAGCCACCCTAACTCGATAATGCAATTCCTTCAGCCACCAGAACCACCCCAACTTGATAATGCAACTCCAGCCATCCAGAGCCATCCCAACTTAGCAATGCAATTCCTCCAGCCACCAAGAAGTGCCACCCCCCAACATGAATTTGTACACTCAGCCTCAAAACAGCAAGAGGTGGCCAGCAAATACCGACGGAGCTGCCACCCCCCAACCTGATAATGCAATAGGTCAAGCCTTAGGAAGGTTACTATTTGTACACTCAGCCTCAAAACAGCAAGAGGTGACCAGCAAATACTGACAGAACTTGGGAAAATGCTTATTACAGTAATAGTGCATACTATATATAGCTGCTTTGTAAAAGACACCATTTACATAGCAGATCACAAAATATGTGTATTTAGTTGTTTGAAACAGACAAATTTATTTAGAAACTTGCTGCTAAAATTAGGTTTCAAAAGTATATGATGTCCCTATCCAAAATATATTTTCTGTCTAAAATATTTATTTTCTTTTAGAATTTAAAATATTACTCTCAATTATTTTCATTTTATGTGGCTTGCTCAGTGCTTATCAGATTTGTTTCAATATTCAAGTTACAACTTCATGCAAATTGAAAATTAAAACTGCTGATAATTAATTCACCAAATCTGCATTTTACAATACTTCCAAATAAAATGTCAGTATCTTATTAATGCTTGCAGAAAAATCAACAGCAACCATTACTCAGCTTAGAAATTCTTCATATTTTATCCAACTTTTAACGTCTATTCATTCTTGCAGAAAAATCAGCAACAGTAAAAATAAAAAAGTAATTGCATTATCAAAGCTTTGAGATTTCAGCTGTAAAGAAAATGTAAACATGATGCATACAATAAAAGAATAAATCACAACACATCACATTAATTAAAAGTACAAGTACTCACCAGCCATACATCAAAATAACTGTTCCACAAGCTAGACTGTGAATCAACACATCACACTGATTAAAAATACAAGAACTCACCAGCCATACATCAAAATAACTGTTCCACGAGCTAGACTGAAGGAACTACACAGATGCCAATAAAAGTACTTTTTTTGTTCCTTACTTTGGACCTCTTGAGCCTGAACAATAGACAGTAAAAATACAATTCACAGTATTAATATGCACTGCATGAAAAACTTGAGATAGACAGTAAACATACAATTCACAACATTAATATGCACTGAATGAAAAACTTGAGATAGACAGTAAACATACAATTCACAACATTAATATGCACTGGTTGAAAAACTTGAGATAGACAGTAAACATACAATTCACAGCATTAATATGCAATGGATGAAAAACTTGAGACAGATAGTAAAAATACAATTCACAACATTAATATGCACTGGATAATATGCAATGGATGAAAAACTTGAGACAGATAGTAAAATTACAATTCAAAACTTTGATAAGCACTGAATGAAAAGACACAGGGGAAAAAATATCCAATAGAGGTTTTCTATTGAAAAAAGAGAGAAAAGAATAACAGAATGAACAGTACTTCAGTTCATAAACTAAATGATAAAACTTCGGTTCATAAATTTTGGCTTATAAACACTAAATGGGACACTGGGTCAGAATAAAAATGATAAAACCTTAATTTATAATTAAAATGTAAAAGAAATTCATACACAGAATAAAAAGCATTTTGGCTCAGAAATAAAAGAAGATTATCATACTCAAATATAAAAATAGAATTTTGGCTCATAACTAAATCAAATGGGATAAATGTGTACATAACCATTGTGTATTGTGTAGCCTGGACAGATTTGTGTTAGATTTTACTTATAAATAATTGACTATTAATTCAGAATGTATTGTATAGGCTGTACAGAGTTGTGTTAGATTTTACTGAGTATTAATTCAGAATGTATTATGCAGACTGGACAGATTTGTGTTAGATAGATTTTACTTATTAATTCAGAATATGCTTGATATTATACTGACAGGCTATTGGATTTTGATTCAGAATGTACCATGTAGCCTGGTGGATATGTATTAGATATAATACTGATAGATTATTAGCTCTAGATCTGTATTAGCTTCATTAGCTGACTGTTAGCTCTTGATTCAAAATGAACCATGTAGCCTAGGTAGATCTGTATTATTAGTTTCATTAGCTGATTGTTAGCTCTTGATTCTGAATCAACCATGTAGCCTAGGTAGATCTGTATTATTAGCTTCATTAGCTGATTGTTAGCTCTTGATTCAAAATCAACCCTGTAGCCTAGGTAGATCTGTATTATTAGCTTCGTTAGCTGATTTGTTAGTTCTTGATTCATTATTTATCATATAATGATAATTATGTTATCAGATCTGTATTAGATGTTATAGTGACGTGATTGGCTCTTCATTCTGAATGTATTATATAGCCAGGACAGATCTGTGTTAGATGTTATAGTGACATAATTGGCTCTTCATTCTGAATGTATCATATAGCCAGGACAGATCTGTGTTAAATGTTATAGTGACGTGATTGGCTCTTCATTCTGAATGTATCATATAGCCAGGACAGATCTGTGTTAGATGTTATAGTGACGTGATTGGCTCTTCATTCTGAATGTATCATATAGCCAGGACAGATATGTGTTAGATGTTATAGTGACTTGATTGGCTCTTCATTCTGAATGTATCATATAGCCAGGACAGATATGTGTTAGATGTTATAGTGACGTGATTGGCTCTTCATTCTGAATGTATCATATAGCCAGGACAGATATGTGTTTAATGTTATTGATATACCAGTGGTACTTAATTCAGAATATATCATAGAACTAGGAAGGTTGTTGTGTTGGATGCTGCTGGCATATTATTGACTCTTTATTTAGACTATATCATTTAGATATTACTGTATCTGGGTAGATCTTTATTAGATGAAAACTCATAAGTTACTGGCTCTTGACTCTGAATGTTTTATATAGCCTGGGCAGACCTATATTAAATATTACTGAAGATATTGGCTCTTGATTCAGAATGTTTTATATAGCTGGGCAGACCTATATTAGATATTACTGAAAGATATTGGCTCTTTATTCAGAATGTTTTATATAGCTTGGGCAGACCTATATTAGATATTACTGAAAAATATTGGCTCTTTATTCAGAATATGACAAGTCTCAAAAAAAGACACAGACAAGTTACCAGTGGAGGAAGTAAAGATTGCATAAGTCTCAGACAAAAGTAGGTAGCGGCACCAAAAATTAAATAATAAAATCAAGCATTCAGTTTTGTTATTTTCATTTAAAACTTTTTAAAACATGAAAAATAAAAATAAAATTGTGAAGCTATCTCAATTGGTTCCAGAGATATGCTATTTTTAAGTTTAAAAAAATGGCGGCAGTGAAAAAAATGGTTATTTCGACCATTTTTAGACTTGCTAAAGACTAACTAAAATCTAACATGCAGTTATTCCTTTCTACTTGCTGATAACAAAATGCAAAGTTGTAACTTTCTATATGATGAAATAACAAAATGCCTAACTGCAGAAGTTAATAAAAAAAACATCATCCGGATAGTTAGAAATAACGCGATTGATGAAGTTTGACACAGCATATCTAATTCATTAATTGAAATATATCATTGAAACTGTTCACATATGTTCAAATGTATATAAAGAATATGCCCAATTTTTTCCAGGATGTTATTTTCATTTGAATCATGTACAGGTTGGCGCAAACTTTGTAAAATCATCAAAATGACTGACAACGGCACTTTTACACATTTTTTGCACAAAACTGGCCATAACATTTGAACCATTTGCATGATCATCATGAAATTTTCAACATCTTTTATGCACTAACAGTAAATTTATGCATTAAAAATGCATTCAAAAATTGTGCAATTACACAGAAATAGTAAACGCTTTTTCATATCATGTCAAAAGCTTGAGTTCTGACCTCTTTGTTTGCTCTATACCAAACAAAATTAGTTATTGTCAGGTTTCACTTATAAAAGTTAATCATAAAAATGTTAAGATATTAATTACTAGGTAGCAGCACAGTAGTAAGTAAGCAAGCCAGCAATAATCAATGTATAAAAGTGCAAATTTTCAATACTTTTCATTCACTAATTTCTCAACATCCAAAGCATTCTTTAATTCAAACAAACATTCAAAATCAAGTTTAATGTTTCTATTTCTTATGATTGTAAATTTGTATATCTTGCTTGTATGTGGAAAGTACATGGATTGAATAAAGTTGATAATTATTCACCTATGTCCTGTTTTATCCAGCAGATTTACAAGACAGAATGTGTGTTTGGGCATACTGTGTTTTTTTTACTTTGGCTTGTGTCAATGTGTCATATTGTTTTTTTGTAGTGACCTAATTCAACATCGATTTATGTGACATCCAATACCTATAAAATTAAAATTAAATATTAACACTTCCAAGTTTGTATTCACCTGTCTTATCTTCATAAAACTTAGTATATTTCCTATATTTCGTGTCGAATGCGACACGATCATTCGCTCCCTATTCGAGGTCGCAAGCACGTGACAGACCCATTATTTCGAAAGAAAAATCTGCTAATAATAATAAACTGCATAATAAAACTATAACCCCTTTAAAGAATAGCAACTAAAGTACTTATCTAAAGCAATAATGCAGTATTAAATTTTTGTAAACTTCGCGATTTCACTTTGGAATGAACCACACCCACGTATAGCGCAATCGATGCAGCATTTAATTATCTTCATTTTGATACCAAATATATGTGTGTAGTGTGTTTGTGGGATTTCGACAGAAGTAAGAAACAAGGTATATCAAAACGCGCATTCTGTTAAGTCACGTAAATCGGCAGGACAAAACTCGACACGGGTGAAAAATTAGTCATCTTTATTCAATCGGCGTAGTTTCCACATACAAACAAGACACACAAATTTACAATCATAAGAAAATAGAAACATTAAGCTTGATTTAGAATGTTTATTTGAATTAAACAATGCTTTGGTTGTTGAGAAGTCAGTGAATGAAAAGTAACGAAAATGTGCACTTTTACAAAAGTATAGCGGCTGGCGGGCGGCTGTGCCGCTACCTAACAAAAGACAGAGACAAGTTACTAGTGGAGGAAATAAAGATTGCATTGTCATATATGACAAGTCTCAGACAAAAGACACAGACAAGTTACCAGTGGAGGAAGTAAAGATTGCATTGTTATGTGTTATAAGTCTCAGACAAAAGACGCAGACAAGTTACAGGTGGAGAAAGTAAAGATTGCATTGTTATGTGTTATCATCTCAAACAGATGGTACAGACCAGTTATCCAGAGAGAAAGAGGAAATAGCTAAAGGCAGATTGTAAACATTGAGAGCAAGACAGAAGGTGATGATTCTGGAATTATTGTCAAGGTTAGCCATGAAGGTACCAGTTCAAGGTTCATGGACTAATATCTTGATGTTACCTTTGGAGATCATTGAAATTATGGTTCTGGTGAGAGAATCTTGTGTAAGGAATTATGGGAAGATTCAATTTTGATTTTAAAAAAAGAAAGAGGTGTGCAGCCCTCTAAATTATCAAGTTCATATGTGTACAATGGTGACATCAAGTTACAATATTCATTTGTGTACAACTGTGACATCTGATGGATTGCGTGGTCATGATAAATGGTAGTAGTGTGAGTGCACCCCTCTTTGTATTAATTAAAATTACAGGCAGAGTCCATATTCCAGAACTGGACCACAGAGTAGCCATAGATGATTTAATTGGTTAAAAGATAGACAACTGCCCCAGCCACCCAACAATCCTGGTTACTTAAAAAATAGAAGATGTGAATAAAATAAGCTGCTTTTCTAGTGGCAACTATTTATTAATGAACAAACATTGGCTAAAAGTGTGATAATGATCGTAATTTAAGATACTAAAGAATGTCACTATTATATTCATCAACAAGATGACCTGGCATGAAACTCAAAAGAAATTCTAAAAGAGTCATTGGTTCCAGTGACAATAAATGTTGGCAACTTAGTTGTAGTAGAGGTCAAGCCTCCTTCAGCTTGCATTGGCAGACTGGATAGCAGTATACACAATTGCACTTGGCAATGACACAAGCCCAGGAATCACTTCCTTGGCATATATGCTGGAATGCATGGCTGTAGAGTCATCACAGCAGTTGCATACTGGTCTTGATATGGCAGATTTAATAAATTTATTTAGGAACATTTTTAACTTGGCATAATTATTACATAACCAAGGGAGACAATCTGTTCCCAAAGAAAGAGAATGGTAAATGTCTGAGCTTGCCCACACAGTACCAATTTCCCATTGTCCCCCTATTTGGGATTGACAGGTCATGTGTCAGTATATTTGACACTGAGGTCAGAACATGATTTTATTTTCATTCTCATTAGGTATTCTGGGGTATGCACTCTAGGTGTAATAATAGATTTCTTAACAGCAGTTTCAGTTATTTTTTTAAAAAATAATTATTTAGATGGTGGTGGTTAAAATATGACAATAATGGTAACATCAAATCAAGTTTATTTGTGTGCAGTGGTTATATCAAGTTCATCTGAGTACTAACTAGATCTGTTACAATGATATGTGCTGTGCTGTTTTTATATCAAGTTCATCTGAGTACTAACTAGATCTGTTACAATGATATGTGCTGTGCTGTTTTTATATCAAGTTCATCTGAGTACTAACTAGATCTGTTACAATGATATGTGCTGTGCTGTTTTTATATCAAGTTCATCTGAGTGCTAACTAGATCTGTTACAATGATATGTGCTGTGCTGTTTTTATTTTCTCTGGCCTATCCAGATCTATTACATAATTCAATTATGTGTGCTGTGCTGTTTTTGTTCATTCTGGCCTATCTAAATCTATTACATAGCTCAATGATGCATGCTGTGTTGTTTTGTTTGCTCTGGCCTATTTAGATCAGTTACATAATTCAATTACGTGTTCTGTGCTTTTTCTATGCTCCGGCTTATCTAGATCAGTTACATAGCTCAATGTTGCATGCTTTGCTGTTTTTAATTGCTCTGGCCTATCTAGATCTATTACATAGCTCAATGATGCATGCTGTGCTGTTTGCTCTGGCCTATCTAGATCAAGAACATAACTCAATGTTGCATGCTGTGCTGTTTTTAATTGCTCTGGCCTATCTAGATCTATTACATAGCTCAATGATGCATGCTTTGCTGTTTTTAATTGCTCTGGCCTATCTAGATCAGTTACATAGCTCAATGTTGATGCTTTGCTGTTTTTAATTGCTCTGGCCTATCTAGATCTATTACATAGCTCAATGATGCATGCTGTTCTGTTTTTAATTGCTCTGGCCTATCTAGATCTATTACATAGCTCAATGATGCATGCTGTGCTGTTTGCTCTGGCCTATCTAGATCAAGAACATAACTCAATGTTGCATGCTGTGCTGTTTTTAATTGCTTGGCATATCATCAGTTACATAATTCAATGATGTGTGCTGTGCTGTTTTCTTTGCTATTGCCTAACTAGATCTATCACAAGGCTCAATGATGTGTGTAAGGATTCACATCCTTTAGAATGCAAACTACTGCTTGTGCTCTGAAAATTTATATTTTCTTTATTTATGTACTCTTCAGTCAGGTATCATTGTTATTGTAGTGAGTATATGTTCATTATCAACTGTTGGCTAGGATATAAAGTATTTTTGTCTAATTGCAATCAACCATTTTGCATACCTCATGTGGAGAGAGCTAAACATATCTGACAGTGATGGGTGAAGGCAGAGGTGACGAGAATTGCATTATTTGGCATCTGCTTGCTTGCCAATACAGTCCAAAATAGGTACCATGGGAATCACAAAAATGTGAACAGGAAATTATTGAGAAGTGGGTGAGTAATTTTAAGTCATGAGAAATGTGAGTGAATAATTCTAATTTAAGAGAACTGGAGTGGAATCAAACTATGTAAGCCAAGTATAACTTAACTTTAGCACTGAAGAAACTCAGCTACATTTCAGAGAGCCACTGAGAACTGGATTCTTAGTTCAGGAATACAGTTGATGGTACTATTTTGTCTAGGCTTTTATATGTGAAAGCTGATGCTAGATAATTTTATGACAGCAACAGAAACCTGAACATGGCAGTTTGCCTACTATTTAGGGTTTTAAATTCTTAAAGCTCTACAACCTTACTAAACAGAAATGAAAATAGAATGGGATTTAACCTTTAGCAAGCTGGAGATGATACAGTGCATCCAAGATATGGTGCTGGAAATTCTAATTTGTTGCACTAAGAACTTTGGATATAACTAATTTAAAACATGAATGATTGTTTACAAATTTTAAAATGTGGGCAATATGCAAGGTCAAAAGCATTTTAGCAGGTGTTTAATTGTTATGAAATACTGAAATATGAAGAACAAAGAATTATATTCAGTGTTCTTCCAGCCGGAAACACAAACAGATAATTTCTACACTTGTCATAATAAATTTGTCATTTTTCATCACTTTATGATAGAGCATTTTATTATTAATAAATCACTGTGACTGCTGGCTCTTAGGAAATAACATTGAATTTCAAGAGAATTAAACATTACAATGTTTTCTGAGTGCTATGTCATGGGACAGTCCTTATATCTATAAAATCATCAAAATAAAAACACTAAACCTGTGCTATTCTCTCAAGCTGAGTAAAGTCAGGTACAGGACGATGATTAAATTTTGCTGCCAATTCCAAAATAGTTTTAGCCTCTTTCAGTCGACCGTGGCTGATAAGCCAACGAGGGCTTTCAGAAACAAACCTGAAATTGTGAAAAACAAAGAATATAAAATAGAATATTTATTAATAAATTAACTCATTAAATATTAAAATCTGTAAACTACTCATCTATAAAATGTGCTCTGCTTATATATATATGTGGTATATTATATGTGCTAATATCATAGACATACAGATAAAACATGTAATCTTATGAATTTGTTGCTAATATTATAATAATACTGAATTAATTAAATGTAATCTTGTGAATTTGTTGCTAATAACAATACTGAATTAATTAAATGTAATCTTGTGAATTTGTTGCTAATAATAATACTGAATTAATTAAATGTAATCTTGTGAATTTTGTTACTACTAATAATACTGAATAAATTAAATGTAATCTTGTGAATTTGTTGCTAATAATAATACTGAATAAATTAAAAGTAATCTTGTGAATTTTGTTGCTAATACAATATATATACCCCTTTGTTACTGTTTACGATTGTTATTTATTAATTAATAACACAACTAATTACAAGTGATCGAGAATCTTAATTTATAGTTATTAATAATTCTCCAACAAGACCAACATGTCTCTCACTTGGTAGATTATAAGGGTGTCATAAAACTCTACTCTTAACACAATAGTAAGATGGATGTTTTACTGTCATACAAAATTTTTTGCAGGTGGAAACTTCTTACTAAAGGAGTAACAAATCCATCTTTAATGAGCTCATATTTAATGAGCCCCCATCTACCCACTGTCATTCCAAAAAATAGTTTAATAATATGTGCAAGAATGTTTTAATAAATTCATTGTTAAATTTATTAACAATCAAATATACAACATATTGAATATAATAATCAAAAGAATGTTGACATTTACATCACTTCACAACAAAATTTGGTTAAACGTTAGACACTCATTCAGTTTACCCTAGCAAAGGCATCAGCACTCAAATTAACACACACACACAATCAAGTTCATAGATATAATTTCCTCATAGAAATGAGAGTGGAGTTTTAGAGAGATAATTATAGTCAATGTACATAACCTTTTCAATGATGGCCGCCATCACTAGCACATGTTCACAATCTCATGGTTTGCAACAAGTCACTTTCTTCCTTATTAGATGACAGTCCAATGTACCACTTCTATGCATATTACACAACTGTTCTAGAATCCTTGATGCACTCACAAAGTACACTGTGGAGAATTGTCCAGAACTTCATATGTGCTATCAAAGCACATCACGTTTCAGAATGTTCATGTGTGTTTCCAAATTACATCATGAGGAATGTTCAAAACTTTTGTAAATTCTCAAGACCAAACTCAAACCTCAATTTTTGTCATATTGGCTTTTGAATGGAATTCACAGGAATCAACTTACAGTAACATTTTTAACTCATAAGTTCGACAACAACACTGGACACACACACCATAGAATACTGCAGACACTGCAGTCTGAAGCGGATATAAGGTTACAAAATACCAAAGCATCAAATAAAGGCATGCTCCTTTCCACAAAAGTCAAATTAAGGACAGTGCTAAGTTTCAGGCATATTTCATCTCTAAACTCCTTTATCTCTTACACATGTTCTTAACTTACAAATCCTGAATCAACATTCATTAACCCGATACACAGCAGCACAAGAAATATAGCATCGATAAAAAATTCACAAGTATAATGTACAACATTATCAAATTAGTGAACATAGAAATACAGGTTCACGTACATAAAGCATTCTCCAGTTCAAATCATTGATCAATAGCAAACATGTACAAAATATTTCTAAATCTAAGTCCATTCATTCTTTATCAGTCAGTTAACTTACTATAAGCTAACAATCACCTTTCATGACCAGACTTGAGTTATATCAAAATCAAAGTGATTAGAATATACAACTTTCTTCAACAGGTAAATTTTGGTCTATCCCCATTGGGTAAAATTGTTATATGCAAGTATGAGTCTATTAGAAAAACTACTTTTATGCTTGGAACTGGTTTGGATTGCATCAGTTTCAGCAAGTTCTTTACCTGAGTTGTTATTTTAACTCTGGTACTTACAAAAATATCATCATGTGCAGTACCTAAAGGTCATGTCATGTAGACATTTAACAAATTATGTAATAATTAAGTTTAGAAATAGGGACAGGCAAATTTACTCCACCACAGTAATACTGTAAATGTAATTTTGTGTAATTTCTTGCTAATAGTAATGGTGTTTTGTAATGATTAAAATAAATGTAATTTTGTGTCTTTATTGCTAATGGTAATAGTGTTTTGTAATGATTAAAATAAATGCAATTTTGTGACTTTATTACTAATAGTAATAGTGTTTTGTAATGAATAAAATAAATGTAATTTTGTGACTTTATTGCTAATAGTAATATTATATTGCACTACATAGAGTAAGTGCAATCTTATGAATTTGTTGATAATATAATACTGTACTGTGGGAGAGTAAATTTGCCTATCCCTATTTCTAGACTTAAGTATTATATAAACTGTTAAATTGTCAAAGTGACCCAGCCTTGGGTACACCTTATGATGCTGTTGCTTGTGTCAGAGTTAGAGTAAACAACTCGAGAATATGAATTAAAATTGCTGATGCAATCCAAACTAGTTCAAACTGGATGAGTATTTTTTCTGACTAATAGTCTCACACTTGTTCATATCACTTTCATCCAATAGGGATGGACCCAAAGCTTCTTTGTTGAAGAAGTATTCTATTCTAATCACTTTCATCTGAACATAACTCGAGTCTGGTCATAAAGGCGATCATTAGTGTAAGTTAATTGACTGATAAAGGAAGAATGGACTTAGAATATTTCATATATATTTGCTTTTGATCTATGATTTGAATTGGAGAATGCTTATGTAATTGAACCATTATTTCTAATTTCATTAATTTGACTCCATTGAACATTATACTTGTAAATGTAATAGTCTCATTGTGTCAGTCAAGCATTTTCTTTCTTTTATAACAATGTAGTAGAAAGTGTTCTATTGTGTTGTATGTTCGACAGTGAGTGCATGATTTTGGTTCATTGTTTAGGTTATGTGTAAATCTTGTGGAGTTGTATATTAATTTATATATTGCTCTGTTTTGTGTTCAGACTGCAATGACTACTGTACTCTTCTGGATCACATTCATTGGTGTGTGTATCCAACATTATCACTGAACTTATCAGTAAACGTATTGCTGTAAGTTGATTGCTGTGAGTTCCATTTGAGAGCCAATATGTGACCTGTCACCACAAAAAGATACTTAAGTCGCGCAAGGCTAAGCCAAGTAAAACGGCAAAAACAAAGGTGGGGGTCTACATGGGTGAAATTGAGATTTTCATTTTAGCGTGTTCCCAAACCATCGAACAACAAATTACTAGCGTGTTTTTCCTTAATTCGAACTAGAAATAGCTTTATTATTATTTTTTTGTGACCTACTGTCTAACTTCGAAGGAAAAATATGGCCCAAAAGTGCTATAATCTGATGATCGTAGACGGTAGAATCCCTGGCTGAACCTCATCATGTTATATATCAGAATGCTCAGGAAAAAGCCTATTTTTATGCTGATGACACTGGTTATTTATAACGTTTAATCAGAATGTTTTATAAGGCTGTGCTTGGCGTAAACAAAGTGAAAAGCGTCAGCCAATCCGCAGACAGTTTATCAAAGCTTACTATAAGTTACCAAGCATGCTCTCATGACGGTCGCGATTGGTTGAAACGCACACAAGGGAGACAGTTTCGTCCTGTAATGCGTAATGCAAACATGGAGAAACGAATCGCTAATTTGTTGAATTCATGTAAAGAAAGCAACATCTTAGAAAAAGAAAGCATTCAGATTAAAGATTTGATATCTGATTATTTTGCTAATGAGGATGTAGCTGATGGATTTTCATCTGAAAGTGACACGGACAGCGAATCGCGTGATCGAACAACGAAAAAGACGAAGCAGACGACAGCTGACGATAACTGACTGTACACTGAAGTGAAAGGTGTGCTATAATTACTGGATTATTTAAACGATATTTTTTTTAAGAATGTGAAAGTAATGCAGCTTTAATCTGTGATTTATTTAGTGGAGCTAGCATCAGATTTAGAAAGAGGTATCAATTCAATATTATGCCTTAATTTTAGAATATTCTGTGAGCCACAATAATCATTCTCGCATACAGAAATTCTAATCGTTATGGCTTAAAAAGACTGTTGTCTGTAAATGATGTAACAATATATTTGTTGTTTATAGTTATTACAGTGTTAGCTATTGTGTCTTCTTCAACTCTGATTGCAAATGAAGCAGATTAATATATGGTTGCTAAGGAAAAACCTCTCAGAAATGTGTTCAATCTTTGAGGCCGATTTTCTCAAAATGGCCGTCCGGACAGTAGTGCACTTCAAACAAACATAACTTTTCCATATTTTGTCCTACACTCTTTATTTTTATATCAACAGAAAGCCCTTTCAATTTTCTTTCTATTGATATATATATATCTCAATACCCCCCAAAATCCGACTTAAGTATCTTTTTGTGGTGACAGGTCACATATGGTAAAAACTGAAGCTTAAGTTTGGTCTTGAGAATTCATGAAAGTTTCTTGAACATTCCTCGTGGTGTGATGAGTAGCACACATGATGTTCTGGATGGTTCTCCACTGCGTGCTTTGTGAGTACACTGAAGAAGATACTGGAACAGTTGTGTAATATGCCTTGAAGGGATGTCTATGCTAGGATAAACTGAACGATTGTCTAGTGTTAATCAAACACTGTTGTAAAGTGATGTACATGTCAACACTCTTATGATCATATTCATCATTTGTATATTTCATTGTTGATTTAATAAATTTACTGACCTTACACATATTGATAACCATATGTTGGAGGGATAATGGGTGGATGGAGGCTCGCTAAATATAGATTAAAAGTTGGATTTATCTTCTCCTTTGGTAAAGAGTTTTCCACCTACAGAAATATTGTGTGACAGTATATGTTTGTCTTTGACATTGTGGAAGAGAGAAAATGTTTACAGCGCCCGTATATCTACTGAGAGAGATGAGTGGTGCCCTTTCTGAAGAATTACTAATAACAAAAATTAAAATTTTCATCACTTGTAATTAGTTATGGATGATTAAATAATAATAATAAAGAACCTAATTCAGGAGTCAATGAAAAACCGGAAAACCAATCTCACATGAAACAACACAAATATTGCAGACATAACAATAAACTGTGGAATCTTCCAAGGTGATTCTCTATCACCATTGCTTTCTTGATTGCCCTAAATCTTCTCAGTCAAGTGATCCAGAAAACAGGGTTAGGATACAAAATGAAAGCAGGACAGGTCATCAGAGATTTACTGTACATGGACGATCTCAAGATTATGGTAAAAATGAACGTGACATCACATCCCTGATCAATACTGTCAAGATGTGTAGTAAAGACAGCCTTGAAAAATGTGGAAGAATTGTCACCCAGAAAGACAAGGTCAAAACAACAGAGGGCCTGCAATTTGACATCGGAAAAATCAACGATATTTCAATGGAAAAAGGATATAAGAATCTTGGGATACTAGAGCTTCAAGAAAATATGCAGAGAGAGGTGAAGTCCAAAGTTAAGAGAGAGTATGAAAAACGTGTTAGACTAGTCCTGAAGTCCAAGCTAAATGGGACGAACAAAATACAGGTCCTTAATGCATACGCAATACCTATAGTCAGCTACACTGGAGGTATCATAGATTGGACAGCAAATGAAATAAATGGACAGAAAAACAAGAAAACTACTCACAATACCTAAAGCCTTACACCTCAAAGCAGACGTAGATAGGCTCTATGTATCTTGAAAAATGGGAGGCCGAGGTCTCAAGAAAATCAAACATGTCATTGAAGAAGAAGTCATTGGCCTTGTTGACTACATCTGGAATAACAATAAAGATGATCCACTGATATAAGCAGTAAAGATGAGTGGACTATTCCAACCCCCAGAAACTGACAAAGAAACATGGAAGAAAACAACGAAGCAAGCACTAGCATATACCTGGAGCCAGAAACCTCTCCATGGCCAGTATGTACGACAAGCCAACGAAATATCAACAAAGCAATCAACGTACAAATGGTTGAAAGAGGCAGGATTAAAAGCAGAAACAGAAACACGCATAACAGCTGCACAAGATCAAGCACAACACCAAATCACACAAAATGAAAATCTCAAATGATTCCAAAATGTAGACTCTGCAAATCCATGGATGAGACAACAGAACACATACTATCTAAATCAGTAAACGTCAAGTTCTGGCTGGAACAGAATACACCAAGTTACACAACGAAGTGGAAAAACACATACATAGAAATCTGTGTGAGAACTATGGCATAAAAAACCCAGAAAGAGCATGGATGCACCAACCAAAAGCAGTCACAGAAACAGAAGAAGTCAAAATACTGTGGGACTTCGAGATAAGAACAGATCAGGTGATTCCTGCATGAAGACCAGACATTGTAGTTCTCAATAAGTCCAACAGAACAGTACAATTATTGATGTCGCTGTTCCAAGTGATAGAAACATAAAAACAAAAGAAAGAGAAAAAAATTGAAAAATACCAAGACCTCGGACTAGAAATTCAGAGACTGTGGAATGTAAAAGCAGAAGTGATACCTTAGTGATAGGAGCCTTGGGGAATATAACATCTGAATTGGAAGGCTATCTGGAAACCACAGAATCGCTCCACTACTCAAAGCAGCGCTCCTTGGAAGTGCCCACATCCTCCGTAAAACCTTGGATCTCCCAGAATCTTGGTAAGATTCAGAGACCTTGGATCACAACCAAGTGTCAAACAGAAGTCATGGAAAGAGGCCAAATAATAATAATATAATAATGGATTGACTATCAAAACGCCTACGACTGAGTTCCACATTCATAGATAATTGAAACATTAAAATTGTACAAAGTAGCGCCATCAATACAGAACCTAATTCAGGAGTCAATGAAAAACTGGAAAACCACCCTCACATGCACAACACAGATATTGCAGACATAACAATAAACTGTGGAATCTTCCAAGGTGATTCCCTAACACCATTGCTGTTCTGCATTGCCCTAAATCCTCTCAGTCAAGTGATCCAGAAAACAGGATTAGGATACAAAATGAAAGCAGGACAGGTCATCAGAGATTTACTGTACATGGACGATCTCAAGCTGTATGGTAAAAATGAACGCGACATCATATCCCTGATCAATACTGTCAAGATCTGCAGTGAGGACATTAACATGAAATTCGGCCTTGAGAAATGTGGAAGAATTGTCATCCAAAAAAGCAAGGTCAATACAACCGAGGGCCTACAATTCAACATCGGAAAAATCAACGATGTTTCAATGGAAAAGGGATATAAGTATCTTGGGATACTACAGTATCAAGAAAATATGCAGAGTGTAGTGAAGTCCAAAGTTAAGAGAGAGTATGAAAAACATGTTAGACAAGTCCTAAAGTCCAAGCTAAATGGGGCGAACAAAATACAACACCTTAATGCATATAGTGAGCTACACTTGAGGTATCATAGATTGGACAGCAAATGAAATACAGAACTGGACAGAAAAACAAGAAAACTGATCACAAAACATAAAGCCTTACACCCCAAAGCAGATGTATCTCAAGAAATGGGAGGCCGAGGTCTCAAGAAAATCAAAGATGTCATTGAAGGAGAAGTCATTGGTCTTGTGGACTCATCTGGAATAACAACAAAGATGATCCACTGATAGAAGCAGGAAAGATGAGTGGACTAGTCTAACCCCAGAAATAGACAAAGGAACATGGAAGAAAACAACTAAGCAAGCACTAGCACATATCTGGAGCCAAAAACCTCTCCATGGCCAGTATGTACGACAAGCCGACGAAATATCAACAAAGCAATCAATGTACAATAACAGCTGCACAAGATCAACCACTCAACACCAAATCTCACAAAACGGAAATCATGAAAATCTCAAATGATTCCAAATGTAGACTCTGCAAATCCATGGATGAGACAACAGAGCACATATTATCTGGATGTCAGGTTCTGGTTGGAACAGAATACACCAATCAACATAATGAAGTAGCAAAACACAAATATAGAAATCTGTGTAAGAACTATGGCATAAAAACCTCAGAAAGAGCATGGACGCACCAACCAGAAGCAGTCACCAAAACAGAAGAAGTCAAAATACTGTGGGACTTTGAGATAAGAACAGATTGGGTGATTCCTGAACGAAGACCAGACATTGTAGTTCTCAATAAGTCCATTGACGTCGCTGCTCCAAGCGTTAGAAACATAAAAAATTGAAAAATACCACGACCTCAGACTAGAAATTCAGAGACTGTGGAATGTAAAAGCAGAAGTGATACCTATAGTGATAGGAGCCTTGGGGAACAAAACATCTGAATTAGAAGGCTATCTGAATAAACTCCCTGGAAACCACAGACTTGCTCCACTATTCAAAGCAGCGCTCCTCGGAAGTGCCCACTTCCTCCATAAAACTCTGGATCTCCCAGAATCTTGGTAAGATTCTGAGACCTTGGATCACAACCAACAGTCAAACAGAAGTCGTGGAATGAGGCTGAATAATCATGGCCAATAACTAGGGTGGTGTTATGTTACATAAAGTGGGTTAGCTCTGTCCAGTGATGAGCTCAAATTTATTCAAAATTGAAAGATAAGCAAGAAAGAAAGTGAAAAAGATTAAAGATTGAAGGAGAGATAGCATTTGCCCAGTTAGAAGCCGATGATAACAGAAATGGTTTAAATCAAGTGAAGATACAGGAAAATATCTTAAAGATAAGTGAGTGGACAGTTAAGGTTAGGGGGGAACATAAAATTTCATTTTCATTCCTTCAATAGAAAAGTGGAAAATATTGAAAATTATATGCTAAGCTTTGAATAGTGAGCTGTAAGATTAGGACTAGCAGAAAATTCATGGCTTAACCATTTAGTGCAGGTATAAAAAGTCAAGACGTGTGGTTCTTAACAGACTTCCAGAGGAACAAGCTATATATGAGGCTTATAAGGCAGAAATATTTGCATACTTTAAGGTGACTAGTGAGACATAAAGAGGTTCCATCAGCACTAATGAGGCAGAAATATTTGCATACTTTAAGGTGTCACTAGTCACTAGACAAAAAGAGGTTCCACCAGCACAAATGAGAATCAACCAACATATTTTTACAGTCAGCTAGTAAAATACAACATATCTTGACGAGGTGGTCAGAGCTTGACAATGTGAAAACTGACAGTGGGAAAGATGTTAGGAATCACTTCATGATTGATACAATACAGACATTAGCTCTTTTAGCTTATGTTAAAGATGAAAGATGGTTAGAACTAGAAGCAGTTGACTGATACGAAGAAATACACAGGACACATGTTAATCTGATAGCTAGTCATAACTCTGAATGATGCAGACAAGTTAATGAACAAATGGTGCCTAAATGACTGAGTGACAAGCCAGATAACATGGGACCCTCTCTTGCACCTCCTCCATTTAGTAAGATGAAATATAGGGTACCCACTTCTCACCCCCAATGGGAAAACAATGAACACAAGCAGCTATCCTGACAAAAGTGTTAAGAATGAACTAATAGTGTGTTTTGACTGGTAAAACAGACCATATCAGACATCACTGCCCAAGTAACATTAATGCGATAAAACCTCATGGTGCACCTCATTTTGATGCAAATATTAATGGATATTGTGTCCCAGTCCTCTGTGACACTGGTTGCAGAGTAGGATTGGTATACACCCAAGCCTAGTGAAAAAAGTTGATTACACTGGGGAGTTTCAAACCAGCCAATGATGTAAAAAATAAAGTACCCATCGTGATGGTAGACATAGACAGTAAGTACATATGCAAATGCATTCAGGCTGTATGTCTCAAAAATTGTGTTGAGATTGCAATCATGGGGTGCAAATAAGTTCTCAGTGGCGAGAACATACCTGATTCTCTCAATAACATGTGTACTAATGCATAGGCAGGTGGCTGCACAGGAAAAGACTGTGAAAGTATGCATAGTGAACCATAAGTGATTAGTAACAAATGTGAAGGTGATGCGCCAATGACATTTGGCTGAAACTGTTATCGGTGAGGTGTCATCAGGAAATCACACTGGACTCAGTCATGGCAGGGCAGATGGTTGTTTCTGATAATCAGACTGGCTGAATCTGAAGGGGAGAAGGCCCTGCTCAGAGCAGCACAATTGACAAATGATTCTCTAGGGAAATGTCGAGAGAAGACGAAGCTCTCAGATCATACGTCTAAATCTTCTGGCAAAGCTATTGAGTTTCGCTGGAAGGATGGTCTCCTGATTCATAAACAGGAATGGACCAAAAAGAATCAGTTTCAGTTTGTGGTAGTTCTGAGCTATCAAACGAACATGCTGCTTTTGCCTCATGACCCACCCCTACCAGTCATCTCAGAAAATATATATATTAATGTGACTGCTGATGTCTAAGCTAGAATAAACTGAACGATTGACTAGTGTTAATCGAACATTGTTGTGATGTAATTGTCAACACACTTTTGATTATATTCATATGTTGTTTATTTCATTGTTGATTTAATAAATTTATTGACCTTCTTACAAATATTGATAAAAAGCATGTTGGAGAGATGGTCGGTGGATGGGAGTTTGCTAAATATAGATTATAATACATATTTATCTTCTACTTTGATAGGAAGTTTTCCACCTACAGAAAGAATGGGTGGCAGTAAATGTTTGCCTTTAATGTTGTAGAAGAGAGAAAATGTTTACAGCGCCTGCATATCTGCCAATTGAGAGAGACGTGTGGCATCTTCTGAAGAATTATCAATAACACAAATTAGGATTCTCATCAGCTGTAATTAGTTATGGATAATAATAATAATAATAATTAATAATATAACTAGGGTGCTTGAAGACTCATGTACAAAATAAAGTAAATATAATCTTGGAAATTCTCACTCTGAGAGTTTACAACTCCAAAACATTCTAAAGGGGTTACATTATTTTTAAACACTCTTCTATATTCTCACTCTGAGAGTTTACAGGTCTCATTCTGCTCATGAAAAGATTTAGTTTGTGGCTGTCATGTGTTTTGCAAAAGAAAGAAAAACTGACCACCAACTAAAGAGCATGGGTACACCAGCTGCAGCAGTTGCCCAGGTGAGTTGGCGCCAGTCTCGCAAGATGAAAGCCCAGCACGCAAGAGTCATCAACCCTACAGCCCAAAAACCAATACAACCACAAAATGTTCTCCAGACTGGGGTTACAAACTCTAGAGGCAGCACAAAATTTACAACTAAGCATCCTGAAACAAAAAACAAAGGATTTATACAAACCAAGAATTTAAACATCAGTAACAAAGGACTTATATTGTTATAAATATCATGAAATAACCAAGGATCTGAAACATAAAAAACCCCAAATAACTTATAAATATATAGTCAAGGATCTGTAACATCAATAACAAAGCACTTATAAATATGTGCAACCAAAGATTTGAAACATAAACAAAGGATTTTAAAATGTCATGCATGATTAAGGATCCGAAACATCAACAACAAAGAATTTATAAATATCATTAACAACTGAAGATCATGAAATATCAAAACAAAGAAATTATAAACTTCAACTAAGTATCAAGATATCAACAGTAAAGCTCTTATAAAGGTCACTAACAATCTACAACAATGCTTATAAATGTCACCAACAACCTTTGCAAACTAACGATGCTTACCACTCGATAATGCAGTTGATTGTCTTAGTGTTCTGGGCATGGAGAAAATTGCAATAATACAACTCCTGTAACAATAAAATGCATAAATTCGCAAAACGATAACTTAAATGGAAATACAAACAATATTTTAAGAAATCGATGTGTTACCTTGTTCTATACAACAGTATGATCAGCAGCGGGCCCTTGCGAGATTCACGGAATTTCAGATGACTTAGACGCTCACATAGGTCTGTCCTTTTCCTCGTGAATGCGGGTCGATAGCACGATCAGAGTATTTAAAGGAATATACGAATTTATGGCGCGAATTATTAGTCACGTGATAACGCTTGGTTCAACCTACAATCAGCCATTGTCTTAAATGTTACATAACTGGAGTGAGTTCTCTCTCCCCCTATGAATAAGATGTGTGTATCAGAGCATGACGATTACATCACTCTTACAAAGAACTGCATCCAAACAAGAAAAATAATGAATTTAAACGAAAGCAGGTTAAGAGGTCAAGTATAATTTGTCTTGACTCTGCTACATACTGAAATGTTTATTCGAGACTTTCATTTACCTGTATACGTCCATGTTCTCCATGTACTGAAATGTTTATTCAAGAGACATTTCAAAGCTTCTAGAAAGCGAGTATAAAAAGGGAAGACTGAAACTTTTTCACCAGAGTTCACTGCAAAGTGCTTCAAAAACTACATAGCACTGTTCAGACTCTTTTTCCTGCTTTCAAGAAATTCCAGAAGACAATTACGAATTTATTTCTCTCCTACAGTCATATTTTCATCAGCGAATTTGTGCATGGTAGAATAATCTATCGATTATTTCAGTCCGGAGTTCCATTAAATTCAGTCTATTCCGTGTACATGTCTACCACTTCGTACAGGACTGTTGACTTGAGTAATCACGTGATGTGAGATCACTGTTCACTCCGGTTTATTAACTAGGAGTCTGGCGCCCATATTTGCGTCTGATGTTGCAGCTAGACAGCTGACATCAGCCTTATTGTGTTTTTTTTTCCCGTGTAGTGGGAGAGTGGGGTTGAGTTGTCAACACTTTGTTTTTTCGTGTTTCTCCTGTTAGATTTATTGTGATTTTTTCTCGTGGAATTTCTAGTATTCCAGTCAGGCCTAATGCCCCCCCCCCCCCCCAGTTATTTACTATTGGATCCAGCCTAATTGAATTGTCGCAGTTTTGTTCCCCTTTATTACTGCTGGTTGCAGCCTCAACTGTGACCCATGTTTATTTTTAGAACTGATGTCAGGCGCTTGATGAAGGCCTAAGGGTCTTTGAATGAAAGGTCTTTTCATACCCTTTCGACTGAGGTAGGGGTTAATCCATTAATGTACTCATGACCTGCGGGACAAACACAATCCAGTCAAATGCAATCATCTAAATCACTCATTCTTACAACATGTATCAAGTGTGCTTCACTAGGCAAATTCCGAAGTTAAATTGGTAAGTTTACACTAAATTTAATACTGCATTATTGATTTAGATAAGTACTTTAGTTGGTATACTAGGGGTTATAGTTTTATGATGTAGTTTAATATGATTAGAAGTTTGTTTCCATCGTTTTTTCGTAGAAGTGAGTCTGTCATATGCTTATGCTCTTGAACCAGGAATGAACAATCATGTTGCAATTGACATAAAATGAGGAAATTTACAAAGTTTTATGAAGATAAAGACATATGAATTACATACTTGGCAATGCTATTATTACACTTATATTTTATAGATAGATGTTTGATGTGACTTTGTTTTTCATAAATCGATGTTGAATTAGGTCACTACAAAAAATCAAGGAAGATTATCAGTATTTACATAACATTGCAAAGATGCTACTTTCACTTCTAACCTTGACGTTCCACAGTTTTACTTTGTCTGTTTAAATAATTAGGCATTTAACATTTCAACAATCTGAAAATAGTTTATTTTAAAAAAAGTAAGAAAGCCGAAATTATTTTAATTGTACAAGCACTGGCTTAAAGTTCAACATTAGTGTATGTACTGTAGATATGACTGGCCTAGTCAATCCACATAGAAATGTTTTTTCTGACTTTTGTCCATCCCTACCCCTTGAAGTCTTTTTTTTATTACACATTAAATTGCACAAAATAAAGTGCAGAGATTTTTATTCAAGCCTAGTATAGTAGTAATGGTGTACTTTTGATCTTTTTTTTTTAATGAAGAAAATTGCAGATTATTTCCCAACTTTTGTTTAAAATTCATTTTTAAAATGTGTACAGAATAAACCAAATCAAACTTCATAGCAGCGGATGCAGCATTTAATTATCTTTATTTCAATACCAAATATATGTCTATAGTTTGAGTGTGTGTGTCACACAAGCCAAGATAAAAAACACTGTATATCAAAACACACCTTCTGTCTTGTAAATCTGCTGGGAAAAAACTCAACATAGGTGAATAATTAGTCAGTGTTATTCAATCCATGTACTTTCCACACACAAGCAAGATATAACAAATTTACAATCAAGGTGCACTGCATCATCCACCAGGAGTCGTGTGCCAAAACAGCAGGCATGAAGGATATTATGTCTGTTGTGGTGAAGTTAGTGAACGCAGTGCTTGCTCGTCCTCTCAACCACCACATCTTCAAGCACATGTTGAAGCTGCAGAGGCTGATTATGGTGATCTGCTTTACCACACTGAGGTTTGCTGGCTCAGTGGTGGCAATGTCTTGAAGTGCGTCTTCGCTATCCACCACGAGATCATTTCCTTCATCAGCGAGAGGGGCCTCAAGGGCTTTCAAAAGTTCTCTGTCAGTGAGAGGGGCCTCAAGGGCATTCAAAATTTCTCTGTCATGAGAGGGGCCTCAGGGGCTTTCAAAAGCTCTCTGATGAGGTTTGGCTCTGTCGGTTCAGCTTCCTCATTGATATCAGCTCTCACATTAACAAACTTAACCTGAAGCTGCAAGGACATGATATGCTCGTCGTGAACATGGAAGCCCACATGCAGGCATTCGAAGTAAAGCTGATTCTACGGGAGAAACAGCTTAATAATGGTGACTATTTCCCTCACCTCGCACAGTGTGATTCAGCCCTCATTGACACTGAAGAATGCATCAGTGTGCTGTCAACCCTGCAGAATGAATTCTCTTTACACTTTACAGGTGCATTCTCATTCGCAAAAGTTCAAGATCATCAGCACTCCTTTTGACTTTCCCTATGACGACATACCCTCTGATGTGCACTTGGAGTTGATTGAGCTGCAGGCTTCAGACATTATCTTGTCCAAGTTTATTTCTTGCACTACTCTCATTGACTTCTACTGCCAGCTGCCAATTGCTCAGTTTCCAATGTTGTTAGCTGGTGCCAAGCGTATGATTGCAATGTTTGGCAGCACTTATTTGTGCGATAAGCTGTTCTCCATGATGAAGTTTTGTAAGAACAAGCTGCACTCTCAGCTCACTGACAATCACCTTAATGACATTCTGTTGCTAAACTCATCATCATCTGAACCTGATATTGTATATCTGTCTCTAAGAACATGCAACATCATGTTTCCCATTGATCGTACCTTTCCTTGGACATCTTGTTTCTTCTGGCCTAGGTGCTTTCTCTTGACCTCCTAAAATGGCCTAGTAGTCTGAAAAGTTTGTTGACCTCTGGCCTAAGTGATTGTTATCTTGTTATTTGTTTATTCTTTTTATCATCATTCATTGCGTTTGTCCCCATCCCATACATGTGTGAGTGAAAGGATTTGAATGAATGACTAACAACCATTACAAAAGGAATTCCCCATTGTTTTATAAATTCATTGTTAGAATTTTAAAAGTTAAGTTTTTGTATCTTTGGTTTTCTGGTGAGAGTGAGTGAGGTTCGTTTATTTGTTGTTCTGTCTGTACACATATTACATTTCCAAACGCATTTGCACACATGCCAACCGATTCATACCCTGCATTTAGAATAAAAAAACTCATTCCAAACAGTTATATCTTGGTTTGTTCTGTCATGTGTGATCATCAAAACATCTACACAGTATTCAATGAATCGCTGGCTAGCTGTCATTCTTCCCTTTCCACCCAGTGAGAGAAGTTTGGTGGTGACAGTACCTTTTACAGATTCTGCTATCGCACTCTCTGTCCAACATTCTCGTAAAATAGACATGGGTCCCTTAACAGTCCTACCATATAAGAATTCGAAGGGTAAAAAATGGGTCGAATCTTATGGTACTTTGCGTAACACAAACAAAAGTGCTGGCAAATGCAAATCCCAATCCCAATCATTCTCCCTCAAGCAGAACAAAAATTGCAATCAGCATACCTTGCCACCGTACATCTACAGAGTGCAGTGTATTTCTTACACTTACAAACACTGCAGCAGATATTTCTGGCATCTACCATGGTCGTAGCGGTTTATAATCAATAAACCAGGAGATTCAGACAACAGATGGAAAGGCTCCTTTGTCCCTGTAAAAATATAATCGGGGAAAAAATGCTAAGTTTACAGTTTATCCATTTTTAACTCCTTTCATTCTTACATTCAAGTCTCAACTTACATTTCCTGCAACAGTATTTGTTAGCCTGGGACATGCACACAGCATAATAAATACAGCATATCAGTTTTATGAACAGGTTTATAGAAACAATGTCAAATGCTTACCATATTATATTATATATATGAGCATCTTAGTTCAAATGCTTGTAGAAATAAAAGTCTACTCACATAATACATCTCTACATAAAACACAAGTATAGCATATCAATAGCAAAAATGCACAAAATATCAGTCAGTTAATCATCATTAAGCTAATGGCCACCTTTCATGACCGAACTTCTTGCCACACCAAATTCAAATGATTAGACAATAGAATTCTCTATAGCAGGTAAACTTTTGATCTCAGCCTATTGGCTGGACTCATTCTCATAAACCATTGGATAATAAAAAACTACCCATCTAGTTGGAACTGGTTTGCATTACATCAGCAATTTCTTGCATATTCTCCACTCAAGTGTTTACTCCAACTCTGACACAAAAATACCATCATAAGGAGTGCCCAAGGTTGGGGCAGGGGATAGGCAAATTTACTCCGCCACACAATCATTCTCAACTTACAATTCCTGCAATAGTATTTATTAGCCCAATAACATCTGTGCAACATAATAAATACAATATAATCAATTACAAAAGCCATCATCACGTATCTCATACACACAAACACACTTCACCTTCTTTAAAAATAAATATTAATAAAACCCACCACACACACACCATTACACAATAAGTAATAAAAAAGAAAACCACAAACTTAGAGGAAGTTACAAATAGCTTCCTCACATTTAAAAAAAAAAATAATAATTTCTATAAATATATTAACAAAATTCCTAGGAAAAACAATGCATATAATAACTGACACAAGAATAAAGTATGCAAGTAAACTGTAAATGACAGGCAAGTGGAAAACTAATTCCATAACTTCCATATATCTTCCAATTTTTTTTTAATTTTTTTTTTACATTACTACCCTCCTAGAACAGAGTAAGGAGGAAGGCCCCATAGGAAATCTACAGAAACTGAAGATGAAAAGTTTTCACGCAATTCCTGTGGGGAAAAGAAGTGATCGTAAAGAAGAAGAAGAAGAAATTACAAACATGTTTCTGCTAGAAACAATGTCATGTGTTTAACATATTACATATAAGTATCATAATTCACAATTGTAGAAATAATAGTCTATTCACAAATTACAGCTTTACATCAAATTAACAAATATAATAGTGATGTGCATGAGATATTTTTAAGTCCATTCTCTCTCAGTCAATCAGTTAACTCGCCATAAGCTAATGATTGCCTTTTCATGACCGGACTTGAGTTATGTCAAAATCAAAGTGATCAGAATACAGAACTTTCTTCAACAGGTAAGTTTCAGTCTATAGTTAGTTCATTATTTGTAAACGTTAAATTATTGAATAGCAAAAATTATTCATCCATTCTGGATTGGTTTAGATTACACCAGCAAATTCTAGCATATTCCTTGCCTGAGATTTTAACTCTGGCACATAAAAAATATGCACAATACCCAAAGGTCATGTTATGTTGACATTTAACAAACTATATAATAATTCAGTTTTAAAATAGGGACAAGCAAATTTACTCCACCACAAAGTGCCAAAAGAAAACTGCTAATGTGTAATAAATTAACAAAAAGGAAAACGATAGCAAGGAAAAAAATAGAAAAAACCATATTACAGATAAACCCTCAAACAATCATATGAGGACAATAAAATACTTTTAAGCATTCTGGATTTTTAACTTTAAAAAGTATTAAAACATATTACAGATAAACCATTACTATAATCATGTGAGGATGAGATATATTCTGAGAAAGCAACACACACACAAAAGTGGTTTTTAAAGTTTTCCATTGAAATTAGGTTCTTATAAATGCTTATAAAGATTAATTAGTCCATACACAAAAAAAACTTCATGTTTGAAATCTAATCGAGCATTAAAAATTTTTTAAAGAAATTTAAAGACAAAAATTAATTAAGCACAAAATAAATTCACAGACAAAAATAATTAAAACAATAAATAAACATATAGATAAAAGTAATTAAAACACAAAATAAATTTATAGACAGAAATTAATTAAAACAAAAAACAAATTTATAGACAAAAATAATTAAAACACAAAATAAATTTATAGACAAAAGTTAATTTTAAAAAAACAAATTTAGAGACAAAAATTAATTAAAACAAAAAATTATAGGCACAAAGTAATTAAACACAAAACAAATTTATAGACATAAAGTAATTAAAACAAAAAACAAATTTAAAGACAAAATGTAATTAAAACAAAAAGCATTTACTGACCAAAAAAAAAGTAATTATAACACAAAATAAATTAACAAATTGAGTTTTACTTCTCAACTTAGTCTGGGAACCCTCACGCTAAGTTATTTTATAGATGACATGTGAGAAAATTTGGAGGAGAGTAACCCCCACTTCAGATTACACAATTTCTCAGTATTGAAACAAATAAACTGAAAACAATCCAATTACCTGGGTGGATCCCGAGTGAGACCAGAGCTTATACCTTATATTTCAATCACTAAAGGGTTTATTACATTTCCCTTTAAATATTGGTTTTATTTAACTGGTGATATAAAGATGCAGATTAAATCTGTGTGCTTATTATTACATTTTATTGTGGCTGAAGATGTGTGTTAATTATATTTTTTATATGTGACATTCAAAGTAATCAAAATAGTTGTAAAATGATTTTAATTAATCAATGTGTAAGTTAAGAGATTCAGGAGGAACATTTTAGCTCTGTACCACCTTGTGCATAACTTCATAACTTCAATGTGTCTATATGTCCAACCAGACTGACCCACAACTGTCTATGTCCAACCAGACTGACCCACAACTGTCTATGTCCAACCAGACTGACCCACAACTATGTCCAACCAGACTGACCCACAACTGTCTGTCCAACCAGACTGACCCACAACTGTCTATGTCCAACCAGACTGACCCACAACTGTCTATGTCCAACCAGACTGACCCACAACTATGTCCAACCAGACTGACCCACAACTAACTATGTCCAACCAGACTGACCCACAACTATGTCCAACCAGAGACTGACCCACAACTAACTATGTCCAACCAGACTGACCCACAACTAACTGTCTATTCTTTTCTTCTCCATCCTGTGTCTGTCTATGATGAAATCTGTCCATATTTCTGTATAATTAACTACAAATGCATGTCATTTTCAAGGATCTTGCAGAAGTGAATGAGAACTATTTTCTCAAGGAAAAAACTGGAAGAAATTAATAACATTTTAAACATAATAATTTTCTTGATATAATGAAATCATGTAATTTTTTAATCAATTACTTTGAATTTAAAAATAGACTGTTATTTGTTTTCAGATGAAAATCTGTGGATTTTAAATTATAATCTGACTGACAAGAATGTAATTATGCTGAGTAAATGTATCACAATATTTTTATTGATCTGAGGGAGTGCTTCCAACTGTGTATATATATATATATGAACATTTAATCTTTGTGATAGAATTTTTTTTTCTGATATTTGAAAAAAACTGAGGATGAGTTTTGCAACATTATTCAATTGTTTTATTTTATTATGTTATTAAATTAATTTGTTTGTAATAAAAATGTTTGTCACTCTTTCATCTAGAACTGACCAAGATTGTATCCTGCAAAATCTCTCATATTCTATTATTACACGTGCCTTGCATTCAAACCAAGCAGTACATCATCTCACCTCCAATCAGTGCCCCTATTAATGTGCGTAGAACAGCATACACTTGCCATGATGGTGCAAAAGCACTGGCCAACCACAAAATAAGGAGCAAAAGATATTCTCCATAAAGCACCCTTTTCCTGCCCAACCAGTCTGCCAACTGTCCTGTCACAAGGGCCCCTATCAACACCCCACACATCTGCAAAGATGTGATGTGATCTGGCACATACTTGCTGTTTTCACAATGAAGTCCCCACTGCAATGAGAAACCAAAGTAACTTCAGTTAATGTGTTTACTCTTGCATATTTCACTCAGCCAGTTTTGTGCAAAGGTCAGCTAATGTGTTTAGCATATTTCACTAAGCCAATTTTGTGCTCAAACTTTGTGTATTTCAGCGAATGTGTTTAGCATATTTCAGCCAATTTTGTGCAAAGTTACTTCAGTTAATATGTTTACTCTTGCATATTTCTGTCAATTATGTGTTCACAATTAGTGTATTTCTGCTAGTGCATTTACCCTTGCATATTTCAGCCAATTTTGTGCTAACACATTGTGTAGTTCAGTTAATGTGTTTACTCTTGCTGTCAAAGCTGACTGAGGTATGACTGGTAATGTAAATGGGGTGTAGTATCCTTGCTGTCAGAGCTGACTGAGGTATGACTGGTAATGTAAATGTGGTGTAATATCTTTGCTGTCAGAGCTGACTGAGGTATGACTAGTAATGTAAATGTGATGTAATATCTTTGCTGTCAGAGCTGACTGAGGTATGACTGGTAATGTAAATGCGGTGTGATGTTCTTGTTGTTGTCAGAATTCACTTAGGTATACAAATGATGCATATTCTTGCTATCTAAAGAATGCAAATAGTGAAATATAGAGCTAGGTAGAGAGGACAACATGAAAAAGTGAAACTAAATGACAATTTTGCAGAAAATATATTAAAATGTAGTTATAAATTTATTTTGCAATGTAGAGCTACAAGTTTTTTTGCTGAAAACATTACAACAACAAGGAGTTACACATTTATTTTATAAAGATTTGTAACTGTATAGCAACATAGAGCTACAAATTTATTTTATAAAATCTTACATAATGAAGAGCTACAATTTTTTTTTCCTGAAAACTATATAACCAGTGGAGCGATAGATTTATTTTATAATAAAGATGAAAGTAGAGCTATAAGCTTGTTTTGCTGAGATTTTATACATAATGGAGCTACACATTTATTTTATAAAGACTTAATAACATATGCTACACACTAATTTTATAAAGATCTACAAAACCAATTAGAGCTACACTCTTTTTTATAAAAACCTATATACAAAGTGGAAACGTAAACTTATTTCATAAAGACCTATTTAAAAGTGAAGCTACAAATTTATTTTATAAATAACATTTTAACAAAGTGGAGCTAAAATTTATTTCTAAAGATATGTACAACAAAGTAAAGCTATATATTTATTTTATAAAGATCTATTTAACAAAGTAGAACTACACATTTATTTATGGAGATTTATTTAACAAAGTAGAGCCACAAATTTATTTCTGGAGACCTATTTAACAAAGTAGAGCCACAAATTTATTTTTTAAGATCTATTTAACAAAGTTGGAACTTTAAATATATTTTATAAAGACTTGTATAACAAAGTGAAGCTACAAGTTATTTTGCTGAAAACTAAACAACAAAGTACAAGTTTATTTTGCTTG
Organism: Sinotaia quadrata; assembly: GCA_028829895.1. NCBI lineage: Eukaryota > Metazoa > Mollusca > Gastropoda > Architaenioglossa > Viviparidae > Sinotaia > Sinotaia quadrata. The sequence goes on along the minus strand of CM054177.1, from coordinate 155,594,877 downwards.
AGAACTATAAACAAAGTGAAGTACAAGTTTATTTTGCTTGAGAACTATAAACAAAGTGAAGTACAAGTTTATTTTGCTTGAGAACTATAAACAAAGTGAAGTACAAGTTTATTTTGCTTGAGAACTATAAACAAAGTGAAGTACAAGTTTATTTTGCTTGAGAACTATAAACAAAGTGAAGTACAAGTTTATTTTGCTTGAGAACTATAAACAAAGTGAAGTACAAGTTTATTTTGCTTGAGAACTATAAACAAAGTGAAGTACAAGTTTATTTTGCTTGAGAACTATAAACAAAGTGAAGTACAAGTTTATTTTGCTGGGTACTATACAACAACAAAAAGTGAAGTACAAGTTTATTTTGCTGAGAACTATAAACAAATTGAAGTACAAGTTTATTTTGCTGAGAACTATAAACAAATGGAAGTATAAGTTTATTTTGCTGAGAACTATAAACAAATGGAAGTACAAGTTTATTTTGCTGAGAACTATAAACAAATGGAAGTACAAGTTTATTTTGCTGAGAACTATAAACAAATGGAAGTACAAGTTTATTTTGCTGAGAACTATAAACAAATGGAAGTACAAGTTTATTTTGCTGAGAACTATAAACAAATGGAAGTACAAGTTTATTTTGCTGAGGACTATAAACAAATGGAAGTATAAGTTTATTTTGCTGAGAACTATAAACAAATGGAAGTATAAGTTTATTTTGCTGAGAACTATAAACAAATGGAAGTATAAGTTTATTTTGCTGAGAACTATACAACAAAGTGGAGCTTCAAATTTATTTTGCCAGAAACTTCAAATTTATTTTTTAAGAACTACTCTTTAAAATGTAGTTTAAAAAATGTTTTAAAAAAATCTCATAATACAGTGGAGCTACAGATTTATTTTGCAAAGATTTTTAGAAAGACACAATAAAGTGGAGAATTCTGACATGTCTGTAACATAAAATATTCCTCAGCAACAATAAATATGAAAGATACAACAAAGTGGAGTATTCTGATGCATTGTTTTTATGTTAACATAAAAAAATATACTCAGCAGAATAAAAGTTAAAAACACAACAAAGTGGAGTATTCTGACACACTGGTAACATAAAAAAATTATACCTCAGTGACAATAGAAGTAAAAGAATCAACAAAGTGGCATGTGTTTCCTTCTTTACTCCATGTTCCCATGTCATCAATCTGACATTCATCTTTGCCCTGGCCAGTGACATTACTCATATTGGCTGCTACATTACAAATGGATTCAGGCTTGTCAGCAGTGAACATTGGCAGCAACATTGCCCATGCCAAGGGTGTCTCAAACATGGATACTAGCAAAAACACTCTCACTTGAAAAGGGCCAAAGGGTCGGATCTCTTGCAAAATATTTTCATACTCCTGCATTCTGATTTACATATGATTTTTCTTTAAATGTAATGTTCTTGATTCCTATCTGAAAATTAAAACAATTCAGTTTTTAAAAAGTACTGAAATTATGAAAATATAACTGGTAGGTATAATTCCTTAAATAAATATTTTCTAAATTTTCAAATTATTCTTTTTAAATCAACATGCAAATACAGTTTTTCTAACTGATTTTTCTATCTGTTTTATAATAACTGATCATTTGTGCAATTTTGTAAAAGCTCTGCCCATTTGTATATGTTTTCTTTCTTATAAATGTCCTAGTAAAGCTGTTGTGCTAACAGGAAAAAATATGTCAGCATGTAAAAAAATCACATAGTGCAATTTTAAAATCATATAGAATGTTGACACGTTTTTAAAAGAAAATAATAAGGGTGCGTTCAAGATCTCAACCATTTGCATTGCTAAATACACATACAGTAACACAAAATAATCCACACATACAATAACTCACAACACCATCAGATAGATAGATAGTAGACAGATTTCTCTCTCACACACACACACACACAGAATTTCTTTCTCTTGTGTATGTGTGTGTGTGTGTGTGCACACAAATGTGTGTATATATATTGTCCATAAAAGAATACAACACTTCCAAAATCTCATAATTCAGTGAATACTGGATGAAACACCATTTTTTTTTTTAATATCAAAATGAAGGATAAAAGTTGGTCATGTTATGCTTCTTCTTCTTTTTTTTTTTTTTTTTTTTAAACAGTTATGCCTGGACTTCTTAGAGACCAGGTGATTGGTCATTCTGAAAGTGAAGTACATGCCTGTAAAATTGAAGCAATCTTGATTGCAGTAAGTTGTAACACATATATGAAATACAGAAAAATAAAGAATTATTGTCAGAGTAGAGGCTGATGCAATAGGTGAAAAAATGTTTAAGTATGTCTGAGTTTCAGATAATAAGACCCTGATATGAAAAAGAATGATGACCATATATTTTGTTTGATTTTCATGATGGGTACCTTAAGGAAATGATTGTTAGAAATAGATTGTGTGCATATATAAGGTCAGGCAAATACTCTTCGCTGGGGTCATGCTTGATTCTAAAGTGAACAGGCATCCAATGAGAAGACCATGTGCTTGATTCTGAACTGACAGCCAACCAGAGGTACTAAATTTTATGGTGCTACTTTCCACATGGGTCTATACCCAAAAATGGTTTCTCAGCAAATTTACTGTTCATAAAATTAATGTAAACATCTACAAATTCATACACACTTAATGATGAAATCTGATTAAAAATTATAAATTTCTTCACTAATTTCAACCCCAAAAGTTCTCTGACACATTTTTCACACAAAATTACATTGAATGGTGGATATTTAAACTTGAAAATTCTCTGACATGAAATAAAGCTACTGTGAATGACAGCTATAGATTTTATATTTTTGTGATGAAATAAATCTACCTTTAAAAATTTCCACTATTATTTATTAATTTAGCTATAATTATTGTGAAATTAACAACATTATACATGTATATTGTGTCTAAGTTTAACCTTGTTTCTCTACAACTTTTTAAAAACTTTGTTTCTTTGAATATTGTTTTGCTTGTACTATTTTAATAAACATTTAACCTGTTCTGTTGAAAACTGATTAGCGTTGTTCCCATTTTAGAAGGATATATAGATATATGTGCTTCAGTATGCCAAAGAGAAAACTGTTAAAAGTATTAAGATATTAAATGTATTCAGCTAGGCATTCTGTATAAATGTTAGATTTCTCAGAGTGGCCATTCTGAGTCAGTTATGTGAATAGGTGTCAGTTCCTAGAGAAAAGTCTTGTGAACAATAAATTAGTAAACCTATTCAGTTCAACAACAAAAAAAAAAAAAAGGAAAGAATTTAATGTAATTGCAATGGCTTGACTAATTAATGGTCAACTAAGATACTCCCATGGTATATGCTGAAACCGCTTGTCTTTGCCAAATCTAGTAGATTGATCTCTGTGATCTGGCATGTAAAAAGATGGAAATCATTAAGGTACTATATGCAGCTGGTTGAATGAATAATAACAATTCCTTTTCAGGCTGTAAAATTTCTGTTTCTGCATTTTTTAAATAATGTTTCTGAAGTTTATAATATAGAAAGACTAAATAAGAGAGATGATAAAGAGTGTAAATCTGAATATGCATGTTTGTGAGGAATGATATCAGAATTTCAGATGAACAAAATATTTAGTGTTCAATTACTTGTATTTTTTGGAGTGAATGTTATGAAATCAATATGGCATTCAGTTAAGTTAGATCCTTGAACTGGTGTTGAAGTGAATTCCAATCTTTACAATGAATAGTGGGTGTAACTTCAAACTTCAAAAGCACTCTGAAAAAATATATAGGCCCTACACATTATGAATGATATATATAAAGGTGTGGATTCGAAGTCCGAAAGTTCTCTAACACATTTATATACAGATACATTAGTAGCAAGTGCTAGCAAATGGAAAAATGTTCAAAATGTTAAAATTTAAAGATCAAAAACAAAAACTATCATCCAAATACTATCTTAAAACAAGAAGCAAACCCACCTACAATTTTTTTTAAAATTACAACAGAAATGAAAAACATTAAAAATATTGGAAATGAGTTTTAAAAAAAAAATGTACAACTACAAGGGTTCAAAAACCCACCTAAGAATAATTTTTTTTTTAAATCACAAAGAAATACATTTTTTAAAAATCAATTTCCTTTGGTTCACAAAACCCACCTAAAGATAAATATTTTTAAAATCTGCAAAAAAGAAAAACAAAAATATTAGAAATTAATTTTAAAAACCAAAATTTAATTTCCTATTACATAAGTTTGCAAAACCCTCCTAAAGAAAAAAATATTTTTTAAAATACAAAAGAAATTATTTTTTTAAATCACTAATTTCCTATATGGGGGTTTACAAACCTACCTAAGGAAAAATATTAAAAAATAAATTAAAAAAGAAGTGAATTTTAAAAACCATTAATTTCTTAGACAGGTGTTCACAAACCCAGGAAGCAGATCACCATGACACCTAAAAATTTAGTGCTGGAGATATTTCACCATAAACTATATTAGCAAGTAAGCATATATCTATAAGAATCAGTTAATTTTGTGTGTAGAGAGAATATGAGTTATGACATTACAAATATTTTCCATATTATTTTTCTTAATAATAAATATACTGTATTTGTTTTCCTCCTGTTTGTGTCTTTCCAAATATTTAAATGGTAAAATAAGCAAAGTTAAATCCTAATACAAACTACTTTGTTTCTAACTAATACAAACATTTAAAAGCTGAATAAGCAAAGTTAAATCCTAATGTAGACTACTTTGTTTCTAACTAATAGTAATAGTCAAATACAAACATTTAAATGCTGAATAGGCAAAGTTAAATTCTAATGTAGACTACTTTTTTTCTAACTAACCCAAACATTTAAATGCTGAATAAGCAAAGTTAAATTCTAACGTAGACTACTTTGTTTCTAACTAATACAAACTTTTCAAAAAAGTTATTAATATTATTGTTCATAAATATTTTATAAAACGTGTGTGTAGAGAAGGTTAATAAATAAATGCACTAGTAGTAGTACAGTAAATCAATAATGCTGAATTATATATAATCAAGAGGAGAAAACTATCTAAGTATTTTAAATATCATCAGAAAAGAACTTAACATATTCAGAATATTAAAACCAATATATCAGTCACTTATAATTTAGCAGTAGTAGATATACATATAAATACATGTATACTCAGATTCTGGGGGTATTGCCAGATTGCAAATTGTATTAGATTAAAAATTATGCAAATCGTCTTAGCATATATTATATTAATCTGCTGTAGAACTTGCTATATAACCATTACATCATATTCCTTTCCACCTCTAGATAAAACTACTTACCTAAGGTAACCCTTAACACTTAACAGGGAAAGCCAGAAGATCTTTCATAGTATGAAACTGCTTATTATTATTAATAATATGAGAAATGTAATTTCTGTTTCAAATCCTAGAACCTCTAAGTGCTTCACAATTATAACTATTGAGCTGTGTATTAAACTATTAATTGTATTATGTCATGTAAAATTAATATTAACCTATAAATTAAGCATATCTGAAGTTAGGTGACCAAATGACCACTCAAACCTATTAAGCAATGAATAAGTTAAAAAACAAAATCTAAACTTTTAAATAGACTCTGTTTTCTTTATTTGAACAAGCAAATGTCTGATCACTCATATTTTCATAAAACATATGTCAGTGCTTTGGTTTATCCTGTTTCTATGTAGAAATTAAAAATAAAAAATCAATAAATTTATCAAGTATTATGTAATTAACACATGTGAGTTTGTGACTAGCCAAAGGTTAAGAGAAGTCAGGTAACATCATTTTCCCATCACAGTTCACACTATCACAGTACCTTCAGATCTAAACAGAAACTAGTATATTTGCTCTGATACCATTTTTTTGGGGGGGAGGGGGAGGGGGATGTTTGGAAAGTATTACTTTAGTTTAAGTAACATTTATCAACTTCACAGTACATACTTTTAAAATTGATCTAAAATCTTTCATTTTCAACCAGATTTATTTTTATGTTTAATCTATCTAATGTATACAATTTATATAATAATGCTGAAGTAAATAAATCACAACAGATTATGATTTTTAAAAAATTAAAATATAATTTCAAAAAATAATGTTTCTTTGAATATTTAAGGTTAAATAATCAATTTAGTTACAAGACAAGTACTATCATCTTTTGTTTGCTACCTTCCATTCCTTGCACAGAGATAGTGATTCTATTATTAATAGAAAAGTGATTCTATTATTCACAACTTTTCTATTAAATTTATCTCTGTGCAAGGAATGTTAACATTAATTTAATAGAAAAGTGATTTTATTATTCAAAACAATGTTAACATTCCTTGCACAGAGATAAAGTGATTCTATTAAATATTATTCAAAACAATGTTAACATTTGAGAAGTGGTAGTTTCGGTGAATTATACAGTAAATTTTTTTATTTGAAATTTTTTTATTTGAATATTTTTTAAAATATTACTTAATTAAAGAATAGTATTAAGGGAGCAATTTCAAGTTACCTTTTCCTCATGGACGGTGGTCGAACCAAGCACATGCTCCTTGTAAACAAATTGTGGCTAAAAAAAAGATTCTATTAACGTATACACATTTCTGTTAGATTAACTAGTAATATATTTTGTATTTCGTTCTTATTCAATACTGCCATCTTTCATTGCTGGTTTAATTCAAAGACATGATTATTAAACTAGTTATGGTCATGATGCAATACTGCTTACTCTACAGATTTCAAGGTCCCTGTTTAAGTATTCTTACCGCTTACGAATTCGTTTGATATTTTAGGTGTTTTTCTTTTAGTATCATAATCCTTTACTGGAAGTTTTTAAGACAGTTAACTGTCGATCAATGCTTTCATTCAGAAACATTTTGCAGCGTCACTGCCATCAAAAGTTAGCATATTATGGAAACAGTCATTCTACTAAGTTGTTAGTGATCAAGGAAAGCATAATGAGTCTAAACTAATTTAATAAAATCTTCAGTACGCTAAATGTAATCGTTTAAAAAATAATTTGATATATAATAAAAAGCAAAGGCAGGGGGATGTGACTTCCGGTTAATTTCGTTTAGATACCGTAAACAAAGCATGTTATGGCTTGGGTTGTTTCCCCATTGGGCAGTGACTCAGGAGCGCTCAACGCAAAGGAAAGCGTTTTTATACAGTAGCGATAAGTCGATACGATCTCAAAACAAAAGGCAAACCGCTGGTAAAAGATAATTTTAATGCGTCAACAACAGCTGCAGTTTTATAGTATCAGTAATTTGCTTATTAAAATTAAAGTTCACAAACAATGGCATTAATTTAAGCGAGGGTAAACAACTGCAGCTTTCGAGACAATGAGCAACATGTCGCATTCCAAATTAGTCAAAATAAATTTACATTTATAATACACAACAGAAATAAGAATCGTTTAATTATTATTTTTAGCTCTCTGTAAAACTAAATCAAATATAAAGTATTAATTAGGATCTATGTCTCCATATTGCGATACAACTGTATAGTGGTTCGAATTTAGTATCAGCAGACAGCCTCGAGCCCACAACATCGACCATAGCATTGAAGTCAAAAGTTGATCTAAATTTTATATCTATATTCATATAGAATGCGTATACTTATTTTCAGCCTCACTTATTTTAATGCTTTCATAAATTTAAGGCGGCATTAAAAAAATTATTAAATGTGGCTTCACTAAATAAATACAACGGTATCTACAGCGACCTACGATTACCACATATAGTTCGGTGTCGTAAAAATAACAATTTTGCGTTCCTTTAAGATATTTAATTAATTTCTGTGCAAGAGTATTTTGTATTTCCGTATACAATATTGTTCAGTGTCGTAAAAGTACCGAATTATACGTTCCTTTAAAATATTTAATTAATTTCTGTGCAAGAGTATTTTATATTTCCGTATACGATATATATTGCTGTCTTGTAATATAAGTCTGTAGCAGTGTCGCTGCTGGTTCGTTGCTGGCCCCTCACTCCTCTTCGGTGGGTAGGGGTGGGGGGTCAGACCAGTTGCTGCGATTTGCCGGGATCACATCGAGTGGTCAGATGAGGATAACCAACACTCGCACTCAGACACCAACGAATAATCTTGTGGGGGATGGGGTAACTTCTGAGATGCAGGTAAAATGTGAAAGCCGACGTGTGTGTGTGTGTGTGTGTGTGTGTGTGTGTGCAGGCTTGTGAATGTCGTGTGAGAGACGTACGGAACGAACAAACAAACAACCGCAGCAACACACACTTTCGAAACAGAGAAAGGAAGCCCAACTCTTGAAAAGAGTTAACAAGGAATTTATTTTAAAAGAAAAACAGGCTTAACTTTCATACGGTGTTAGTCATTCATTCTGAGACATCCACACGCGACATTTATGGGGCGGGAAAAACAAAGAGCGATGAAGATGGGGGAAAAAAGATGAATAAAATAAAATAAAAACAATAAATGGTGATGACCGTTTTCAATACTGCCAAAAATCGAGTGGCACAATACTTTGGGCGTAGCCCCAATACAACACTAAGCAAAACCAGTGGTAATGACCGCAGAAAAATATCTAACCATAAGAAGAATCAATGTCTTACAAATAGTGGATGAAAAACCCAATGTCAACGAACGTTAATTTAGACCTGCGGTGATAACTGCAAAAAATTATCCAATAAATAATTATTTGTTAAAGTCAAATGTTTAGGAAAAATAGTTCAATGATGATAATATTTATATGATAACTACCCTACCAAAGTAATGCACCTCAAAATAGTTTTCCTAATTACAAGTGTTAGAAATAAACGCTGAATTGTTGACACACAAAACGAAATGGCCACACTTGTCGACATGCTGGCGAACACAAAAAGTTACAGTTACTGACATCTGGGAATAACATGCTTGACGACGAAACATGGCTCACTGAGAGTGAAGTGCGTACATACTTGCAATACTTGTCCCACATTGCATAATGCTGGAATACCCGGTTCTATGCTGAAGAACACGGAGGGCTGTCTATGACGACAGTACCAAAATGTCTCACAGACACCTGTCTACGGCAATGGTTCCAAAATGTATATCATGGAGGCCTGTCTACTGCTACAGTTCTGAAATGTGAGTGGCGTAGAATACTCTTCTCCCGACCCAGTCTTGATCCCTCAGTACTTGTCGTCCCTGATGACCTACTACTGCCCAGGCTTCGGATCCAATGTAGAGTAATACAGACAATGCTTTACAGGATGCCATGAATGAATTGGGTGTGACAAAACCCACGTCCAACCCTATACTGTACGTGGAGAATATTCAAGTCTTTCTTCCCTGGTCATGATGAAGATAGAAAGATTATTCAAACTCGGAGTAGGAAACAATACGAGGCCTCACACCTCTCTGTAGTTCAGATGACGCACACTAAAGTAAAATAGCTCCCGCTAGTCTTTTTATGCACAATCAAGTTCTCCTCTCTCATAGATAAAATTTGCGCGTTTATCACTACTTTACTGATGCTATGAAGGTGCAATACTCTTAAAATTATAATTCCTAATTAAATTAGTACTATGAAATGTTAATAAAAACTAAACACACTTTCTACATATTGTAAACATAATTATCGAACATCTAACACAAATAATTAATCAAATGTATTTTTATAAAGATGTTGAAAACATGAAATTAGCAAACTTGCTGACAGTGTATGTAAACAAAATCAGCAGATGCCCTGACAGTAAATGGAAACGAAAGTGCATGTAATTAATACGTCGTTTTGCTCGCAGAAGACACTTGCGAACGGCAAGTGGAGATAATCAAAGATAAAAAATAAATTTTCTGATTACTCCCCCCTTTTTTTCCCATGACAAGTAGGCACCGACCTATTAGGGTCCCCGTGACAACGCATCAAAAATAATATTGATTTGATCTTGAGAAAAATTAAAGAAACAAAAACTTTAAATTAAGTCTCGATAGAGGAAATATTGTATTAATGTAATGTACCCATTAACAAAGTACAAGATTTCGGTCAACCTGTACATGTAAATGTGTAATGTAGATTAGTGATGGTCGTCACGAGAAACCTCCAGTAACGAAGCTTTCTTTGAGTTAGTGTGTCACAAGTTCCCGCTGATTCCAGATCCTTGTAGAATATTCGCGAGTAGAAACTTCGAGAACACTAACATTAGCTTTTCTGAGTTATAATGAAACTTAATTAACTTCACCATCTAATTTCACCCTGAGAGAGCAAATCTATCTTGTTAAGGCATTTACTAATTTTTGGCTCAGACTTAAGAATTCTTTCATTTTGTAGAAGCAAAATGTCAGCGCCCGAAAAGAAGAGGTACCAAATCAGCGCAGTAAAACGAAAAAACAAAAAACAGCAAGAGAAATCAAAGAAGACTGGTGAACAAATAGAACAGACACAGTCTTTTCCAAGTTTGCTTTAATCGTAAGTCAACAGAGGATCAACCCGAGGCCTCTTCAAGTATGCCTGCCAGCAAAGTGATGGCAGTAGACCTTCCCCCTGAACATATTGCTGACAATGAATATAGGGTTCAATTACTGGTTGCAGCTGAAACTGAGCCAGAAGTTCTGTTACTGCATATCTTCCAAGTGAGAGAGACGAGTGGTGTCTTCTGGAGAATTAACATAAAATAAATTAAGCTTCTCATGACTTGTAATTAGTTATGGATGATTAATTAAAAATAATAACCATTAACTAGGTGGTCAATAACAAATTGAACCAATGAGTCAGGCAGGAACTGGTTTGTTAAAAAATCCCTTGTTCTTATCACTTAGTTTTTGTCTATGGTCCAGTCTTAAAAGGCTGGTCATTAGCTGGTGAGTTATTTGACTGATAAACAAAGAGTGGACTTCATATTTTCTTGCATTTTGAACTATTAATTGATGGTTATCATTTGACTTAGAGATGATTTATGTATTTAGAATTTTGACTTTTTACAAGTTTGCAATTGGATTTAGGAATGTTTTCATGGTTTTGATCTATTTCTATGACTTTTAATTAGAAAGATTTTATATATTGCATTGTTGAACACAACATTCTCTCTAATGGAAATTTTATTATGAAATATTTTTTGTGCTCACTGGTGAATTGGGCTAATAAATTTTATTACAGAAATGTAAGATTGAGAAGCATGTGGAGAGATATGGGAGTATAGAACATTTTAGACCTGAATCTTAAAACTGTTTCTGGATTTGATTTTTTCCAAAGAGGAGCATCCTTTTTTGTTATCCATTCAGATGCAATGAACTGCTGCACTCTGCTCGAGTACATCCATATGTGTGTCCAACACCATTTGTTACACTCGCTGTCAACAGGGTTGCTGGACATTGGTTATATGAATCTCTGTTCCAGAACCATATGGCAAAAGTTGAGTCCAGCTTTGGTCTAGAGATTGCTTACAAAATCCTTGGAACAGTTCAGGTAGAATGCTGCACACACATTAGACCCTTTATCCAATGCAGGCAAAATGAGCCTGTGACGTTGCCCAAACTGCACCAGTGACTGCTTAAATAACGTCATGTAAAATTAACTATTGCTCTTTTTCACTACTGCTTTGAGTTCTGTGATGAGAAATATACTCTCAGTCTACTGATTATTAACCTGGCTATTGTATTCTTAGGATAGAGACTGAATAAGTGATGGACATTATCTGAACATTTATCCTCAGTAGAAGTGTTCTTTTCATCTGTATTTGTTGGTATGTTTTGATTTAATAAATTTATTGTTTCTTACTTGTCTTTCTTATGCTTTATAAATTGTTTGGAGTGGATGGAGGCTCATTAAAATAACTTAAAAGATGGATTTAATTACTCCTTAAGGAGTTCCACCTATGGAAGAAACTGTGTAGGTAGAATGTCAATCTAAATGCTGTTAAGTGGTAGAGTTCTGCAGCGCCAGATGATCTGCCAAGTGAGACAAGCTGGGTGTCTATTGGGATTTGTTATTAATATATGGATTAGGATTCCAGCCACTTTGTATTTATTTGAGTTATTATAATATAATAATAATCATAACTAGCAGCAGCAGGCATCACATAACATGGGGGCTCTTCTGGGATGAGCACAAAATTGTTAAACTAATTGTCATAGTGGTGAAATTAGTAAGTGTGGAAATCAGTTGTTTGAAACTTTTATTGAGCTTAGGAACCTAAACTAGTAACTCCAGGTTAAATAGGGCTAGAGAGAAATACAGTTGATTAGTGACATGAAATTTTTATTTTAAATCATCTTTTTATAACACTATCTAGAACTTTGTCATCCTATATCTAACCCTTTCCTCTTTTGATTAGCCTTTAGACTTCCATTTCGTGTTGATGCATATTGATGATTAAAAATGTATTGTTTATATTGTTGCAAATTTTAAGTAGCTAGATCTAAATTATTACTAGGTGCTTGAGGTTGTGTATTTTATAAATTGACCAGATAACTCACCAGTTCCCATATGATTGCTGTAGGCATACCTTAAGCCTGTTAAATAAAATGGAAAATGTTTGAAGATAGTCTTTGGATTTGGCAGAAAAAACTAAAGAGCACATGAAAAACTATTTAAAAGGGTACAAATGGAAATGAACAACAAGCACAAAAGAGAGGAAGAAAAGAAGAAATGGAAAAGAGTAGATTTGAGAAAAGAATACAGCTTGAAAGAGAATAAGTGACAAAAGCCTAAAAATTGGAAGCAACTTTAAACAAGTGGTAGCGTTTGCTTTGTTAGAAGCTGATGATAACAGAAACAGAGTGGTTGGCTTAAATCAACTGCTTAGTTAGCAACTATACATCACATTTTAAAGAGCTGGATGAGGTGAATATCAAAAATGCAAAGGATGTTAAGAACCACTTTGTAATTCACAAATGGCAGATGACAATGTCCTCCAGCACTTTTTAACTTATGTTAAGGACAAAAGACTGAAGAATCTGACAGGATGGTTAGCAGCACTGAAAGACAAAGAAATATTTGGGATATAAACCATGCAGACCAGTTAATGAACTATCAACACCTAAATAACAGAATGATAGGGCAGACAACAGACCTAGGACAGGATCCCCATGTGCCCTCTGTTTAGAATAGGTTACATACCCCTTACACCCATATTAAATGGAGAACAAGTAGCCACCTGGCTAGGGATATAAAAAATGAGCCAGTAGTGTTTTGACCATGGTACACTGGGCCATTGCCAGACACAACTGCCCAGGCAACATTAACGTCAGTCATTGAACCAAATGGCACTCCCCATTTTGATGTAGTTATAAATGGTCACCATGTTCCTGTCTTTTGTAACACAGGCTGTGGGGTAGGACTGGTAGTATATCCAATATAGTGAAAAAAGGAGAGCATGTCATATTTAATGTGATGGTATTGATTAAATATCCAGTATTGGTAATCCTTATTGTGATACGAGATACACTAATTTATTTTATTGTTGTGAGATTGTTAGTAGTACTTTCCCTTGCCAGATGGTGTAGTTATAGTTTGTGTAAGTATAGCCCTGGCTACATACATGAGAACTCAGCACAAGAGGGAAAAGTTTGATCTAAAAGCTTAGAATGATGCAGCAGAAAAAATCTTGAGCAAAAGAATAACTTATAAGCAGTCGGTTGAAAGTGGCCAATTCAATAACAGGAGCTGTGGTTTAATTGGTATAGCAAGATGTTGGTCATGTGAAGAATGCCCTGTGAATACAACCAATGCTTTTGTTAATGGAAAACCAGCTGTGACATGATGATTAACAACATTGTTCTTTAGTAAGCATGCCTTATTAAGAATTAGACAATATTTTTATTGTTTTATATATTTGAACTTGTGCACTGCAATATTCATAAATAAAACTGAATTATTCATTGTCAAACATATGCAAAAAGCTTATTGTGCATATGTTCTAAAATTTGCAAGGGAAAAGGTTAAAACTGAATCATTCACGCAAATGTTGACAACATTAAAAATGATGATCAGAGCCTATCTGAGAAAGGATCACTCACCCTATCCCAGATATTGCTTACTTAACAAAAGAAAATTTTAAAAAATCAACATTAGCACAATTTTGACAGGTGTAGGAAAATAATTATTTGACCCAAGCTAACAAAGCAGTATAATTTGAGAAAAAAAGTACATTTAGGCTAAATTTCAGAACATTGCACATCAACTTTATGAGAGCAGAATATGATTTATTAAAAATAAATACCTTTTAGTGTCAAAATGGCATAGAATGTTATTACTTTATTTTGAAAATGCAGTGTCATCTTCCAGCTGAACCAAACGTGACATTCTATGATGAATATGGTTCAATCAACAGGCCTAGTTAAAACTAAATGTATAGAGAAAACCTGTAGTTCATAATGAAATGTCATTTTGTTCATTACAAATTATAGAAAACAATAACATTCCAGAAGTGCTCAAAAAGGATTTGTATACTCAACAACTGTTTCAACTAATCAAAAGAGCATTTTAGCGTTATGCACAGAATCTGAACATTCCACGGGGTCAAGGCTATAGATTTTTTTCAGATCCAGAGAAGTTAAAATTACATTCTAGACACTTAATGCATTCCAGCTGTTACCTTAAAATGTGACCGACCATAACATTTTGAGGCATAATGTACACCTTAGCTGAAACAATGCTAGCAGTGAAAATAGGTGGTGGTGGACTAAAAAATCATAGCTCAGTATACAGGTCTGATCGTGTAAGCAGTTATTGCCATTAAAACTCTATAAGACAGTTTCAATAAAAGAAAAAAATGGCACTTTGAACTGTAGTGGAGGGTCACAAATACTACCACCAAGCAATAATTTAATGAAAATGTAGGCATAGTTCTTGAAATCACCGATGATGCAGTGGTATCATGATGAGAAAATGTCTTTGTGACATTTTTCTTTTGTGAGAAAATATGTTTGATACATTTATCTTTTGTGAGAAAATATGTTTGATACATTTATCTATTTTTCCTCATCTTAATGAAATAATGCACACACACAAAAAGCAATTTTAAAAGAATAGTGTAGTTGATAAGGCGATAAAAGCTGATCTTTTATATAAATAAGGTGTAATGATTTTGTTGAATGTGCAAGAACAAAAGCATATGAAATAGAGTAAGAAGTAGAGCAAGATATTTTTCATTGTATACAATACTAGCACTGATTCATGGAATAAAGACAAGAAAAATCACAAAAAACAGACATAAAAGCAGGCAAAAACCAATAAATTGAAAACAAAATCCTGGAGAAAGTTTTAATCCAGCATATTACATTTACAATTTTCTCTTCTCCATAAAGCAGCACGCTTAATCCTACACATAAACCTTTAAACAGGAAAAAAAGCATTCAGTTTTCTGAGCTGATATACACGAGGTAACCTTCACCCTGTTTTAGACTCGATGTAGCTAGTGATGGTCAAATAAACTTGTAGGAATAATGTCACAATTAAATGAGGAACAAGTGGCAGTCAGTATTTCCCTTATGCATTTATTTCAGTCCCTGACAAGACTAAAACACAGATACTACTATACCATTAAAGCAAAGCTTCACTTCATCATACAGAAAGTTCGTGATAATGGACCATAAACTTTTTAAACACTCTGACTTGAGTTTAAAAAAAAAAAGAAAAGAAAATATAGGAAAGAAATCACAGCTACAAACAGGGAGGCAATTACAGCTTGTCCAGATAGTTGTCAAGTGGTGGAATGCCTTCTTTCAAACCCTTTCGTTTTCGCGTGTCAATTACAACTTGACTTGGCTTAGTGCCAGCTTCAAATGGATCACCAGGTAGAATCTGCCAATGGTCAAACACACACTGTGGGAAAGCTTGACCTCCAGTGTTAGAACGAAGATCAGCAGTGAAGCCTAAGTGACAGAAAACAAAAGCACAAATATTAAGACATTCTTTTCTCTCTAGAAATTTCATACAGACTCAACATTAAAACTTTATGTAGCTTCATCATACTTTTACAAGAGAATTCCTAAACTGTCTATCTCTTTCAAGTAGGTGGCAGGAAATTAAAATACTAATAAAGGTAATGCCAGACCAATATAGACCATATTGGAATATCCAAATGAAACAGATTTATTTACAAGTAGTTGAGGTGGCTTCCCTCAAACTGCACAAATCCACAATTATGTAAGCCACATACAAATAAAACTACTAAGAATCCTCAGCCCACCCAGGGCATAACGTAAATAATGCCAAATTTATTACTAAAAATGTCACATCTTTATTACATCAATGATGTCCCAATGACACTCCTCATCTTTCATTAACTTCTAGCACTGCTTCACTTTTTAAATCTTGCATCAAAAAAATTTCCAGACATTTGCAAGTGTTTGAACTATTCAATTAACCTTTACTGGGCAGAGCGGCCATAAGTCTTATCGGACAAAATGTTCGAAATCATCTGTGTCAACCAGTGCTCTTTTCTTCACATATTGTTCGAGAAATCGTGAGATTTTGGTGTATACTTCCTGTGTGACGATTCTACGATACTTGAAGCGCATTTTGAAACGTTTTCCCCCTTGCGTTCATTTTTTTCATAAAGTTTTCTTTGTTTTTCGTGATTCAAAATAAACTTCTTACCTCATTATCTGATAAATTGAATCCATTAAACTTCTCATTAACGATCGACGAAGAAATCCATTTGAAACACCAAACGCAAAAATCAAAGAAAACTTTATGAAAAAATAAATGCTGCCACATGAAAATGCTTCAAAATGGCAGGGAAATTGTTGTACAAACGTCGTGCTGCCTGTAGAGACCGGATATGATGTAAATATGGGAAGGAAAGAGCACTGAAAGAGAACTGGTTGCTATGGGTGGCGTTGAGCGTTCCGCCTGGGAAAGAGTTAACGTCAGTAGCGTGCACATGTCAAATCTTTCCAATTTGGGAGGGGAACGCATCAGATGAGATGGAATAGTAGTACTTCAGCACTGAATACCGGAATTTGTAACAGAAACTGGACCGAATGTGACTGTAATTAATGATAGTACTCAGCAGGCTTTCTTCTACCAGCTTTTCAAAGAAGAAACATTTGACAAGATAGCGGAATAAATGAACGAATATGCACTTCAGAAGATCGCTGAAAAACAAAATGGCGATCCAGGTTGGAAGGAAACTAATGCCACTGAAATGAAGGCTTATTTTGGACTTATGATTTTGATAGGAATTCATAACCTGCGAGAGAAGAGATGTCAAAGTCATCTGATGACAGGTTAGTTGTTCCTGGTGTCAACAAAGTGTGTGTGTATGGGCCCATAGTGTATGTAGCTGACAGTCACTGGACAATAATTTTTTGTGTGTAAATATGCGTTCATGCATGAATTAAAATTTGACACCTGACGAGTATACTTCAATTAAGGATATTAATAAAGCTGATTTCATTTTCTTTTCATTGAAATATATGCACTAATACCTAAGATATGACAGATAAAAAAAAAAAGGAAAAATGTCTGCCCAGTAAAGGGTAAAAAACAACAACATATTTTGGGTATTTAAAAAAAGTCTTAAAAAAAAAAAACCTTTAAGCAGGATATTCCAAATCTAACAACAGATTATTTATATCTAAATCAAAGTACCAAATTTGAAGGCTATAGCACAAAAAAATCTTTTTTTGCTCTTTGCGTATAATGTGGCCTTAAAATCCATTTATAATTACAGCCGCTTTTCACTTTAGCAAGCTCACCCATTCAATTATCGCTGAGCGGCAAAACGTAACTTTCTAACCGGACAAGAGGTTAAATTTTTATTTGATAGTGCTTGAATAAGCAAGATACCAATTTTTAAATTTACAAGTGCAGGCAATACACACAAATTTATAATTTTCATTCGCTAAACTATCTTTCAAGGCCACAAAAACCAAATAGACCAAATACTGATAGGAAAAATACATTTGAAGAGTATTCTTGGCTAATAATTTGCCTATATGCATTGAAGAGATGAAGGTAATTATGTACAGATTATATATACATTTTCAGACTCCATAATTATTACATAAAATGTCAAAATGAGCAAATGTTTGAATGGCATATATATATATATATTTATTTAAAAATCAACAAATAATGAAAGGGAAATTTACAAATTCTATTTGATAAATGCAGCAATTGTCTGCATGTGACAAAAGTGAAGACTTTAAAAGATATGAAAAACTATTAAGTCATCTCACTTATATATAGATTAAATAAATAAATATATATATGTATATATATATGCACCCTATCATAAAGAAATTCAAGAAAGCAACCTACTAAAAGGTTTTCTTTAAAGACAATGACAAGTCACTAGTAATGACAAACTATTACTTTCTCATTCCACTAGTCATCAACGGAAGTGGCTTCAGTGCAAGCCAAAGATGCATTGCATGAAATTTCTTGATATTTTCCACACTTCACAACAGAAGAATACAAACCAGATCCCTCTGACCTTGTTCTAGAGCATGATAAAAAAATGACACAGATGATTGACGCAGTATACAGTCAAAGAAGACCACTACCAAGCAAAAGCCCGTAAATCAACAGCACATGCACACCCCTGCTACATATAAACCCAGCAAATAAACTACACCAATAGAGACATAGATACACCCTCATATCAAACACCACCAAAATTCAGATTGAAGCACAAATGCTCCAAATGAAGCCAAAACACTTACCGAAGGACTCATTTACTGGCAGAAAAGCTTTGACTGTGAACTGAGGGGTAGATCCAATCTGAGCATTGTCGAACACGTGGCCACGCCTCCTGTTCAGCACACCATAAATACCACCGACAGCCTGCTCAGGGCACTAAAGAAATATTAGTTTTAAAATGTGTCAGTCAAAGGACATTAATATAAATTAAATGAAATTAATTCAGTGAAAATATTATTGTAACAGTTAAATGTCATCTAAAAGACATTATTCTTCACAAAACAAGTCTTAGTAATTAACTCTTAACATCTCTATCATTCTATAGTGTCCATGCATTGGCTGTATCAATCACAATTGTCCCAGAGAGTCCTTTACTGAATGCACCGTATGTTGCTATATGTTTTGGCTTTCCTGATTTGAACCAAGCTCCCACAATGCTTTGCCACTAATTAAGTTACTTCTGGCTGGCTGGCTTTCTATTTTCCCCCACGTGTATTTTTTCCAAATGTTTTCTTGCTTCGAAATTTTAAAAACAATTTTGAAATGGCATTGGCATTTCTGAGATGGATTTTGATACGGAGTCGACACAAACACATGACTATCATTTTATTTGATAGTGAAGCTACTTTTTGTGAAGACAACCTAAGTGACATTTCATTTTCTAGCTCAGACCATTTTTCTTCATCATCATCTTCAGAAAATGCCTGAAATTGAGCCAGAATTATTTCTTCATAACTTTGTTATTAGTTGTAGCCTGTTATTGATTTTGTGAAGAATTAACTTATATTTAATTATGTGAAACTGATTATAGAAAAAAAAAAACTTACTTTTGAGTAATTAGCATTTATTTTATTTGGCAATATGTATAAACAAAAATTAAATTTTTCATAAATATTTTTTAATTATGAACCAGATATAGCCAAAAAATATTTTTCACAACGGGCATCTATATTGTGACAACTAGAACAAATTTGAAGTTGATTTACCTTCAAACAAAAAAGTTATACACCACTATAGCATGATTTTAAACCATTTTGTCACAAACCTTCCATGACAGCAAGTGGGTTTGACCTAAATATCTTATGAGATGTTAAGAGTTAAAAAAAAAAAAAAGACATAAATATTATTTTAAAAAAATTATGCATTCCACTGTATCCAAGTGACTTTATTATATTACTATTTTGCTACGTCTCCTTTCATTATTCCACATATTTTCAAAAATACTGATGAAAAATTCCATCAAAACCTGATTTCATTAAAGAAATAACTTTTAATACAAATATGTTACTGACAGGAAAAATATTTATCTTAAATATGGAATATATATTAACCTGACATAAGAAAGCAATATCAGATGCTAATTATAAACTATTTGTTTAACCTTTATTGAATTTGTCTTGTAGAAAGGAAACAGATTACTGCCCCTGCATCATAATTTTTGAAGATACTGACTCAAATCAATTTAAAGATTTTATGCAAAACATATAGAAGGTTTGTTTCTGTACTTTCAGAATTTTATTTCATGGTCAATGTGAAATAAACATTTTCTTTAAATATTTATTAATAGTTAAAAGAAATTTGGTGAACTTCTACTGCCCATTTGATCGACAGATAAACATGCATTTTCAAAATGGCTGCCTATCAATGGAGTATATGCAATACACAATGTCATTCTGACAATTACAAAATTTTTACTTAAATAAATCACACCCAGATATTTTAAACTGAACAATTTATTGCATTCTTGTACAAGGGCAAATTAATAAGTCCTCCCACCCCCCACCCCCCCAACATCTAAAACAAAAGGTGTGTAATGTGTTAAAAATTTTGAACACAAGCTTATGAATCTTCACTCACTTGTAAAAAGAACGAATGATGTAAAATTTAAATTTAAAAAAACAACAAACTGCATACTGGATGTATTCCATAATTAACTGTTTAAAAACTATACCATTAATAGCAATTAAAACTATTTAAAAAGGGACACTGGATATTCACTATTGAATCATGTCATTCAAAATAAAATAAAGACTGGCTGTAAATCATGACTATAAATATACAATTCTTTTAAATTAAAAAAACCCAATCTGCACATTTTAAATCTGGAATTCAAGTTGTTAAGAGAAAGCAGTATCAGATATTCTTTAGATTTTATTTACAAATATTCTGAAATAAAAATTTTGGACTTATAAATAATTTATTCAAACTGTCAGATTGGCACAGACTGCTACCAGATGCCATTTTAAGGCCAGAGACAGCACGAGCCAGTGGAAGAAAAAAATTTTTCTTATTTTTTTTTCACTTTTGGCATTGTTCAAAGTCTTCTCAGGATTTTATATTTTCTTACTGTACATAATGCATTATTTATGTTAATAAAGACGTTTTTTGAAACCACCTCTGCTGATAAATTTATTTCCTAAGCCAAAAACGCAAAACTTTGACTCCCGATTACTGCCATCATTTGTACTGTAGAAAGGAACAGAGAGGATAATCTCCCTTACATTATAATCATCACAATACTGCCTCTATCCAGTTTTAAAGTCCAGTTTCGTGTGAAACTCCGACATAACCTAATGCCTGATTGATTGAATTTTATGCAAATCATGTAAAAGACTGGATATGATTAGTGAGACTGTCGTCTGCTAAGAGGTCTTCAATATAAGAGTCCGTAACACTTCTGGTATCCAATTATTTGGCTGTTATTACTTTTAGTTGACAAAATACAATTTTGCTCATGAAATGTTCTCTTTAAATATTTATTTATGTTTAGAAGTCAGAGCTTGATGGGATAAGCAATTCGGCGCATACCACTTCTACTGCCCTTTCGACTGATAGACGATGTTCGTATTTTCAAAATGGCGGCCGGGTAGCGTCAGTACATGCATTACACCATGTCGTTTTGATAATTATGAAATATTTATTATAATAAATAATATCCGGCTTATATGTAAGACAATATAAGCAATATTCTTCACAAATTATTGATCTGAAACGAGCTACTTTGACGAATTATATTGTAATACTAGGAAAAACGTTGACCTCTTGAAATTACAGTATGATTTAACAGGCATGTGTAGCTTTTTGGAGCTTGTCCAGTAGATAATAATAATAAAAATATATATTTTTTAATTCACGTTTGAAATATTTTATGAATTTTTTACGAATGCTGAAATAGTACATATTTTCAAACATAAAAAAAAAAAATAAAAAAATAAAAACTAAACAATATATTCTAAATCTGCTTCTAAATCTAAATCTA
Organism: Sinotaia quadrata; assembly: GCA_028829895.1. Taxonomy (NCBI): domain Eukaryota; kingdom Metazoa; phylum Mollusca; class Gastropoda; order Architaenioglossa; family Viviparidae; genus Sinotaia; species Sinotaia quadrata. Next base: position 155,573,023 of record CM054177.1, on the reverse strand, counting down.
AAACTAATTTTGCTTTCTTATACAAAGGACAACTTATATTCCAAATTGCTGTAGGTTGATAAATAGTCTTTTTCCTTCTTGGCGTGTAGTAGTGTGGCCTTAAATACTCAAACTTTCTCTATCAGTTGAACAGGACATACAAACAGTTAAGTTTTGCTATCCCATTGAGCTCTGATTTCTAACGAAAAACAAATATGTAACTGTTCATGAAAATGAAGTTTTACTGAACAGTCAAAAATGCCAATAAAATACAATTTCTAGAAATTCTTAGCAACAAATCAAATCGAGCCTTTTAAACGTTTTGCATACAAATCTTATTAAACCATGTTACAAAGTGGCAGATTAGAGACAGCACTTTAAAGGTTATATGTGTGCCTTGTTCCTTTGTTTCATGCAAATAATGGCAACAATAGAGAATCAGATATTGTGTTTTTGGCAAAGTTTCTTCTCAGAAAACAGTTTTCAACAGAGGGTTTTTAAAAAAAAAATCCAGCTTAATAAGCATTAAAATTCATTTGTATTTGCTCAGAAAATATACAATCCTTTATGACAGTGAATAAGAATAAATAAAAATCTTAAAAAAAAACCAACAAAAACTGAATAGGGATAATTTTTTCTTTCTTACCAGGATTGTGCAGTCATAAGATTTAGTCAGATAGGATTTTTAAAAACTTCCATAATAAAAAACTTCATTGTAAAATTTTCTGACCGAAATTTTGTGTGTACCAAATCAGAAGGAAAAAAAAATGTTATTTCTTTCTGCTGCTGTAGCAGCCTGGCATCAAGAATTAAAACTTATATAAAATAATACACATTAGCACGTGGAAACAATTCAAAAGTAAACAGTGTCAAGGCTAATAATATCAAAATCCTGTGCAGTACTTACCATTATTTCCACCAGATAAATGGGCTCAAGTAGTCTGGGTTTGGCAGTCAGAACACTGGCATAGAGGACACGACGGGCAGTGGGGATGATCTGGCCACCCCCACGGTGAATGGCATCTGCATGGAGTGTCACGTCATAGATGTTGAAGCGCACACCACGCATGTTTTCTTCACACAACACACCCTGCACACACACACAAAAATTCCCAACTAGGTGACTAGGTTTTTTTCCCTCTGCATCACCCTTACAAACTACTCAATAATTCTTTATGCATATTCCGATTAATGGAAGATCATAACTGCATTAATGACAAGTTCAAAGATTTTTTAAAAGTAGCTACTTACCTCTTTGGTAGCCCACTGGAATCCAGCTACTACACTGTCTTTTATCTCATTCAAATACTGAACAGCTTTAGTGCAATCGACCAGCAAATTTGGACCTGTACCTTCTGGACCAAAACACCAAATTTTACGTGCTTCAGTTGCATCCCATTCATATTTATCAACCAGATATCTGGCACGTTCCTTGATATCCTGACGAGGGGCAATGTCTCCCTAAAAGTTATAATGGATATAAATATATATGTTAATAGATGAACTGAGAAGTCGGTTTTGTGAGACAACTTCACGAGAGAACAATTTCCATTAGACCCATTTTGGTTATACTAGTGAAAGATGATACTAAAAGATTAAAAATATAATTTAAATAAATTAGAAGACAGATTAATCAAACACTTTTATTTTATGGTGTAATGTTATCTATGCTACCAAAATAAACAGTTAATGTAGTTGAATTAAATGTTTCAAGCTTAGCAAACACCTATAGTACAACAATACTTCAATCTGCACACGCAATTTCATGTAGTTTTTTTTAATAAAAATTTCAAATAAATTTAACCAATTCACGGGTAATTTATATTGCAATACTCTTCTGTGGAATTCTGATTTATAATGCACATGTAAATGTTATTTAAATACGCTTAGCATCAACTATTTATTGACAAATATATGCAATAAACATTTCTTCGGACTGTATTCAAAGAGTAGAAATTGCAGGCATTTTTATTTCACAAGCGAATTAATTTTGTATTAACTGCGCTAAAAAAATCTGTATATCATATATTGATATATAAAACCCACAAAATGTCAGGCTTACTTGCTGAAGACCAGTTGCAATAATTTTTAATATTTCCATTTTATTAATTATTTTGTTATTTATATATATTGTATATATAAATTCTCACAACTTTTTGTCAAAAATATTTATTTTAAAAGCAAACCACGATATATACTAGGAGTATTAAAAAACAACAACTTTTAATCTTTTTTACAAAGTAATTCTGCTAGTATATGTAATTTAATAAAATATTTATATTAGGAAATATTTTTCTTTTCACACAACTGCCAATAGCTTAACCCATTAAGGGGCAGAGCGGCCGAAAAGGTCAAAACGTCAAAAAGTGTCCGTAGCAACCAGTGCTTTTTTCTTCTCACATTGTTCGAGGAATCGTGAGACTTCTGGTGTCTATAGAAAGTCTAACGTTTCTATGATGATTCACACGCATTTTGTAACGTTTTCACCTTGCTGTATTAATTTTTTCATAAAGTTTTCTTTGTTTTCCGTGTTTGGTGTTTCAAATGGATTTCTTAGAATCAACGAGCGATAATGAGGAGTTTACTGGATTCAATATATCGGATAATGATGCAGGAGAAGTTTATTTTGAATCGGACGATAGGATTAGAAATGACATTAGTGTCAGTAGCGTCACATGTAGCATCTTTCAAATTTTGGAGGAGAGTGTATCAGATTCTGAGGATACTGAAGAGTATCTGGAGACGCACACGGTTCGAATAATAGTACTAGCACAGAATATATCGGAATTTATAACAGAAATGGGGCCGAATGTGACTGTAACTAATGATAGGACACAGCTGGCTTTCTTCTATCAGTTTCAAAGAAACATTTGACAAGATAGCGGAATAAATGAACAAGTACGCATGTCCGAAAATTGCGAAAAAACAAAATGGCGATCCAGGTTGGAAGGAAACTAATGCCACTGAAATTAAGGCTTATTTTGGACTTATGATTTTGATAGGAATTCATAATCTGCCGAAAAAAGAGATGTATTGGTCGTCTGATGACGGATTAGTGTTCCTGGCATCAACAAAGTGTGTATACAAAGTGCTGGTAGCGGACAATATTATTTTGGTGTAAATATATATTTTCATGCAGCGATTCAAACACCTGAAAGTATACTTCAAATAAGGATATTAATAAAGCTGCTTTCATTTCCTTTCAATTTGCATTTATTTCATTGAAATATATGCACTAATAATACCTAAGATATGTTTTTACTAACTAAACCCTAAATCTCACTGAAACCCTGAAAAATCTTGCCCCTTCAAAGTTACAAAAAGGAAAAACATGTGAACCTTAAAGGGTTAAACCCTCAAAATTACCTTGTCAATTGCCTCAGGCAGACCATCAGGCATGGGCATAGCCTTCATGTAAAGCCGGTTGTGCTTGTTTGGTGACTTAGCCAAACACATAATGTCAGACTCCTCACTGACAGTCTCACGGTAGGAAACCACTGGGTCTGAAACCTTAATAGGGATTCCAGCATGGTCTTCCTCTAGGTCTTTAAGACAGATTTCCAGATGAAGCTCACCAGCACCAGCAATAATGTGCTCACCAGACTCTTCAATAATACACTGAAAACATAACACACTAACTTCATTCATTTTTAAATGAATTAATTTTTCTTTTAATGATCGTAAACTGGACTCTAATGAATTAACTGTATAGGTGATGACTATATATGAAAACTGGTAGAAAAGAAATATAATATTTTCATCAAAACGAGTTATATATACCCCCCCCCCCCCCAAAAAAAAATAAAAAAAATCAACTATTATACACCATTTAGCATACAAAATGCTAGCCACTCTGGGAGACATGAAAAGACCAAGGACAGGGACTCAGAAAATCCAGATAATCTCAAATATGAGAAGAAAAAAAATCTGGCACATCCAAGCGGTAGAGTGAAGTTCTAGCAGTCAAAATTATTTTGTTTAGTAACTGACCAGAATTGTGCCTTTTCTCACTTAAATTGTTTTATTTTATGATAATCTCAAATATGAGAGTGCTAAATTTTCAAATTCAGAGCAGAAAAGTGTAGCAGGCCTGGTGGAGTTTGAAGAGTAAGTTATCTGACAGTAAAATTATCTGTGATAAAACCAACAGAAGACTTACAACAATTATATTATTGCCAGATGTTCTTGAAATGGAGATCTTCTATATTACCATTACAGAATGTTGTACTTAAAAAAAATAACGAACAAAACTTGTAAATAAAGAACACAGTGAACTATAAAATCAGTTATTAATTTTATAATAATTTTATATTTACATTATAAATGTATTTTTCATAAAACACCACACAAATGGGTGAAAACCTACAACATCTTCCTTAGAAAAGAAATTGTAATCACTAAAATGGTAATCATTGAATAAATAAATGAAACCAGCCATTTCAGTAGCCATTGCTGCAAAAACTGTTTAAAAAAGAACCAATACACAACCCGAAAATATCTCAATTGATCCCTAGTTTAGTTTTCTAAAACTATCTAGACTATTTATTTTATATATATAAAAAAAAATAAAAATAGATGAAGCAAATCCCATGCAATATGTGTTGTGTGTCAAACTTTTTAAAATGAAATATCCCTAAAGTTTCAAATTATAAATTTATTAATACCAATGATTTATAGAATATGATAAAAGAAAAGAAACTGACGAATAAAATAAACCAAAAAATAAACCACCGTTACCTGCACCATAGGATCTGACTTTGATAAGCGTTTCAGGCCCTCTACAAGTTTTGGTAGATCTGCAGGATTCTTGCACTCTACAGCCACACGGACTACAGGACTGACAGAGAACTTCATGACCTTAAGGTTGTGGGCATCTTTGTATGTTGTTATTGTTCCGGTTTTAACCAAAAACTGGTCCACACCCACAAGACCACAAATGTTGCCAGAAGGTACATCCTCAATTGCCTCTACATAGCGACCCATCATGAGAATGGTCCTTAGAAAAAAATTTGGTGGTTCACAATAAGCATTCAATAGCAAATAAAAACACTCCCACAAAAGAAAAAATAATAGTAGAAAAGCAAAAACAATGCTAACAGCGAAAGCACAATTTATGGTAGGGTTCAGACTTTACAGTCATCGATGAAAGTAAAAAATCTTCAGAAAGAAAGGAATAAAAGACAGCTAAGTTAGCATAAACAAATCATTGGTGTAAACATGACAGTGATGACTTAAAGAAAAGTCAAACTATGTTAAGAATGTTTACACATCCATATATTGTGTAATATACAAATTTTTTTAAATAGAGATTAATACTGAATAAGCACGCGGTAGAATATCCTTCCAAATGTACAACAAAGTGAATTTTAGTAACCTTTGAATTGTCTTTTCATACAAGTCCTCTTTCTTGCCAGGAGTGTAATTTGGTCCCATGATGCGCACCTTTTGCCCAGTGCCACAAGTGCCACTGAAAACTCTACCAAAAGCATAGAAACGACCTTTGTCAGAAGTTGGTACCATCTTTGAAATGTACATCATCAACTCTCCTTTAGGATCGCAAGTCTTGATAGCTAAATAAGACAGAAATAATAACAGCAAATGTCTGGAAAGCACAACAATGAGCACATGCACAAATGAAATGAAACATGTTCTACTTTAAAATTTCAGTTAAATTGCTAAAAGTGTTAATAAAATGACCTAATTGGTGGTGATATAATAAGAGTTAATTATTAACTGTTTACCGGGTGGAACGCCCAACGCCGCCCATAGCAACCATTTCACTTAGACTCAAGTTAGAGTTATTTTTCCTTTCCATGTTTTTACCGACGTACCCCTAAATCTCACTGGCATCCGGAAAAATCTTGCCCATTCAGAGCTAAAAAAGGAAAAACGTACCAGGCAGACGTTTTTCATTTTTTAGCTCTGAACGGGCAAGATTTTTCGGTACGTCAGTAAAAACATCACATCTCAGGTATTAGTGCATATATTTCAATGAAATAAAATGCAAAATGAAAGGAAATGAAAGCAGCTTTATTAATATCCTTAACTGAAGTATACTTTTGGGTGTTAAATTTGAATCCATGCTTGAAAATATATATTTACACAAAGAAATATTTCAAATGGAAAACGTTTCGCTAAATTTCATTTATAGTATACCCTCTATAACCATACTTGTGGGTAAATGAAAATGTTCTTCCAATTTTTCGTTCTTGAGGACGTAAATCAAACATTTTTGAAGTTAGTTTGCACAGAAAATTCTAGTTTTCATGTAAAAAAACACATAAATACTATAATTTTTGTTTGTACAATTTCTCCCCTTTGATAGTTCAGGGGGTATGTACCTTAAAAAATGTTTAGTGGGGGAAAAAACTCTGAAACAAGGGGGAAAAAACCAAAAAAAACCAAACACACGATTTTGAAATTTAATGAATTAGAAAAACTCTTTTAAAAATTTTTCACTTTAGCCTTGCTTTGCAAATCACAACACATGTTTTTTCTGTGAATTTTTGTGCAAATAAAGTTGTTTTTTCCAACCTATCTGTGTTCAAAATTTAATTTTCTTTGCATAGCATCGCCGATAATAGCCCCCTTTGCATCAAGATACCCACTAAATCATAGTATATAGAATTAAAGTGCATTATCTCTCACTGCTCCATGTTTCTTAACATCTCATATGCATGTGGTTTGAGAAACCTTGACCCACCAGAAGTGCTTGGGTGGTATGTCACGTAGTACAAAAGTGAAAATCGCACTTTTGGCTAAAACAGCAGTTGCTATGGGTTACATATCATCCGGGCATTTTCAAACTGGCTACCATATATTTTACAAAAGATTTGGTAAAATTTGTCTTCACTATCAAATTTATTAGTAGGTACTCGAATCATATTTTCCCCAAACCAACACTAATAAAAGTAGGTAGACAGATAGAATGTATTCTGCTGACTTTAATGGTACTAAACTAATTTTGTAACTCAATTAGAACCAAAGTTGCAATATTTTCAATATTTAATTTTTTTTTAAAATTTACACTCAAAAAATGAAATGATTCAAATAGCTCACTTTGAAGGTCCATAAAATGAAGAAATGATAATATAGTCCAACCTCTTCAAATAAGTAGTATCCAACATACAAATATGGCTGAATTAGAGGCTTTGCAATGTTATTTTTCAATATAGTGCCAGTCAAAAATTAGCAATTCATTCATTTTCAGGGTGGGGAAAAAGTTCAAACGCAGTTAACACATAATGGATGAATCTGCTATAAACATTAAAACTGTATTAACTCTGCTTGTAATTGAGCTACAGAGATGGTTTTGGTACCATTGGATTCAGTGTAGAAAGATCTATATTAAGAATGCACTCACCACAAAAAAAAATCTTCATATTTTGTACCGACACTGACATTTGCCAATCATTTGTATAATTTAATGCCATTTCAGTTCAATGATTCTAGTCCAGTCTAGCTTAGTACCACAAGGAATGTTCTTATATACTGCATGCACACAATTACAGGCTTTTCATGTTTCATGTTGTTCTCAACTTAAATAAGCAAAGCAATCTGCAATTTTATTATTTGGAAAATAATACACATCAAAAATGAGTATCGTCATATAAATTTTATTGCAGTCAGCTTTAGCAAATGGACAGTGGCAACTTAAACTCGAAGAATTTCCCTCAGTTTTCAACACTTTTGTCTGTTTTCATAAGCATGAAGCAGGAACTTTGTGATACCTATTTATAGGTGCATAAAAACAAATTTAATAAGACAAAAAATACTGTCTGCAAAAGAAGATACCAACCTATTTTATAAATCAAAACCAAAATTAAAAAATGAAGGAAAAACCTGCATCACTTGCTGTATATCACCTTTTATGCCCTATCCACACCAGTTAAACAAGGTCACAAAGCACCTCCAGGGTTAACCTCACCTCATACCATTTATAGCATCGTCACCTGATAACTACAATGCAAAATGGCAGCTTGTTTCAAAGGACGTCACAGAATTCAATGAAAGCAAGTGAGATGTTTTGGTGTCTTTTTTTTCTTAGGTAAAATGATCTGTAAAACAGTCATTCCAGACATTCCTTTTCAATCAACTTGCTCACGCCCCCATCCCTTCTGTAATTGTTGCTACAGTCTGCTCTATTTTTGTACTTTCAGCATCACACAATTTGCCAGAGATTTTCTATTGGCTAAGACATTTAGATATCATGTTTTAGAAAAATAGAACTGTTTCAAAACCATAAGATAATCACCTAAGACTATCATAAGTATCATAAGCAGAAGTCTTTAAAAAAAAAATTACTATTATAAGTAAAATTCAACTTGTGAGGACTGGCAGGTACGAAAAAATAATTATAAAATAACAGCAAACTAAGGGCATATTTTTAAAGCTTTCTTTTTCTTAATAGACAAAATAAGAAAAATGACTGAGAGGGAGAGACAGTAAAATCAATTTTAAATCAAACGCACCAGTTGCACATGGATCATCCATAGGCCCCTCATATAACAGCTCACACCTGTACTTCTGGGCGGTGACTGGAGAGGGTAAATGAATGACGATCATCTGAAGCATGGCATCACCAGCTGGTAACCACTTTCTCATGATGGTCTATTGTTAGTGGAAAATTCCAATAAACACATTAACACATATATGTACATACACACAAACCAGCATTAACTTATATGGCCATGCTCTACACATAAAATTATACCCCTTTCTTTTTGAATGCACTGGTAAGACAAACATTAATAAATGACAAAAAAAAAGAGCCAAAAACTTAAAATACTACAATCAGCCTAATGATCAATGGAAGTGCGAATGACTTTAAAAAATGCAATGAGAACTGCCACACAAAATTATATGCACATATTACAAGGGCAAGATTGTTTTTTATTTAAAAAAAAAAATAATCAAGGTGTGAAATATGCACACTAAAGTAAAATGATAAAAGTTAAAAAAATGAAGTAAAAAAAAAAAATCTAAATATTGACAAAACACATTTGGAGATTATTATTTTTGTGTGCATAATTACACAACAGATACGATTCAAAGTCACAGTAAGAAAGGAAAAGTCAAGTACATTCTTGCAGTCTGAAGAAACAGATGACGGCAAATAAAGCAAAACACGGCACCCTCTTACTTTTAATAGCTGCTTTTCATGGAGCTCCTTGTCCTCTGCGGCAAGTTTAATTCCCAGTTTATCTACCAAATCCAGGGTTTCTTGTTGTGTCTTCTTCATAGCAGTGTTAAAGATCTGTTGAGGCATGTCAGAAGACAAAATTTTTTAAATTAAAGCAATGATGAATCTTAATCCGTTGACCATCATTGGTACGTAATCCTTACCCTAAAAAAAAAAAACGAAAAAAAACGATGTACAAACGTCAAAGGTAAACCTGTATCACCATGCGCGCCCATCTTCAGTTCGACAGATGATATGTAACTAAAGTAACCAATAAGAGGGAAGAAATATATGCACTAATACCTCTGATATGATGTTTTTACTGACGTACCCCTAAATCTCACAGACATCCTGGAAAATCTTGCCCGTTCAGAGCCAAAAAAAAAGGAAAACTACCCGTCTGCCTGGTAAAGAGTTAATGTAACTTTACTCTGGAAACAAAAAAATTTCTCTGCAGGCAGGTAAGACTCACCTGATAAATTGGCTTCAATATGTATTGGGTGAAACCTCTCATAGCACCATCTCTGGCCTCTTTGTACCATTTCTTGTCTTTTGTGTGGTAGAACTGGTCACCCCAAAGACGTTTCATCAACTGAGATTCTTCAATCTTGAACTTGTTTGTATAGATTTTTGCAAAGTCCTTTAGAGTAAATGCCCACCCATGTAGACCAGAGCCAAAACCGACAGTGCCTTCTTTAGGGTCTACCTGTACACAAGCATTTTGAAGTACTGTACATTTGCAAGAATTTTCTAAATTAAAAAGAGTACTTAAATCTAGTCTTCCAAGGTCATTAAACTGGAACACATCATCTTTTTCTGAAAATATATATTGTTAAGAAATATTAGGCTTTTGTGTAAACTAATTAAAAATTATTTTATATTTTGCAAAGATGGAGAAATTTATAAGTGACTGGAGCACTGACCCAGAAATATGTTTAAGTACAGCACTTAGATATGGGAACTTACAGCACTCTTGAGTATTATTCACACCATCCCCACATTGAGATGACCAAATTATAAATTAGGCTGGAAGCAAAATGTTGGTCATATATGTACATCTAAACCCACAATTTCGGAATGTTCACAATTTTCTGTACACTGGCAAATGTTTTGGTGTCAAATACATAAGCAATGAAAAAATTTTAAATCTTGTTTTAGCAACAGTATCCACTAGAATAACAAATTTCATTAATTAAAAAAAAATTAATGACAAAAGAATTTTATTCTTCTTTTTATTATTATTTTCTGAAGAACTCACAGAGATGTTACCCATGGGACCATCTTCTTCAGCATAAGTCCCAACAATGACATTGACATTTTCAATGATGCGCTGAAAGGTCTGATATAGGTCCTCCTCTTCCAATTGCAGAGTGAGCAGAGCTAAATCCATCTTGTTCATGAAAAGCACAGGTCGAATACGCTCACTAATTGCCTGACGCAGCACTGTTTCAGTTTGAACACACACCCCTAAAGACACAAAATTAGGTTAAGAAAAACAAGTAGATAATGCTGACAAATATTCAGAAGATTTAGTGATTTTAACATCTCAGTTGGTCATCGGTGAAATCATTTCACAATATCATGCTTATGCCTTACCAGACTGAGAATTCTAAAGAATGCAAACCCTTTTTTTTTTTTGGCAGCACCAGAATGAGGAACACATACATATCAATTCTAAAAATGAAATAATTGGTTACAAAAAAAATTTCAGTAAATTTGCACAACCTTCATTACTTAAGATAAACGATCATTACATATGCATAAAATATCTGATATGGTGAAAATTAGTTTTGATGGCCCTGATGGTCCAAAGCTTGAAACCCATGGCTGTCATTATATCATCTTTGAAGACAGCAAACATAAAAAAATCTGATAAATTTGGAAGAGATCCAAAATCGACAGTTTCTCCTAATCACTATATATGATTGATTTTTTTTATCCTGCCACTCCATCTGCTAGATACAAAAAAAAGGTGTGTAAATGGTGACAACAAATCAGAAAAAGCTTGATGGAGAATAATTCCTTTTGCCTCTAGATATTTTTAAAACTCAAGCAAACACTCAAGGCAAAAAAAAAAAAAAAAAAAAAAAAATTAAATCTCGTATATATATATATTAATTAAGAATAATTGCAACATTGCATTGCATTGTCTTATAAATATTGTCTAGTTGGTATGTCAGCAGGATGATTATTTCAAATAAATATTTTATTAACAGTTACAATATGGTGACCTCTATATTGAAAATGTGAACTTCATCTGTTAGTTGAATGGGCAATATGTATGTCTTGCACAAAGCTTTGCTTATCCCATTAATAGTATATAAAGAAAATGCTTATTTAAGATTTGTCAGCTACCGTTAATAATGACTGATTAAGGCCATAGACTACACCAGCCAGTGGAAGAAAATTTTTTTTTTTCACTTTTGAAATTATTATATACATGTATTTGCATTGTTCAATGTCTTCTCTTTCAGGATTTTATATTTTCTTACTGTACAAAATGCATTATTTATGTTAATAAAGATGTTTTTTGAACCCACCTCTGCTGAAAAATTTATTTCCTAAGCCAAAAATGCAAAACTTTGACTCCCGATTACCGCCGTTATTTGTACTGTAGAAAGGAACATGGCACACGGAAACAGAGAGGATTATCTCCATTACACTATTATCATCATTACAATACTGCCTCTAACCAGTTTTAAAGTCCAGTTTCGTGTGAAACTCTGACATAACCTAATGCCTGATTGATCGGATTTGATTGAATAAGACTGTTGTCTGCAAAGAGATCTTCAATATATGAGTCCGTTTTTAACACTTCCGGTATCCAATTCGTCGGCTGTTATTACTTTTAGTTGACAAAATACAATTTTGCGTGTGAAATAAACATTATCTTTAAATATTAATTATGTTTAGAAGTCAGAGCTTGATGGGATAAGCAAAATTCGGCGCATACCACTTCTACTGCCCGTTTAACTGATAGACGATGTTAGCATTTTCAAAATGTCGGCCGGGTAGCGATAGTACATGCATTACACCATGTCATTTTGATAATTATGAAATATTTATTGTAATAAATAATATCCGGCTTACATGTAAGACAATATAAGCAATATTCTTCAGAAATAATCGGTCCGAAACAAACTACTTTGATGTATTATAAAAATACTAGGAAAAACGTTGACCTCTTGAAATTAGAGGCAGTATATATATATATGTAAATTAGTAATTGCTATTTTATGTTTACACAGTGCACGCATTATAATTGTAAAAAAAAAAAGTATTCACATGGTATAATAGAATTTTAGAAAGTGTCATATCAAATACAATTATAAGACAAAGAAATGCATAAAACATAAAAAAATAATAATAATAACCAATTCTTAATTAACAATGCATGCAGATTGAAGAATAATATCTTGTTAATAACATTTTAAATTTACAGTAAGACATTCACTATTTTTTTCTCTGGTCTAATGCACGACTAAAATATAGGTTTTATATAAAATAAAATTTATACTAGATATTCTAAAACTAACAACTGATATTGCTTTCTCATAACAAAGACAACCAAATTTTATTAATGAAGATTGTTAAATATATTTTTTAAAAATTTACTTGCAGTATTCTCGTTGTACAGAAAATAAAGATGGTACAGTGAGGATGTAAAGAGCAGAATATTTAATTTTATGTTACTAAGAGAGCTAAATGACTAACAGCAGTCCAGCATGGTACGGATAGGGTATATATCAGTGGTGCACAAACTTTTTGAGTTGGGGGCCACAAAAAAGTGAAGATCAAAATCGTCCCATACAAGACGGACGTTACATCTAAGAACACACAAATGACGATTAACCCGTTCGCTGTCTTTGGTATAAAATCCTTACCGTCTAAAAAACGATGTACGACTGTCAAAGGTAAAACTGTCTTACCGTGCGCGCGCATCTTCAGTTCGACAGATGATATATAATTAAAGTAACCAATCAGAAAAAAGATAGTATGTGAGTTCGCTTCAGCATCCAATTTTGTTCTAAATTTTATCATTGGATACTTTAATGAGAATGCTCATGTGACTGAATTCCAGCCTTTGGTAGCATCACCATACTTTCCTTTGTTCAAAGGTGGACGCCATTTGTGCTTTCATTTTGAGATATTGTATATGCTACGTTTATCGTTTGCCAAGGCAACTTTTGATGTTGATGTTGGAGAATTTGAAGCCACAAATGGATTAGAGTATGACCCATTAGATGAGTGATTTTTTTATCACAAGATGAAATTCCAGCCCCTATTGACATTTTTGATGTAGGCCTGGTCTGTCATGGCGTAGCGTGTGTGTGTGGATCTGTGACCAACGCATGGAGTATCCCCCTTTTACAGTCAGCAGTGGAGTACAAATGCCATTTACAGAAAATGCTACAGTTCTCAATATTTTCCAAACATTTTCCCCAGAAAGTTTTGTGCAAAGAATTGTCAAGTACGCTAACATTTATGCCGGTATGCGAGTAATGCAACCGGTCTTTTCTTCGTAGATCTTCCTTCGTAGGTTCGATTCAAACAATGGCGAGATACAGAGGTAAGTGAACTTTATCAGTGTTTGGGTTTTTTTTATTTTGATGGGAATAGATAGAAAATCTTTTATTGATCATTAATTAAATTTACAACAAATGAAACATTTTATAATAACTAAATAAGTCTAATTCATAAAGTCACGACAGGCGTAGATCTCGTTTGTGCTAAGCTGTTTACATTTTTCAGATAACTGAGTCCTTGAACATAGCAACAGTATCCAAACAGTCAAATTCTTTGTTGTTTATTTCAGACAAGTATTTTCATCAATTTATGTGCTTGGTGAAAATATTTGTGTGTATGAATCTTTGATGCTTTGGAAAAATCGTTTGGGTTTTAGACAGTTCATAAAATCGAAACGTGCTAGATTTGGAATCATCTGCGAGAGTACTACAGGGTATGTTTTCTATTTTATTATTTACACGGGGAAAGACACTTGTACACAGGGGAATCAGAGTGAGAAAGTGGTACAAACACTTTTGGAACCCATGCTAGGGAAATATTACAAGCTGTACACAGATCGCTTTTTCACTAGCTCACCCTAGCATGCACTCTTTTGGAAAAGAACATATACATTTGTGGAACTGTTATGGGGAACATGCCAAAAAAATTTCCAAGCACTAAACTCACACCAAAGACAAATTTCAATTCTTCATAGTGATGGCATTTCTTGTGTTTTGCATGGCAAGACAAAAAACTAATTCTCATACTTAGCACAATGCATCATGACAGTACAATAAAAAATACATGCAAAACAAAAGAACCAATTCTGAAACCAGCATGCATTTGTGATTACAACAAATACATGGGAGGGGGGGATTTGTGTGACAGTAAAACAAATGCATATCCAAGCTTGAGAAAAACAATAAACTGGTACAAGAAAGTTTTCTTTCACTCTCTATGTATTCTTCAAGTGGACGTGAAAAAATATTTCTGGACATCAGTTGGATTTGTGCTTCATAACTTTGATTACATTTCCAATTGGATTATTTATAAATTATCTTCTTCATTTGGGATTTGTGAAAACAAAGTGTATTCTTCAAGTGGACATGTGAAAAAATATTCATGGACATCAGTTGGATTTGTGCTTCATAACTTCGACTGCATTTCCAATTGGATTATTTATAAATTATCTTCTTCATTTGGGAGTTGTGAAAACAAAATGTATTCTTCAAGTGGACATGTGAAAAAATATTTCTGGACATCAGTTGGATTTGTGCTTCATAACTTTGACTACAACTACTATTTTATTGCCTATTCTACATTTGTATAAGATATAAATCTTCACATCTCTTCTCTTGTTTGGTAGGGGCTGGCATATATAATTTCAGAGATTTTACTTCATCATTCCTTTGGAACTTTTCAACTTATTTTCTGCATCTGAATTTGCGCTTCACTATTTTTGACTACATCTATCATTACTTCAGCTGAATATATAATTTCATTAATTTTTCTTCATCATTCCTTTGGAATTTTGAACTGTGACTTATACTTCAAAAAGCTTTCTTCAGATAGATCTCGGACACTGTAGCCATTGAGTACAAGTACGTGGTGTTTGTGTGCTTGATGTTCCATATAATAAACAGTTTTGGGTCAGGCTTCTGATGAGGCGAGACCCTGGAAATTTCTCCTAAATATCCTAAACATCGCCGAAACATCCCCACAACACTTGGTGTATAAAACATTCTTCTTGTGTGGATGTAAAGCCTTCATGGAATACGACATCGATGCAGAAATTCTCAAGTTCAAGAAAAAGGTAAGAAAACTTTTTATTATTTATTTATTTTCAATTTTTAAATCAATTAAAAATATTACTTTATTATTTAATTAGTTTGTCTAGATTAATTTTCAATTAACGTTTTGAATATCCATGTAAAATGACCGTCGCTTTTCGCGTTTTTTTAGGGTAACCTTTAAAAAAATCGTTGGGCGGCAAAAGTGCCGCCGTGACGTCGCGCGAGATTTTCATAGTCGACAGCGAACAGGTTAATGGATTCAATTTATCAGATAATGAGGTAAGAGAAGTTTATTTTGAATTAGAAGATAGGATTAGAAGTGACATTAGTGTCAGTAGCGTGCACATATAGTATCTTTCAAATTTTGGAGGAGAATGCGTCAGATTCTGAGGATATCGAAGAGGAGTAGGGGGAAGGGGTATCTGGAGATGCACATGGTTGGAATAATAGTACTTTAGCACTGAATATATCGGAATTTAAAACAAAAAAATGGGGCCGAATGTGACTGTAACTAATGATAGTACTCATCTGGCTTTCTTCTATCGGTTTTTCAAAGAAACATTTGACAAGATAGTGGAATAAACAAGTACGCACGTCCGAAAATTGCAAAAAAACAAAATGGCGACCCAAGTTGGAAGGAAACTAATGCCACCGAAATTAAGGCTTATTTTGGGCTTATGATGATTTTGATTGGGATTTATAATCTGCCGAAAAAAGAAATGTATTGGGTGTCTGATGACAGATTAGTGTTCCTGGCATCAACAAAGCATGTGTACATAGTGCTGGTAGCGGACAATATTATTTTGGTGTAAATATATATTTTCATGCAGCGATTCAAATTTAACACCTGAAAGTATACTTCAATTAAGAATATTAATAAAGCTGCTTTCATTTTGCATTTTATTTCATTGAAATATATGCACTTATACCTGAACTTTTCCAACTTTGAACACAGTTTTCAAGTTCTGTAGTCTTTAGTTTACTTTAAATGAGTTTTTCTCAAAACGACTTATTTTCTCCGTTAAACAACATGACAAGGCACCTTTTGAGTAGTTGTAATTATTCCAGGTCCCTGAAATTTGGTATACTAGTTCCTCATAAATACAGTTAAAAAGTTACGCATTAATGAAAGCCTATGTGCTTTAGTTATTTTTTAAAATAAAATTTTAAAATTCTACATGTACCTACAAAAAAATATTTTTGAAGGGTACAATTTAAAAAAAAAATCGTTACTTTTTTCCTTAAAATTTTGTAATGGGCATGCATAACTTTTTAGAGCTTGTCTAGTAGATAATAAAAATGTACATTAACTTTTTTTTAAAAAAAATGTTGGAAATAATTTTTTCGAAAAATGAAATTATACATATTTTCAAACACTTTAAGAATGCGAAAAATGCTTGACTCTCACCAGCACATTCAAAAATATATAAATATAGTATTATTATTATAATTCTATGTTCTCAGCAATTGCAACTAAGCTGATACACTAGTCAAATTGATTGCCAGTAATTATACCATATTCTTAAAAAGTAGACAAAAATAATTTTTGTTTGAAAAATATCACTGCACGGTAACCTACTGGTTATTTTTCTGAGCTTGCAAATGAGATTTTTGAGGGCTATTTATTAACATAAAAAATGCACTCAGGAAAATATAAAATCCCAAAAGAGAATACAAATGCAAATATATAACAATCTCAAGTTGATAATAATAAAACATCCCCCCCCCCCCACCAATTGGCTCATTTTATGGGCCTCAAATAACAAGCTTAATTACTCACCAGATACACAGTCCACCACCACAAGTGCTCCATCAGTGACTCGTAATGCAGCTGTGACCTCAGAGGAAAAGTCAACATGCCCCGGAGAGTCGATAAGATTGATGAGGAAAGCAGTATTTTCAGGATCATAATCCTGTCTGATGTACTTCATGTCTTCCTTTTCCAGTTCATAGTAGAGTGATATAGCACTGAAAGCAAATTAATAAAATTAATCATGACACAGAATCTTTTCCATATTGTCCATGATTTTTTTTCTTCAAACTCAAGGCAAATACTTTTTAAAAAGAACTGATTTTGAATTTCATACACACACACAAACATATAGTGAAACCTATCTGAACGCGATAATTGGGGTCATAAAATCAGTTGTTAATAGCTGGGTCATGTCAATGCAGGGTTTTGCAATAGAATGCATCATTAAGCTATATATTTTGAAAGTCATGCCACGACCGCATTATATCTGAATTTGCACTGCGGGATTCTACTGTATATATTATAATGGGTTGTAGAAAAATAACTAATTTAAATCTTTTTCTTAGCATTGCAATATAATTTGCCAAAGCAGTATATTTCAGACTAAGATTTATTAAAGTAAATATTAGTAACTGTTAAAATGATAATTTAGTGTACTCTGTTGTCATTTTAAAAATTCGAACTTCACCTGTCAGCCAAATGGGCAGGACAAACATTATGCTCCAAATTTAACTTATCGAATCAAAATTTGACTTCTAACAATAAATAAATACCTAAAAAAATAAATTTATTCCACAAGCGAAATTGTGTTTTGTCAACTACGATTAATAATGGTCGACAACTAAAATTCCAGAAGTGCTTGACAAGAACCACAATCTTAGCAACAGACTGTCTCGGCCAATCAAACCGTGCCTTTTAAGTTTGGCATAAATTCCAAATAAATGAGGGCATTAGATGTGGTGAATGTTTCCCTAGAAACAATCCCCTCTTTCTGAGTGCCATGTTCCTTTCTAATATACAAATAATGGCAGCAATCTAATCAAACTTTTGCATTTAGGTAACTTTTGGCTTAAAAAATATATTTTCCAAAATAGGTTGGTTAAAAAATGTCTTTATTAACATAAGAAATACATTTCATGTGTTTAGAAAATATGAAATCCTGAAAGAGAAGAGTGAACAATGGAAATATACAATAATCAAAAGAGTTAAAAAAAAAAAAAGACCATTCATGGCCATAACCCTTTACTGGGCAGAGTGGCCCATAACGTCCGTATGCCGCAACGGGCAAAACGTCCACACACATCCGTAGCAACTAGTGCTCTTTTCTTCTCATATCATTCGAGAAATCGTGAGAGCTCTGGTGGTCTACAGGAAGTATGACGTTTGTACAACATTTCCGCGCCATTCTGAAACGTTTTCTCCTTGCTTAGTTTATTTTTTCATGTTTTGTGTTTCAAATGGATTTCTTAAAATTGTCGAGTGATTGTGAGGAGTTTTCAGGATTTAATTTATTGGATGATAGAATTAGAAGTGACATTAGTGTCAGTAGTGTGCACATGTAGCATCTTTCAAATTTTGGAGGAGAGTGCGTCAGATTCTGAGGATATCGAAGAGGAGCAGGGGGAAGTGGTATCTGGAGACGCACGTGGTTGGAATAGTAGCACTTTAGCACTGAATATATCGGAATTTATAACAGAAATGGGGCCAAATATGACTGTAACTAAAAATAGTACTCAGCTGGCTTTCTTCTACCAATTTTTCAAAGAAACATTTGACAAGCTAGCGGAATAAACGAATGAGTACGCACACCCGAAAATCGCGAAAAAACAAAATGGCGATCCAGGTTGGAAGAAAACTAATGCCACTGAAATTAAGGTTTATTTTGCATTTTATTTCATTGAAATATATGCCCTAATATATTACTCAGTGGAGCATTTTCCTTTTTTAATCTCTATGCAGGCAAGAATTTTCAGGATTTCAGTGAGATATTCTATTTACTAACGTAACCCTATATCTCACTGAAATCCTGAAAATTCTTGCCTGCATAGAGATTAAAAAAGGAAAATGCTCCACTGAGTAAAGGGTTAAGGTTATGGAATCCAGGTCAGTGGCTTTCAATTCTTCCAAAAAAACTCACAATGGTCTGGATAATCAAGCTGGGCAATGGAACAGGAGTTTGATTTTCATGTTCAATCCACTGAGCCAACAGCCTTTCAAATTTCTCCATAATCAGTGCCTTTATCCATTATTTTAGTTGTTGTCATTCTAGTCGCACTTTTACAACTTTCTTAGATTATCTCTGCTTGATTTCTTATAGTTCTTAGAAGTTATTCCAAGATTCCTGTCACTCTGATGAATTTGACAGTTTACTCATCACATACACCTTTATAATATATAATTTGTCCTCCAGTGTTAATATATTTCCTTTTGCTCTCGGAAACAAAAGCTCTTGATCACCTTTCTTTTTTCCATAATGCTAACCCCAAAGAAAAATATATTCAAATACCCATGATACAACTGGCTAGCACACCTCTGTTGAGATGGTCTCGAATAATGTAATTGTGTGCAAATGTGATTATGAAATTCCAACTATTAATCATTTCTTTAAAAAAAAAAAAATAGCGAAAACATGTAAAATTAGATTGCGTACAAAGAGGGATACCTGTATCATATTTTCTGACAGTCTACCGCAGATAACACATTTATTCCTGTTTACAGCATGCCAAAGTTTAAAACTTTTATATGAAATGGTATTCATGCCATGCTAGCATTACTTACGTAGACTTAATGGTGATGCACCTTTCTTGTTCGTCCTTGCGAGTATCAGTGAAACGAGTTTCTCCTGCCTTAGCTGATGCAATGATTCCTGCTTTGCTGACTAGAGAGTCAGTAAGGGTTGACTTGCCATGATCTACATGGGCAATCACAGACATGTTTCTGATGTTTTTCTTGTTGTCCATGATCCCACGGATCTGATCTACTGTGAAGTTTACCTATTTAGATAATTGAAAACAAGTGATTATCATATAAGAAAAGTTGTTTCAGCCAATATTTCTAAAACGAGGCAGCATTTTATTTTAATCAAGCGGTACAAATCATTTAACAGCAAGCAACACAAAACATTTTGAAAGGTCATTGTTTGAATAATGATGGAAATGCTTAAAATCTAACACTGGACTATTAATACAATTGGAAGTGCTGATTCTATTCAATCCTGCTAGCAGCTAAAATAGGTAAAAAGGGGTGACAAGGTCAGACATCACTTGATTTGGAAGGTTCAACACATATCTTGTAAGAATCTGATATTTTGCCTATATTAATCCTCAAAATAAAACATTTTGAAGGCACAAATGTACTTGTTTTCTCTTGAAAGGAGTTGCCTTGACTTTCTCAGTTTCTGGATTTCCCTGAATGGACCTAGCCATAATTATGAATCAGCAACAATCAAGTGCTTAGATTTGTATGCATTTCATTGGTGACCTTAAAATAACCATTTAAAATAAAAGCTCAGAAAATGAGATGAAGAATGTACACAAGTGTCACTAGCGTGGGTTTTCCATTGTTGAAACTAGAAAATGACTTATCAAATCCATGTTGTATACACGTCAGAAACCTCATGATGGCGAAGATGAGATTATAGAGGATACATTTATTCCCGATGTTGGTTTAGATATAAAAGATACCAAAAGAATCAAGCTATCAATTCAACATTTCTTTTAGTCCCATACTGTAAATTTTATTTGCACTGTTTCTAATAGGTGTACTCAGATTTTAAAAAATCAAATCAAGCATTTTTTTTCCTTTTAAATGTTGAAGAGGAAACAATGGTTCAGATAAGTCAGTAAAAATTTTAGAAGATGCTTACTCATAATGCCTATGCCATATATTATGTCTTTATGAAATTGTTTGCTACAGAAAATGAATATTTGTAACTGATAAAACAGGCCACATAGTATAAATTTACGCCAAGAGATCTCAATATATCTTATATAGATTTTCAAATCATACAGCAAAAGTTTCAGAGCTGATCTAGACTACCTACCCGTTTAAAATAACACAACCAAAGAGTAATATGGAATACAACCAAATACAGTTCTTGCTTATTTTAGTGTAATGAAAACATGTTTTATTTGAGAAATTTCTCATCATTTTCATATACACAAGCATGTTTTAAAAAAAAAAGAATGTAAGTGAATTTGTATTTTACACTGAGTCAGCAACTTAGGTTATCGCATGGAGAGCCAATCAAGATAACATAAATAAATGCCATAAATCATGATTAAAAACTTAAAACAAAGACTACAAGCATATACAGGAAGAGATCATTAAAAGATTATAAATAAGTTGGATTAAGTTTAAATTATAATCTTAATTAATTTGAATGACTTTGTCAGCCTAAATGTTGGCAGAATATACATTATTAATTTAGGTTGATCTAAGTGTTTTTGTATACAATATTGTGATTCTTACTATCTGGGGCACAAATGAAGAGATTTTTGATGTTGCTAAAACTGGAGCTTGTGAGAAGCCCAAGACTGAATTAAGGTATGATCTCTTTTGGAAAAGCATTGAAAAATAAGAGCTAACTATACAATGTAATGCAACCCACCAAAATCCAACATAAAATATTTGATAGTCTAAAAATATAACACCCAGAATGAGAAACATGAATCGTCTGCTGTGCACAGATGCAATGGTGATGCATTAGCCAAGGCTTGTGCTTTACTTTTAACGAAAAATTTCCTAGTTTTAGGGCTACTGGAGATCTCCTTTATGGGACAGCATGGTGTCTTGATTCCACTAAGGTACACAACAGAAAAAGTCTAGTGAAAATCTGCTTAGCACTTTCTTTGCCCACAAAACCCCACAATCATAGCAATTTTATTATATGTATAGATGAAAGATGAGATATACATCATTTATATGAGAAGATAAACAGCAAACTCTGAGCTGTTAATAAAGAAAAAAGTTTTAACTGGATTTATACAATAAAAAAAAAAAAAGCAGTCACAAGAATATGCTTACAAATTTTTTAGTCGCAGTACAAAATAAAAATTATGATAGCATCATGTCTAAAACAACATTTACTATACACCATAGAAATAAGTTATTTATGATTTTTAAAAAAAAGGTATTAGTTGTAGTAATACACTGAAAGACTTTCAACTCCCAACGAGGGGGGGGGGGGGGAAACCAGATCTGAAAATTACTCTTGGCTTCAAATGTTCAATAACTTCAAACAAGAAAGGGAAGTAGGATAAAACAGATTTCCATTAAAATTATTCTCTGAAAATACTGCACAGGAAACAATAAAGCAATCTTTCCAGAAAAATTCACCACTATTAGAATTACATTAACAGCGTGCTAAACAATATAATTATAAATGGCAGTGTGCATGAGTGTTTTCCTAGTATTATTTACACAAGCAGCAGTTGCCAACAGCAGTAGACCAACAGCTCTAAAATAGTGCTTAACAGCCAACTGTAAATATAACTTTTAATGGTAAAAAAAACCCCATGAATTCTAAATTAAAATGTCTTTATATAGTTTCTTATAAAGAAAGACCTTCAATGTCTGCCATTTGTGCCAATTTTAATAAGATAATCTCTTTGATAAATGTACTGTTAAGGTATTTTTTGTAACAACAAACTTCGATAATATTTTTCTTATGTCATTAACACTATTCATATGACAAGTTTTATCTTGTTATCATTCCAGCTAATTACTGATTTATTTAGGCCTACTTCATTTTAACTTTCTGGTTAACTCCCCCCCCCCTTATTCATCACCAATGATATGCCTTTAGTGTTGTAGAATCAAGCACAAGACAGTTCTGGTATTTAGTAAATGTAATTCAACAATAATACTTTTAATAGGCCTATATAGTTATCTGTAAAAACATGAATGTTTTTGGTTTAAGTGAATACTTTAGACTATCCACAAATTGGAGATGATAATTAAAATATACAAAGAAGAATTAGAGTACTGTATTCCAGATTTGAATTTTTGACAGGTAAAATACAAGGATAGTACTAGTAGTCACATGTTCCTCATCTTAAATTTAAAACAGATTGTATTATCTAATAAAAGGTATAAGCCTACAATACACATCCTTGAAAAATACAGGCCCTTATTCCATATTTGAAATAAATGTTTATATTCATAATCCAATATAAGATATATCATAATTCATATGTATAGTTTAACAAAAATGTTTGCCCACCGAGGAATTTAACATCGCAATTCATTTTTAAAAATGGACAAGACGTGGACGTCACAAAATAAATTAAGGTGCTCCAATGAAATATGCTAAAGGATAAATTAAATATTTTGTCAAAATAAAAATGTGATAACCACGATTTTCTTAAATTAAGAACACTTACAACTGGTGACAATGTTAAATATATTGGCAAAGGGAATGAAAGCTTTCCAACAAAAACAAAAAAATATTGACTCACAACACAAGCGTGTGCGAAAACCTTAATTACAAGAAGCAATTGTATCTCTAAAACAGTACATACTAGTAAAATATAAGTAAAACAATTTATAATAAACAATATTTAATCCTCACGCTTAATTAAGTCTTAAGATGAAACATACCATTTTTAGATTGAGTCGAGATCGGACAACTACTAAATTCTGTGATGTTGCCCTCTCAGCAGACCCACGAAAAGAGAACGTGTACAATCACGTGATCAGTAGTTTCGTACATATTATTAACAAAATTACTTACATTATTGATATAAAACAAAGTCGATTATTCATTCATTTATATGTATATCTATAAAAATTAGTATAAGAAACTAAAAGAATTAACTCCCGTCATTAAATATAGGTACTGCTAGAGAGATGGCCGTCTATAGAGAATATGTGAGCAAGAGCAGATAAACTATAAAGTGCCATTGCGTTTATATTTATAAAATTGCTCTTGCCTTTTTATGCTGGCATGAGAGAAACCTATACGGTAAGACTTTTTATAAATCACTGTGAAATATATAATGTTTGATATAATATATTAATTATCTATATATTTAAATATGTCATGTTTAATAGGCTATAAACTAATAAAGACATGCATTTGACACATTCGACCGGTGATGTGTCAAATTAAAAAAATACATTATTTATATATTTTAAAAAAAAAATTCAGAATAGTCTAACTAGCTATCCGTTTATCTACCAGTCTTGTTAAATTGGCAGTAACGGCAAAGGCACTTTAAAAAAATCATTATTAAATTAGTGATGTTAAGGCAGTATAATTATATTTACATGATTAATTCACATGACATTGTATCTATTTAAACTTTAATTATGCTGTATATACAGTTTATACAATTTTAAAAGTAGGATATTAATAGCATTATATATTTTACCATTAAGCATGCCGTTTTACAAACAAGATGAGGATGGCCACAGTTACAAATTACATGCAATGATGCTTTTTTATTATATGCTAAATTATAGCATTGGGATACTGATACTGATAGTGATACAGAGACTGGGCTTTAAAACAAACAAACAAACAAACAAAATAACTCATCTATAAATATTTCCTACAGCGATATATATGCACTCACATAAGCTCATATATCACATGAATAAAATAAATTTAGATAATGTAAGTTCAGTGGGAAACAAATAGAAATATTCATTATGTTGGCTTCTATTTTGTGGGGGAGTGCTCTTTGTGAGAAAAAAAAAATGCAATTCTTTGTTGAATACTTTTATTGTTATTCCTGATTTTTGTTTGTCATTCATAGATAAGTAATAAAGAATATTTGGGGACTAATTCAATTAGCTATTGAAGTAGGTATTAAAAAAATTATATATATTAACGATATTTGGATAGTTTTCATTAGTTCATTCTGCTACATCCATACTGCTTGGGACTAAATCAGCTTATTTATTTTAATGTATTTAATTTATGGGTAAAGCATACATGTAAAACTTACAGATATTAAAAATTCATACTTATAAAATACACTATATGAGTATAAACTTTATAATAAAGTGACAAGTTATAATATGTACTTTAGTCTCATGTCAACTAAAAGTGTAAACAGAGTTCCCCCCTGCCCCCACAAACCACCCCCTCTCCCTAGTAACATATATTGTTGCTTAAAAAAATTATATGTATAATAATAATATATATATCATTTTTAAAAAAATCATGCTAAATAAATTTTATTAAAGTTTTGAACATGGGCATGGTTGTTGAGAAAAGACTGTCTTCAAAGGCAATATATATAATCATAGTTCAACCTTATCTTTTGTCAAAATTATTAAAAGGTGTAACAGACTTGAAAAAAAAAGTCATTTTGTCACCATACTCTCTGCATGGATTTTAAAAATAAAATGAGCTCTTCATAAAGTGAGAGTCTTTCTGGATTATGAATATAATCAGGAGAAAGGATTAATTTTAAGTACTACACTTAGTAACTGTTTGTTATTACAGTATTTAAAATAAAAAGCACATTTGGATTTATTGCAATTAGATGATTAGTTAAAACAAATTTTCTGGCACAGACAGTTTAAATTAAGCAAATTCCCTTGTATTTATATATCCACTTTCATTCATAGAAAACATAAAAAATATTTTTTTTACTATTTTAATGTAATTAGAATTGATATTAAATCTTTAGTTAGATTAATAACTGTTGTGATTCTTTATTGCTCATAACTTCATACACATCTCATTATGACTTAAGGAATATACTAGTATTACTACTATTAACATATATTTGGAGTTTACTGTTTCATTTTATGAACTAAGGAATATAAAAATTAGAGTTTATTATTTCTTATCAAATTAAAATTACAGTTTTCTTGATATCATTGAAGTTTATTCTATTATCAATATTACTCTTGTGGTCTGTATTACAGATACCACTTTATTAACTTAATAAGAGCTTTTATAGATTTTAATAATGGGTGATGATGCAACTACTCATTAGCTTATGTTATATTTAGACAAATGTTATTAGAATATTACCTGTTGTGAAATTATTTATTCATAGCATTTCATGCATAATTTTTGTCTTAAAATAATTTATTTATTAATTTTTTTTTGTATCTTCTATACATTTTCAGTTGAAAGTAAGAGAATCTTAATTTCTTTGGCACTTTGCCAAGATGTCAGATGCAGAGGAACAAGCATCCTGTGACAATGTTTCTGATGCTGAAGATGGACCCGAAAACCAGCAGGCAGTTTGTTGTGGATCTGCACATCCACACCCTGTTGAGGTTTCTGAATTATCAGCCACTTCATTAGTTGAGGATGTTGCAGATAACTTTAGTTTGGAAGTGCATTTGGGGGGAGACAACTCTCAACATGCTAGTGAAGTCAGTACTATGTCATACCAGAATCTTCTGGAGGAAGGGGATACCACTAACAGTATGGTGTCACGACGCGGCAGTGAAGACAGCACAGACTCTTATCCTACTGATTTCCCAGATCATGATTTTCCTGAAGACCTAGAAACATTTGAAGCCTCAGATTTGCCCCTATCAGAACATTACAATTTATGCATCAAACAGCTACCAAGAAAGCTTCATTCAGAAAGTGAAGATTCAAGGAATGCCAGTAGTAACCAGAGTCTTGAAAGAAAAAAAGAAAAGGAAAAGTTTGCAGACAGAAATAAGTTTGCAAATTTTGATGCCAGATTGTTGAATCAGTCAATGCCATCTATAAATGTTTCTGAAACTCAGGCTATCAATACTGCAGCAGTTACAAGAAGGAAGACATCTCCCAGTCAGGGAAATGCACTTCAAGCTAACATTGCAATAGAGTCAGGAGAACTTGTCAGAAAGCGTAACAGCTTGGAAATCCGCAACAACATTCCAGTTGTGGGTGAGGTAAAGCAATATGAGGATGTAACATGCACACAGACACAAGGGATGAAACCAAAAATAAAAAATTTAAAGCAGTCACCAGGTTTGGCTCGCAGGGTGTGTGATCAAGTAGAAGGAAGAGATGGATCCAGCTCAGATCGTGAAAGTGAGGGATATAACGTAAATTCTTTGGAGCACCAGTCAGTCAATAGCTGTGGCCTAACTGAAAAAATGGATGCAGATGTGCTCACGAGTACTGATGCATTAACCCCCATGCAGAAAAATATGGATATTGAAAATGAATATGACTATGTCAAATATGCTAGAGTTCAGCATGGTAACTCATATGTGGGCATGCGCTTAGCTTACTCAAGTTCAAATGACTCTCTCAGTCTCAAACGGGGCAGTTTGCACAGTCATGGTAGTGACTCCATAGATAGTTCCCGGGAGCCTTCTCCAGAAAAGGTTCTCCAACACCAACACAAAGTTCTTAGTGATTTCAGTGGACACTTGGCACAGGGCAGTGTTTGTGAAGAGTCATTGACAGAAATTCCATTGAATGCTTCTGATTCATTCCTCAGTGAGGGCAAAAGGGCATTTACTTTGTCACCTGAGACTACAGAATGTGACAGTGTGGAAGTTGAGAGTGTAACCTCAGATGGTGATAATTCCATGCCAGGTTTCCCCACTGTGGAGGATGGGTTGTCCAGCAGCCAGGCTAGTGAAGGTGAGGAGGGTTTAGGACCTGATCTAAACTCTCCATCACACATTTTGCATATGAAACAAAAGGCTGAAGTGGACCAAGAGATGAGGAACACTACATCAGATGTAAGACTGAACTCTCATTGGTATTTGTGAGGGTTTTACATTTTGATTTTTTAAATCATTAAATTGCAGGGATCTCACATTCAAATGTCATTAGGTTCAGAGAGGGATTTATTTTGTACCATTATTGCAATAGTTGTAATCTTATTTAAACTCTCCATTTTACTTTCTTTCTTTTTTTCGGGGGGAAAGACATTTTCAAAAAAGCACGAAAACAATTATCATTCTTTGCTTTATACTTCAAACTAACATATATTCCACTTCACTGATTTTATTTGCAGAAAACCATATTGTTATTTATTCTTCCATCAGTCTGATTAGCATCCAATGAATTTACACTTTTAAAAGTGTGATCTCCTTTCTAAAATAGCACACATGGTTAGTGGCTTTTTTTTTTTAATTTGTGTATATGATACTTTTTGGTAAATAGAATTTTTTGCATAAAAAAAAAAAAAACCCTGCAAAATCTAAATAATTATCAGAAACAAACATGAGCAGAAGTTTAACTTTTTTGGGTAATAAGAATTTTTTCTCAGGAAAAACTGCTAATGTCCAAATAATTATCAGAAACAAACTTAACCAACGGTTGAATTTGGAATTTGGTAATTTAAGAATTAAAAAAATTGCAGAATACAATAATATTTACAAAAGTAGTTTTAATGACAGAAAACCAGTTATTGCACTTGATCACTTTAAAACATTTGCACAATCACTGGCTAGACAAAGGTTACTATGATAATCATAGTAACATAATTTAACTCAAATTAGCTATCCTAAATACAATTCCTCTTTAGTGATAAACCCTAACGGCAGCACTTTCCTTAGTTAATTTATAATTATCCATAAAACATAACATCTAAGCCTGGGGTATGTGCATATGAAGTGTGGAAAGAGAAAAAAAGATGACAAAAGAACAAAATCTTACTTTAAAATAATTACTCCTTTGCTTGTTGGAAAAAACCCAATCTTCCAGTCGCACACATCCATTTTCAGTAAACAGGTCCAAAGGATTCACAATGAAATGATGCATCGTGAATATTTAGCCTATGCTAAAAATATATATTTAGCTCCTAAGCCACCCAAATTACACTTTTAATAAATTCTCAATGACACGAAAACATAGATGGATTAGATGAAAGTTGATAATCAGACTTAACAGGGAATTTAATAAATCAAAACAAATGATTAAAATGAAATTAAATGAAATGAAAGAAGATAAAATGTCTAGATAGGTTATTAATAATCATAGCTACTAAGCTAGTGTTATAAGTTATCTTCATAGAATTTCCAGTAATTTCCTTATACCAGAAATTGCTTGATGTATTCAACATACTTTGCCACCATACATCAATAGAATGCAGTGTATTCCTTACACTTACACACTGCGATTGATACATCTCAAGTCTACCATGGTCATAGTGGTTTATAATCTAGGAAATTCAGGTAAAACAACAAGGAAAGGTTGCTTATTCCCTGTAAAATATAATCTGGGAACAACATTAAGTTTCCAGTTTATTCATCTTTAACTCCATTCTCTCTTAATTTTCAAGTCTCAACTTACATTTTCCTGCAACAGCTTTCATTAGCTTGATACATGCGCATAGCATAATAAATACAGCATATCAGTTTTATGATCACATTTACTAGAAACGGTGTTTAGCATACACAAGTATAACATATCAATAGCAAAATACACAAAATATTTCTAAGTCCATTCTCTCTCAACCTGTTAACTCACCATTAAGCTAATGGCTACATTTTTTGACCGCAGACGAATTCATAGATGAGAGGA
Organism: Sinotaia quadrata; assembly: GCA_028829895.1. NCBI lineage: Eukaryota > Metazoa > Mollusca > Gastropoda > Architaenioglossa > Viviparidae > Sinotaia > Sinotaia quadrata. The sequence continues at coordinate 155,543,363 of CM054177.1, read as the reverse complement.
AACATTGGACAAAACTTCTACACTCAACTTTCATTCAGAAAATTAACTAAACAGTATACTTATGAAATGCCTATGAAAAAAAAAATATATATATAAGTGCAAAAACAACATGCAAAATTAAAAAAGGGATTAGTTTTTTAATAAATAACTAGAGAAACCATGAGACTGACCTCTTGCTGGCAGTAACTAAATTGTAAAATTCAGTTTGCCCAAAACTTACAATTCTGTACAGTATAGGAAAGTTTGCTACAGGTGTTTTGTCACTGTAGGAGACACTAGTGTGAGTACAAGGCAGTCTATGTTTCCCCTAACTTACATTATTTAAACTTTCTAAAATCTATTATCCATATTTTTCCCTGGTGACAAACTCTATATTCAACTCTAAATGGCCAGGGGCCATGATCCTTTTTTTTTTCGCTGGCACTCCCCAGAGGATGCAGGAAGCCTTTTATCTGGGATATTATCGGATCCATGATCCTTCTTACAGACAGTTTATGTATTAGACCCTCTTGTGGTGACAGAAATGTGAAAGATACTAGATAGACTGGAGATTCTATAACCAAGAGTTGGGTAAACCCAGTGCTAAATTAATTAAAATGTCAGAAGTTGAAATGCTGCAAGTTTAAAATCACTACTTTTATAATGATTTAAAATTATAAATTTCAAAATATTGTTACTATCAAAACTATTATTAAGGTTTAAAATATTATTATTAAAAGATATATTTATATTTAAAATTTTTTATAAAATCGTGAGAAATTGAATGCAAAATGTCACAAAGCCTGACCACTGTCTTTGCCAACATTTCACTAGTTTGAATAGTATACAGCCTCTGATATTCAGTATCTGACTTGCTGTCAACTCCCTCCCCCCAATAAACTAGTTTTCCATTTAAATCTCAAATAAACGTGTAAAAATTTTAATAATAAACTAGAAAAAAGCAATTCATGCTAAACTATCAAAAGTATCATAGATAACAATGATAACACTTTAACAGTTAATCTGAATTTTGTCCACAAATGTTCTTGATGTTGTAGTTTAGATTAATAACTAATATATTAATACATACTACATAGTATTGATGGTATGTTTTGATACAGTAAGATTAGCACAGAATGGAATGGAGGAAGCCGGTTGTCGGGTCATTAGTGGTGCCCTAACAGTTGGCAAGTCTAAGAGGTAGATAGATACTAAGATAGAGATAGATATTAATAAATAGTATCCATGAAGGTTTTTGTCACTTTTGTTGGATTCATCACAACTATAATTCATTTGTAACTTGAGTTGACTGACCCACAGTCAAGAGTCCAGTAGTAGGCATCATACATACAGCACAGGTGATGAACTGACAGTGACAGATAATTGACAAACTTGCAAAGTTTCATCATGTAGAATTTCTAGCACCTCAACATCAGGCACTTCTTAAAGTTTACTGCCAGATTATTGAATTTAGAACTTTGTACCTGTTGCTGAAAATAGCAAATCATACTTCCTATGTATTTAACTGCAATATAATAATATAATAAATTAATATAAACAGAAAAGCTTCTAATGGTGATTACTACATGTACTTGAAAGAATTTACAGTTGCACAAAATAATTTTCCATCATTTTAATTATGTACAAATTATAATAACCCTCCACATTTTACTTTAATAAAGTTTACCCTTATATAATGTTGTGTTTACTTATTATTTTGCATAGCATTAGATTTTCCATATGCGTTTTTAATTCACGTAACTTTTACATTCCACACATAACTTTACCTATACCAGATTTGATTTGTCAGGCTCCACAACAAGCTCGCAGCTTGTCTCAATCAATCAGAAATACTGTGGCAGTGTTTGGGTCTTGCTTATGAGTTATGTAGCTGGCTGCATGCATATTTGGTAGTGAAAAGAGATCCCTGTAATTCTCTCATATTTTATTATTTATAGCACCTTACTAATGAGCAGTGGTTTCTCAACAATTGTAAATAAACAGCAAACCAAACTAGAAATTATAGCAAAACTATGAGAATGATTACACAAGCATGGAATATGGCAGGTTTTTATTGAACTCTCTGCAGATTTTCCTAGTCTAATGTAATAATTGATTTCACATTTATTATTTAATTGACAAAATTTGTTTATATTTAATGTTTATTTGCTATAATTCCCAAACACACATATCATTAATTTCACATAATGTTACTTTTACTATCTTGAATTTATAATGTTATGTAAGGATCTGCATTATAATAATGAAATTCTGCTTCATATTCTTTATTACATTTCAAAAAACATTCAGCATGGTGATGTTCATTATCTATTTCAGCACTAACGAGCAAATATAATTCTCCAGGGATAAAGTTTCTAGAATAGGAATGCAGTCGGAATTCTAAACTTTTAAAACAGTCATAAATAGTTATGGATTAGTACAAAAACTTGGATTAGCAAGGTATATATACCAAATGCAAGATCCAGTCTGCTGAATAAGCTTAGGTTTTAGATTTTACATGGTATAACGTGCCCTTTCACTCTCAGTACAATTAGTGGAATGAAGACAAATAACTTTTTTTTCCAGATTCTTCTCAGTGTTCCAAATTGTCTACTTTAGGTTATGATAGCATATTAGCACAATAGCAGTCTAGCCTTTTACCTACTGTAATCTTCGATTTAAAAAAAAAAATACTACCAAAACTATTAGTTTACTGTGAACTATGCATATTGTCAATCTTAATATCAGTTAATGCTAATCCTTTTAATCTGCTCACATTCTCCTTTCTCTCACATCATAATTAATATTCATAATAAGAAACATGAACAACACTTTTTATTCACACATACTAAAGTGATTCAGCACCATATATTTACTAAAAAATGGCAGAGCTTAATATTATAATAATTCAAAATGCTTTATTGTATACAATTGCAAACAAAAGCAGAAGATTGCAAATGCCAAGAAGGAATGTATACATCATTACATGGTGCAGGTGAAAAGTACTTTGGACTTGGGGCAGTCAGTGAAAGCACAGAAGATTGAGGAAATTCTCTCCCTTTCTAATCAAAATCAACACTATCATCCTCTGACTTTTCTAGACATTTTGTATTACACTTTAACAGCAAATCTCCAACTAGAAATCTCTAGTTTATAAATGAAATGGATGATATTTATTTTAAAATGTACTTAAATTGTTAGGGTTTTTTTAGTATAAATTTGCATGTTTGGTTGCAAAAGCTTGAATAGTAAAACAGTGATATGTCCATTATTTCCAGGAATGCCAGAAAGAGTGTTCACGTGATATTGATGCCCAGGCTATCATGAATGATTTGAAAGCCAAGCGTGAGGCACTTGACATGGCAATTGCAGACATCAAGTCTGCTATTCAGCGTAGCAAGCAAGTGGCACTACAGTCCCCATTTACCCAACAGTTAGAAGCCACTGAACCTGTGTGGATCCGAAGGTGTCATTTTAGTAGTACTTATTTATGGAATTTTAGACATGATTTTCGTATAGTGATATTTTTACATTAATTCTTCCACTCTAGCATTCCTGATTGTTTCAGTTAAAGTTTACTCTCCTCTGGTGCCTCTTAGTCTTATCGATCTGCCATTTCAGTAAGACATTGTTGTGTTTTGCTAAATAAATATGTACAACTCTGGATTGAATATATAGAGTTATAATAGTGTAACCCCACTGTAGTACCTATGGACCATATAGGCTTATTTTATAAACTAAAAATTGTAGGAGTCGCGAGATAAAACATTCCATGTAAATAAGTCTTTTTTGAAAGAGAAAATTTACAGTAAAAATAAAATGATACAGCAGAATATCAGCCCTTAGAAACCAGCATCCCATGTGATGGTGTTATCAGCCACTGCTCTAAATAATAAGGTTTCCAATAGATAATGGCTATACTCTTGGACAGTTTGCATTCTGATATATCACTTTGAGGAAACTTTAAGCACCAAGAAATAGTTATGAAAATAGCTACTAAAGGCACCCCAGAGATCTAACAGAATAACAGAATGGTTTCCTAAAAAATGGTTTTAAAATAGCAAAGACCTAACACAAAACAAAATTATCAGAAATTAAAAATAGATGTAACTGAGATAGAATAAGACACTAAGATTAAATTCCTAGGTTACATTTCAAGACAGTTACTACTGGACAGAATGTATCAATGAATGTATTTCAGCAGTAAACAGGTGTATCAATTTAATGACAGCAGTCAGTAAACATTCCTGGGGAGCCAAAATAACAACTATATTGTCTGCATCATACCTTTGTTATATCCAGGCTTCTGCACCCAACTACTTTATTTCTAAATATTAGCAATACCCTAGCACGCAAACTACTTAGCACTCTGGCTAGATCAATAAAAGTTGCCTTTCAATATCAGCACTATAGTTGAGAGTGGTCAGGAACCAATACAATTCATTATCAAAGAAAGGTCTCTATATCAAACTACAAGCTGGCTGTGCCAAATGACCATCTTGTTAAAATAATCACAGGTCAAAATCCTCAATATCAAACTACAAGCTGTGCCAAATGACCATCCTGTTAAAATAATCACAGGTCAAAATCCTTCCCACTTAAAAGCTAACAAAAGAAATAAAAATAGAATTAAGTACAAAATCTCTCTCTCACTCTGTTTTATAGACACACATGCACGCACGCAGTTTGCAAGTGGAAAATGTCGCTTGCAAGCTCAGAAAATAACAAGTAAGGCAATCATAATGTAGTATTTTTTCACCAAAAAATTGTTATTTTCTATCTACTTAAAATAATTTAATTACTGATTAAAATAATTAATTAAAATAAAAATAATTTAATTACTGATAATCAGTTTGACTAGTGTTTCAGGCTAGACACAAGTCGTGATTGCTGAGAACATAGAATTATAATAACAATAATAATATACTTGTTGTAACAAAATAATTTCATCCATTTAGTTTTTGATTGATATTATTAATGTTTAAATGTTCTCCAAATTTTATAATCATATCTTATTAGATTTTGCCTGTAAGTTAGATGCGGGTATTTTGTGTGTGCCCATAATTAGCCGACTAGCCTGTCTGTACTGTGTTGTGGCCATTAGTTTGAGATGTCTTGTGGAAGCATGAGTGCACTGAGTGTGCATCTGATGCAGGTCAGTTCAGGACCAATGTTAAATCAGGGGTAGGGGAAAAACCCAATGGAGATGTGTATACTAATTATACACCAATTAAATATGTTGGTAGTGATCAATATTAGAGCCAGGTGGCCAGCACAAAAATTGCATGTATGCATAATTGTATTCCAGCAACCACCACTTGTCTGACTTTGCAATTGTCACTGGACTCTTGAGCAGACCCAATGTCACAGCTTTGGTGAAGTGTGGACATTGCGATGTATTTTTCTCTTTAGTCATTGTTAGAATAGAAACCTAATAGTGATTGGGGTAGTGTCATACTCATAGCTGTGGAACAATGTGATGGAGAAGAGTCAGAGTTTGTGGTTATTTCGAGCGGATCCCTGACATAGTTGTGAAAGTTTGATTTCTGTATCAAGATTGGTGATGTGGTTTGCTGAGGAGGTCTGAGATTTCCTTTTGTTTTGCCTTGACACTGGCATGAAATTTTGATCATTGTGTGTTCAGAGCCTGGATAGTGCTGGGATAAATTTTTTAAATTTTTTATTGGAAGTTTAGTGGGTGGAGAGCTGAGCGTCAGTAGTTGTTTCATCTGTTTTGTCCAATATCTCTGCATCCATATGTGGCTCATGTTTACTCATAATATCTACCTTTAGTTTAAAAATTATTAATTAACAGAGGGGTTAGTTTACAACTAAGGATTTTTGCCTTGCTGTATTAATAATTGATCTTTTGAATGTATTTCATTTTTGATGATTTTTTTTTACTCTTGATTTTGCTTGAAAATATTATTAGAATTACCTTTTTACTGCTTGTATTTTTATTCTTAAATTTTATTAAACTGTTATTCTTATTTTAAGGTTGTCATAGTCTGATTCTGTGGTAGAGTCTTCAACTGTTTATAGTCAAACTGTAACTGGTTCTGGCTGTGTTATTCACTTATTGTGATGTTAGTATGGCATTGTGTGTGTTTGTCTTCCTTTGTCATCCCTTATCATCCCATGTGTCAGTTGCCTGGCCAGAGTTGTGGGGTTGTTTACGAGTTACAGATTTTCAAAGGAGGCTCTGATAAATAGGAAGATAGATCCCTTGGAAGGAAAATCAGATATAATTCAGGAGCTATCTAGATTAACAAGCTAAATTTATCCCACTGTTTTAGTATTACAGTACTTATATGTCTTGAATGCATGCCATGCACAGTGGGGAGGGGGAGCATTTGTGGCGCATAGGTACCCACCCCTTTCAGCATATTGTCGATTGTGTATTTGTACAGCAATATTCAGATCAGTTTGGATTCAGATGCAGGGCTGTGGAGTCAGTCAGTGGAATCAGTAAAAATGTCCAAACTCCAAATTTTACAAGACTTGAGGCTGAAGCAGATCCATGTTTTAAAATAAGGGGATTAGGGCTAGGGGGGGTAAAAGAAATTTTAGAAAATGAAATAACATTTCAAGATGGCTGTTTATTATTAAATTTAATACATTTTAAGCAATGGAAGATAAAAGTGCTTTGTGAAATTGTTGAAATAGTAGGCTAAAAAAACAAAATCCTTTGCTATTAAATTAGAAGTTTGTATGAAAAGTATACGAGAGAAAGATGAGATGATAACCGGGTCACTAAATGACAGCCTTCAATACCTTCATTATCTTCATCAACAGTAACAATGAAGAATATTTTATATAGATATATAAAATATTGATATATTTTGAAAAATATCTAGACCTATAGGATTGATCCAAACATCAGTGCTTACATTTGGAAAATTCCAGAGAAAGAGACACTCCATCATATCTAAGTAAATTCATAATGTTTACCAAGTACTGAAAGAAGTTGAGAAAATTATCATACTTCTGAATAGAGTGCTAAGAATGCAATTCCCTGCTACCCTGGGATTATTCATGATGATGCTTTGACTGTCACAGCAAACCACCAACTATACTCACTGTGGAACTTTTGTTTTCTACTCTCAGAATAATCAAAATCTGACTTGAGAGCAGCAATGAAGCTGGACCTTTTAGAATTGATCTTTTTAAAGAACCATTATCATATTAAATATATTTTGAGGGTTTGTATTATATTATTGTACGATTGAAAAATAATTTTTAAGTCAGGGGTTGGACTTGGAAATTTTTTGACTGACTCAACAAATCTGTCAGGAGAGATGAGTGTGTCAGCAGCAAGTATCTATCCAATTCATATGTCACTTGGCCAACATGAGTATCATATGTGTGTTAAATAAACTGTTTTAATTTCAATCTTTTTCATTTTGTGTTTGTGTGTCTCCAGTGTCTTTTATTCATCATCCACTCCCATTCCTAGTTAAAAAAAAATCTAAATAATTAAAACCTTCAGTATAATAAGTGACAATGAAGCAGTAAAATATATTTTCATTTTTAAAAAAAGTGTTACTGAAACCACTTGCATGGAATAATCAATGCCCAGAACATTGCAGCTAATCAGTGAATGCATTGTTACTGGGGGTGGAGTAGAGGTGTGTTGTGCAGAAATTAACTCTTCAAATGCAAATAAAAAAAAAAAAGCAAGGTGCAGTGGCTGGTTTATAGGTTAGATAAAATGTTGTATAAAAATGCAGTTATTTTATTTTTTAAAAAAGCAGTACTAAAACCGAAATATTTCTTATTATTATAACAAAGACAGATATACAGTCAATTTTCTTTTTGTGTTTATCTAATCTTTTATTATATATTCAGTGTTAGCAGTTGTTGTCCTTTCCTCCTCCCACATTATTGGCACTCTTTTGCTAGTGAGTTTTCATGACACATTGAGTTACTCAAGGCTACAATTTTGAAGGTTGTGTGTACACACACACACACACACACACACACACACACACACACATATCCTATTTGGAACTTTTTACCAAACATTTTTGTGGCAGCTACCACCAGATAGATAGGCAGTTGAAAATTTTGAAAAAAACAAGTTCCCAGAAGTAGTCAAAAATGTGTTTCTTGAATGTAGATGACAAATATATAGACTGGACAAAGGTATACACAGATGGTTCACTTAATCTATTGACTAACAGAACTTAAGTAGAGGTATATATACCTCACCCCCCCCCCCCCAATAACTCAGACATTGTCTCAAATGGGAATACTATTAGCAGTAGCTACACTCCAAACTCATGGTGGAGAAAACCAAGACATTAATTATCTGACTCTAGACCAAAAAGCTAAATAATAAAGATGACATCAAAATAATATGGATGCCATCACATATAAATATAGCTGGCAATGAAAAAGCTGATAAATTAGCACACACAAAAAGGGCTTGCTATAGATTACAAATATAAATATATCTCACCAACCCATAGGAAAATTTTGCACCTCTTAGAAAACAATTAGATAAAATTTGGCAAAACCAATACTCAAAACTAGTAAAAGGTAGACAACCACAGAAACAATCTTGAATATCCAGTCATGGCAGTGAATTTACATGATATCAACAAATAACTGGACCTGTGAAGATCTCTTAGTTAAACATGTTATTAACAAATGTACATCAGAAAGAAGAAAGTTAACTCACATTCTAATTAAAAACAATATTCCTGCAACTATGCCAGGGGCACTTAACCTGTCTTTGGCAGCATTGGCATGAGTGTTAGAATTCACTAATAAACTGTTAATTGCACACTCCTGCACACAAGACTATAATAATAGATCATTTTTAGACAAAGGGAGGGAGCCCTATTAACTATCATTCTACTATAACTAACAAGTGAGAATTTTACTGATTCCACTAAATATAATATAATATAATTAAATAATAATAATAAAAACATTAGAAAGTCAAGATAAAATAAAACAGAGTAACAATAGGTAAAATGGGTAATGGAAAAAATATAATGTGACAAAATGTCAACAACACTGATGATAGTGGAAATAATAATAATAATAATAATAATAATAATTGCAATACTAATGATAAAATTAATAAACAAAACAAGAAAGAAAAATAAAACAAGTACAGGAAAATAATATATTTCCATGTCACCAGTGTACCAGATTCTTTAAACATTAAAAATATATTTACAATGTCATTATGCCTTTGATTGGTTTGTTTGAAAGCAATTTTGTGGGTTGTTGGTATTGTGTAAAGTCAAAAGCATCAGTCATCTAAATGACATTATAATGACAAACAACCCTCTAAAATTCTAGCCATGACTAACTTGCAGTTTGTTATGACAACTTGCTAGCAAAAAAATGCCAACAGTGTGTGTGTGTGTGTTAAGCATATCTATGTTCAAAATAAGACAAGTTTTTTGCATAACACCAAATTGAGGCTGATTTTGAAGCTAATAGGAACTTTGTGTCAACTGGCATTGCTTATTAAAATTTAAAAAAATAAAAGATTTACCCAAGCTGGCCTCATTTGCACCAAAGTGCTGATCAGAAATGACAGACACATGACACAGCAGTTCTGAAACAAATGATGTCAGGTGTTCAGTTCCATCAATTTTTCTTCAGTCAAGTGAAGAAGGATCATTTTATGGCTTTAAGATGCAATCAGATCATGATTTGAATACAGGTTATTGTGAGAATAAAAATGATATTGCTTTTAATCAGGATAGAATATTAACGAGTTAGACTCTGACATAGAAATAGATCCAGATCCACTGATTCAAACTGACAATGAATGGACTGCACATCTTCATACATCATTTATTGTCAGTGATTTTAATTCAACTAGTACAGGGGCTGTGTTTCCAGATGGATTTGCTGTTATGACTGCAATAGCATTGGATGTTTTTCTTTTTTATTTCCTGAAGTGCTATTGGTAGACATCATCTGCAATACCAATAGATACATTGTATTTCCTGAAGTGCTATTGGTAGACATCATCTGTGTCACCAATAGATACACTGTTTTTCTATAAGGTGTCCATACTTGTGCAAACTTTGAGCAGATATTAGCAGAGATGAAAGTATATATTGAGTGCAATATATTGAGTACAATATTTTGATTGGCCTGTTTCAGTTACCAGAGACTGATCTCTACTGGTCTGCAGATCCTTTTATTGGCAATGCTAGCATAAAATCAATCTTTACCAGAAATTGTTTTACCAGCCTGACATCATACTTTCATGTCAGTGTCAAATGGGATACTCTAGCAACTACATTTGCTGCTAGTCATACAGGGCATCATTTGGCAATAGATGAGTCGGTGATTTGTTTTACCAGGCATCTTGTGTAGCTACAGTATGTGCCATTAAAATCAGTCAAGTGCGAAAAGGTTTTCCACAAGAACTGAAATGGGTGTCAAATCTACAAGGTGAAAGCAAAATTCTGAGAAAGGAAAACAGTAATCTGACCACACTTGGTGTGGCAGGATAAAAAGCAGTGTTTTACTAGGCATCTTGTGTATCTACAGTATGTGCCATTAAAATCAGTCAAGTGTGAAAAGGTTTTCCACAAGAACTGAAATGGGTGTAAAATCTACAACAAGGTGAAAGCAAAATTCTGAGAAAGGAAAACAGTAATCTGACCACATATGGTGTGGCAGGATAAAAAGCAGTGGCCATCAGTCAACCTTCAGTGCCCCAACCTCTGTGCAATAAGCTTACCGACACATTGGTCTTAATGGTGCTTATCATTCACTCTTTGACTACAATGCTCACATGAAAAGGGTGGCCATTCATGACCGAGAATGAAGTATGCATGCAGGTGGAATTCCAAGAATGCCTGGAAATACAGTTTTAAGTTTCTAGTAAATTCTGCCATCACAAACACTTTCATTTTGGTTGTGCTCAGTGTAATATTAATTTATTCTAGGATTGTCACGCCCTACACCATCAATAATCTGTAAAGTGTTAGTACACTAATAGATATCAATCCCACATACCCACCCTAAAAATAAAGGTGTTTTGTTTGTCTTGCATGCATTTGTTTGTTTTACAAGCAGTCACAAGATTATAATAATTACTGCAATAACAAGAAAATACAAATATCTGTTTATTTATTTATAGCTTAGATCAAAATTAAGTGTAAGAATATTTTCTGTTTTTTATTTTCTTTTTTACACAACCTCGCCCCTCTAGATTGTTTGTGTTGTATTTGCATGTATGTTTGTTCTTGAATGTGCAAAGTTAATTGTTAATTAGTATTGTCTCAAAGCAACGAATCCACATATTTTGGGGCGAGTACAACATTTTTCAAATTTCTTTTATTTATATTTTATTTATTCTTTTTATTAAGGAATAAAAAAAAAATATATATATTTTTCTTATCAGTTTTAGATTTCAAATAAATATATTGTTAGTTTTCTATTTCATTGAACCAGGATATTTTTAAAATAGATTTTTGAATGATAAAATAATTTTTTAGTAACTTTTATTACTATTATAAATTGATTACGACTTGTTTTGTGTTTGATATAACAGTTCTATCATGCTAACCCATTTTTGCTATCATTTCATAAAAACCCACTGTCTATAGGATATCAGATCTAAGCAAATTGACTGGTCACTAAAAAGCTGCTTTGATTTAAATGAGAGTCATTGAGAAAGCTCTCTCTATATATAATGGTCACCAGGGAAAGAGTTAACATAATAACTGCAGTTTTTATACATTTTAATTAATCATAAATCAATCCTGTCACCTTTTACATTTTTCTAAAATTTGCATTTGAAGAATTAATTTCTGCGCACAGTGTTGGCATTCTTTTGTTAGCATATAAGAGGTTTTTTTTGTTGTTAATTTAAAAAAAAAAATCTTTTTAAGGTTGCTATTGGTCTGGCATATAGGTTTTCATCTCTTGAGATTGACAGGTTTGAAAGAGACAAAACACATAGATAGTCATTCCCCATTGGACTGTATACATTCATTTTCATGTATTAGTGATAAACACACTCTGTTTAATTTCAGTCTGTAATGCTAAAAGTTTTTAATTAACGACAGAATACTTATAGCCTAAGTACTACTTACTATTTAACTTCAGTCTATAATAAAGTTTTTTAACGTGACAAAGTACTTGAAGTTTAAACTATTAGTTAGTCATATGGCATTGCAGTGTATAGCATTGTAAATATAATGAAGTTTGTTGTGAGAAGAACCTTAAAAATATTGAATATTGCAGATATAATTCTCAATCAGGAAAATTGGAGCGTCAGGAGGAGATGCGCCGGGTCCGAGATGCAATTGAATGCCAGCAGGAAGAGATGGTCCAGCCTCGCAGTGACAAAGGTCTTTAAACTCTGTTCTTTGTATTTTCTGTAATATTCTTCAATTTTTACTATAATCATTTGTGTTTCTTGATGTCACATGTCTGGTTATGTTTAACGACTCTGTCCTATATTAGATTCCCAAATATCAATATTGGTTAATGATTAACTTCTAATAATAGCAACAGCTGGAGGGCCTGATCTAGCTTCTACGAGTATGCCAGAGATTCAGGCTATTATGCAATGACACACCACCAGATAAATCTGTTGACGTGCCCAAGCTAGTAACATTATCTTCCCCTTTATTTATTAGTTAATATTGTGATTCTATTATGCGAGCTCTGCCCCCAAATAGCTTTTCATCAGTTTTTGTTACATCAAATTATGCAACAATGGATAAAAATAACAAATGAAATTTAATAACAAATTGTAATAAAAAGAACATTAGTTGATATGCAGAAAGTTCAAGAGTTCGTCTATCCCACCTAGCCCTATTGTTATATATTGGTTTTAGATCTTGTTCATTAATCGTGTTGAGCACACTTAACTAGAGTCTTCTGAAGATCTGTAGTCATCTATTCTGTTCCAACAGTCATGACATCACGCTGCAGTTGTCTTCCGTTATGGCCAACCCAACATCGGATAAGAACTCTGAGCGTTGTCCTCAGAAGATCTTCCGTTACTTGGGGTAGTTCCCGAGACTGGCTGAAATGAATAACATCATCCTCTATACTACTCTATTACAGTGAACAATCGTATGGGCTTTATGGCAACAGCGATAGATTTACTCTTTACAAGCCACTATTCGTTAGCTACACACTAACTTACAATTCAAGTCAATACAATAAAATATTTACAAATGGGTAAAATGATTTCCTTTTACAATTGTATAATTTCTCAATATAATATGGTTAGCAAGCAGTTCACAGCAATGCTTATCAAACAATCATTTATCTTTCTGTTAGTGCTTAAAGGGTACAAATGGTTTTAACAAGCGTGAACATAGCTTATTTTATCTTGATCATTTCTATAAAAATACAATCAATCGCTAACGCCACTTAGCTTCTGTGAGAAAAATACATTAATCACACAATCATTTAACAATCACATAAATATTTTACATAACATTCTACAAATGAAAAGTACAATAATTTAGAGAAGTCAACTTATAATTACCACTTATCGTAACATTCATGCACGGTCAAAATGGACGCAGTAATCTGCCCTTGGTCATGGGTGTGGTGAAGTGTGTGCATGTGCATAAGAGGAATTTAATTCATTGACGAATATATATGAATGGACTCTGGGTCAGCTAGCGGATTAAAGCTATGTCATGATGTGGAACTACCAAATATGGTAGTCTCGTATCAGGTTGGCTTTCCTTCACCTTCTGAATGACCTATATCCTACTAACTTATAAACAACGATTACACCATCAACGCCCAATTCGACTAACAGAATTATACATTCTCATAAATTAAATAAGGATGGTTAATAAAAATTAATAAAATACAAAAAAAAAATTGTTTTATAACTTGGCATAATTTGCATAGACTTCCACTTGAATTTATTTTGATTTACAACTAACCACCTTTAGTGTTCAGACAGCAAACTATTCCATAGTTAATCAGTGTCAACATAGAATCAAAGATTTGTCACACAGATAAACATTTAATTTAAGTTTCTTATCCATCTTCTTAAATTAAAAATAAAATAAAATCAGTATTTTCAGTTGTATTTTATAATGATTCTACTCAATATGTACAATAATAGTGCCACTATATTGATAAACTGCAGGCCTTAATGTTTTTATGCTTTTAAAGAAAATATTTTTTAAAATGCAGCTATTTAAAAAAAACAACATATATATAGGTAAGAATTAGTTTTTATATATTATTATCAATGAACAAACAGTAAAACTTGTTTTTGTTTCCAGTTGTTTGTTATAAAAGTGCATAGACATATTTTGATTTTTTATTTCCTTGTTTGTATTCATTTCATTAATGTTTTCTTAAGTATTATATAGTAACTTCTTTAATTTTTGGTCAGTTACTCTAATACTTGTTTAAGAAAAGCCTGTCATTTAATTTCATTTGTGGCAAAGGCATTCACTAAAGTATTCTGTATTATAGCCTTTATTTAAAGGCTTCAAGTAATTTAAAATATCATTTATGATATCAGTCAAACTTTATTTTGTAAAAACAGTCATTGTTTTATGTATAAAACTAAGATTAAAATTTATTATTTTGAAGGAAAACCTCGCATTCTCGTATGCGAATGATGTCAGCCTCCTTCCTGGCAGTCATCTTGCCATTGTATTCAGTATATTTTGTGGTCATGCATTTGCTTGTGATCTACTCAGCTTTGGCTTCAAATTACAAAACTGACAGTGATATTAATTTTAATGATAGTGAGGATAAAGTGTGGGAACCAGAAGAGGGGTATACATCAAGTGCTGATGAACTTTTAACTTCGGAAAGTGATTGCTTGTTTACTAAGTAGGTCACTTAGTACACACGTATACATTCATTTACTTATAGATCCGTAGTAAAAACCTGTAGAGGGATACTCATATGTAAATATTTATGTCCTTTGCTTTATTAGATGTATGCTTAACATTTAATAAATTTTACAAGGTGCTAGGTGTAAAAAGGAGTGATTGGCTGAAAATATAAACAAAGTCATTGTGGCATGGTTCCTGAAATTTGAAATTCATGTATGTGTATTTTTCTTGTACTGGGCAAAAATATATTTTTAAGTACGAGAAATAGTGTGTAAACATTTATTATCATTTTGGGGAAGAGTACGTATATGACTTTTAATATAAAATTATCCAAATTTTTTTGGCATAACACTTCATCAGAAATGTTACTTATTACTGATCCATGAGTAAAGCCAGTAAGTCATCTTTGTGATTATATTGAATTAATTCTGTATACAATCATTGTACAAACAATAGCCGACACGTGCTTCTTCAACTGCATACACAGCCAAGTAGCAGACAAAGCGGTGGTTGATAAAAGATTTTCACAATTTAATAAACATCAAAGAACTTAAGTCACCAACATATTGGCTTGGGCTTGGCACTGTTGTTAGACACAGTGAGTTTATATATATATATATTAAAGTAAATAATGTCTAAATAATGTGTAAATTGAAAGGGTATGAAATTGTACATGCGTTCAACTTAATTTTTTTTAAAAGTGACTCCTGACCATTGCAGGCCCACTATACATGTATAGGTTCTCAGAAAAAACTAAAATACATATATTGTAAAACCCTGCATTAATGCAACCATGCTATTAATGTAATCTGATTTTATGGACCCAAATTATTGCATTATAGCAAGGTTTCACTGTATTTTATACCAAAACCTTAGAAAGAAAAGCTCAGATTTAATTGAATTGAAAAGATATGTCAAGTACAATTATTTACACTTAACATTTGAATTAATCAGACAACTGAGGGGATTCACAGAGGGAAGGGATAAATTTTGCACAAAATCATTCTATTTTGACTGCTATTTTTAGAAAAGAGAAACATTTGTAAACTTTCTTTTTCAAAATTTGGAAAAGATATAAAAACAAGACATAATTATAATGCATGTGAAACATTTCTTTGTTTTCAATAGGACAGAAATAGTTTGCTTTATTACAATGACTTCTGAGACTTAGTAACATATAATACATTTCATTTGTAATCATATAATGCTAATTTACTATAAATGTACAGACATATTTATGTTATTTAATTATTTTATTCTTTTAATAATAAAATTGCATGAATCTGGGTATTCATAATATGAAGTATTTATTTGTTGTTAACACAGCAGCCAAAATTCTTGGAATTGTCAAATGAACTAAACATATGTAACCTTCAAAGCAAAACTACTGTAGATAATTTTAAATGATTAACAGTTGGTGACTTTTTCAAAATATCTTTCATGAATGAAATTTTTTTATTTCATTCGGTGCAATATTTATTTTTTAACATTTGTAGATGATTAAAATGTATACCAGTGATTTCATTGGTCAAAGATGAATGCTATGGTGTCTGACATGCAATATAATAATTTAATATATAACTTCCCATGATACACACCTCATTGTTTTTTTGTTATTTTGTAAAGTAATGCCTTTTATCATGCAAAGTTGAATGCATTTTGATCGTTTTTTCTCCCCAGTCTTTTGTATGGTGACTTGATTTGGGCTTACCACATTTTCTATACCATACTGTGATCACTTGACAGCGTAGTGTTGTGCATATTATACTGCTTAATTTGAAAACAGTTATAGAAACCCTTCATTTACACTTGATTTGTATTCATTTATAAAGAAATTATAAAGAAATTAGAGATTGAAAATCCTCTGAGCATATACTTACTATACAGCCATAGCATGCTTTCCATCGCTCTCTTACAGACATGTCTCTATTAAATTAATGTGTTAAAATAATGGATGAACTGATAAGAATATTAGATTTAATAATTACTTATTTCTTCAGTTGATTAATCTTATGCCACTCATTGGCTGTGTGAAGTTGTAAAATTTGTTGCCCTCTGTGTCAATTTCCCCAAAGGACTAGTTTGACACAGAGTGAGCACATATTTCTTTCTCACTGGAGCTGAGCATTAACTGTTACCATGGTAACATAACTAGGCCTATATTTCAGTAATATTGGGTCTACTTTACTTTGCCATTTTGTGATTATCACACCGTGCAAATAAGGACAATGTGGATAAAATTGTTTTTTTATTTTTTTTTTAATAAGCAGTGCATATTGACATAAACTGATTTGAAAATAAATGAAGTTCCAATTGGCTTCAAAATTAGCCTCAGTTTAGTATTATGTAAAAAAAAAAATACTGTCTGCTTTTGAAAACAGAGGTGCTTTAATATGCTTGCATCCATGCAAGAGGAGGGTGGGAAAAGTGCTTCTGTCAATATGAAAGGAGGATGGAAAAATGAGCTTGCATCTGTACTAGAATGATGTGGTTGGGGGTGGGGGGAGTGCTTATGTCAAGGAATTATTCAACTGTTATTGTGGTAACATAAGTAGAACTATATTACCTATATCAGGGTCTACAATGTATTTTTTTCCACCTGAGGTGAACGTTAACTGTTTCTTTGACATCTAGAACTATATTAGAATATATTAGAAAAAAATGTATGCTCTAGAATCTAGAGCATACATTTTTTTCTTGGTAACAAAACTAGGTGTATATTAGCTGTGAGTATTAATGATATATTGCATTTATAAGTCATTTAATTACTGACCACTGGGGAGTGATGAACATATACAAAATTAATGAAGTCTAAATACTATTTCCTTTTCCAACAGTCCAGGTTGAAATTAAATTGTTCCACTGTCTGAATTAGAACTTTCTTAGGTTATAGGAGAACTTGAATTGTAGTCTACACACTTAGTGTTTGCTGTGCATTTGGTGTAGTTAATTTCATTTGTTTTAGTTGTAATTTTATATATCAGTGACTTGTCTGGAAATCACCATTCATTTGATCAATTCATTGTTTAGAAATCATTTAAATCTTGATATTGCCATTAATTCTTTTTATCTCAGGCATTTTCCCACTCATTGACAGAGAAACTGCTGATCTCTAAACGGACATATGGGGCTGAGATAATTAAACCAGCGCATTTACTTTTTTTTAAGCCCCCCTCCCCCAAATACCGAATAACAAGTATATATTTCTCTTAAAATGGACTTCTGCATTGGCATTTTAAAATTAGAATGCATTTTATCAGTGTTTATATTTGCTTTCTTAAAAATAGAATGATTAAATATTACTGTAAATAGAAGTATGGTTTAGTTAATTTTCATGCAAAATACATCTCTCACAAGCATTTTTTCAGAACATTATAATTTATGCATTTAGTGTACACATGTTAACTATCATCATTGTTATTGTCTTTAAAAAATATTTTGTTAGAATCATTATAATATATATTATTCAAAAGTTTTGTTTTATTTTGTTCATATATCACTTTCTGCATTTATCTGCTGCACCCTTGTGTTGAATGTTAGCTATGTGGTGGGTTTCAGTGGTAGATGATGAGTCAGTGTCTCTGTCACATTCACATCAAACAGAGATGACAGTAGTGCCAGGGAAACAGGAGAATCCAGTGGAACTGGCTTGCAGACAGCCTAGAGGTATTTGTATAGCTAAATTAAATAACATGTAGCCTTATGCAGTATAGAGATATTTATACAGCTATATTAATTAACAAAAACTGAAGTAGTGTTCTGCATTATAGGTATTTGTATTGCTAAGTTAAATATCTATGCCCTAGAGGTATTTGTATAACTAAATTATTTAAGTTGTATGCAGCCTAGAATATTATTACAGCTAAATTAGATAACAGTACACTTGTGCAGCCTAGAGTATTGGTATAATAACTAAATTAGGTAACAGTAGATTATAAGTAAATTAGATAACAGTAGACTTGTGCAGCCCACAGTATTACTGTAGCTAAATGAGCTAACAGTAGACTTGTGCAGATCAGGGTATTACTGTAGCTAAATTAAGTAACAGTAGATTATAGCTAAATTAGGTAACAGTAGACTTGTGCAGATCAGGGTATTACTGTAGCTAAATTAAGTAACAGTAGATTATAGCTAAATTAGGTAACAGTAGACTTGTGCAGATCAGAGTATTATTATAGCTGAATTAGGTATTAGTAGATTATAGCTAAATTAGGCAACAGTAGACTTGTGCAGCCTAGAGTATTGATATAGCTAAATTAGTAAATAAGGTAACAGTAGACTTATGCAGCCCAAAGTATTAGAGCTTAATTAGGCAACAGTAGACTTGTGCAGCCTAGAGTATTAGTAGAGCTAAATTAGGCAACAGTAGACTTGTGCAGCCTAGAGTATTGATATAGCTAAATAAGGTAACAGTAGACTTATGCAGCCTAGAGTATTAGTAGAGCTTAATTAGGCAACAGTAGATTTGTGCAGCCTAGAGTATTAGTAGAGCTAAATTAGGCAACAGTAGACTTGTGCAGCCTAGAGCAGTAGTTTTTACACCTGTGGACTGGTGAAAATATAAGAAATATTTCTTGGACTGCTAAGGCAGAAATAAAAACCATTATTTATATAGTATTTGTGTTTTAGTTTTTAAATCTAATATTATAAAATGAAAATGAAAATAACCAGAAACCGAACAGTAATAATAAAACATCTTGAAGTTTTGAGAAATCAATATTTATCAAATAATGTTAGTGAGAAATCTGCTCCTACTTTGCTAGAATATTTGTTAACCCTGACTGCAGTGTTGTTTCTGAGAGATGAAGCGCTACATTGATATCTATTTGGTTTCTCTGTTTGATTTTTATGACTGAGAGGGCTGAAAAAGTCTTCTCACACAAATAGTTAGTTGAAAATATGACCAACAATTAATAGCTCTGTAACTGAGAGTGCCCATTGTAATTGTATTATTTTTAAATTACCATATATATATATATATATATACACTTGAATATTGATCTAGATATTTATTTACCTTTTGAAACAGTAAATACTGGACTTCAACTTATAAACAATTGCAAAATCTGCTGACAATAATTTAGGGTAAAATCATAAATTGTTAATGTATAATCATTACCGGTAGGTTACCACTCTTTGTCAACAAAGCCTTTTTTATTGCTTTTGAGCATAGAAATATTAGCATACACTTCAATAATATATTTATAGCTTGCAAGTTTACTTTAGCATTTCGGACTGATGAGGCGAGACTGACATTCATGTTTATTGTGTACATTTGTGTTTAATATTAGAAAGATATTTAAAAAGTAATTTTGTTAGTACCAAGCTCAAATTACATTTCTATTATCATGATTTTCTTTTACACATTAAAAGTTGAATACAAGTTTGAGTAATTTCTTAGACTAATTAAATGAGTTCAAAATGGCATAAAGCTTGATTTTTGCTATATTCACTGATACTATACATTCAATTCTCGTTGTTTTTTTTTTTTTTAAAGTAAGAATGAAATAAGGGGTCACTGTTTATATTTTGACAATTTTAGAATTCATAGTGTTAGAGTTTTTAACATAACTGTATGTACTTAAAAAAAATATTTTAAAAACATTATATATACATAAAAAAAATTATTACAGCTAGTTAAAAGAGAAAAATTAATCTTTATTTCTTTATAAAACAGATACATAAATAATGCCTGAGAAGATATATTTTAATAATATATATATAAATATAAAATAATGCCTGGAAAAATAAATCTTTTATTTTTTGTTTGAAGATATTTTTGACCAGACGCTTAGAACTATCTACTGAACAATATCTTACTTCACCTCTGCCAGAGTAAATAAATACCCATGACTCACCCATTAAATTTAGCCAGTTATTCCTACAGCAACATGTAATACTGGTACTGCAGTATATTTGGTGCTAAGGGGAATCATCACATTGGCCAGTTTTTGACTGTTATTGCTAACAACAACTTTATATTCATATATTCATTGGCACTATAACACTTACATTTTTGTAACTCTTTTCTCTCTGGTCTGCCTTGTAAGGAATCTTCTAAAAGGTTCAGAGCACAATAGTAGGATTATTCTCAGAGCTCCAAAGATACATTCTACTTTTCTGGCTTTGTTTGTAGCACATTGTAGCATAATAACTCTGTCTCATTCCAGTCTAGGTACCTGACTGATTCCATGAAGGTGTGCATTCCTGCTAGAAGATTTCATAATCATTTACATTATTTATTATTATTTCATATTTGTAACATTCTGAAAACAAACATACATCAAATGCTTGTCAGAATTCCTCTGCCTGAAAAATGTCTTTTTCAGCTGAGAGTGATCATGGTCATTTTCAAAAGAGCTTTCAAGACATCTTTTTGTCATTGTTTGTTCAAACTGCTCATTATAAATTCATTTTACCTTTGTTTCTCTTTGTAAATAGTTATTTGTTAGATATTGCCAGTTTACATGTAGATTCATTAAGTTTGTTTCATTACATTTAGTTTTCTTGTGTGTTTAAGTAATTCATAAAAAGATATTGTGTATTTGATTTGTAATAATTATAAAGTATTTAGAGGTTGTATAAAGATCAGTGATATATATTATATATAATGATGATGAATAAATTGTAAATTATTATTTAAATCTCTATTAACACATTAATAGAATTTACTCCTTTTCACAAAATCATCAGAATTGTTTGATACATGAATTTTTAAAAAATTTTTTTAATTCATAGCCATGTTTATTATAAAACTAAAAGGCTTTTTGGGTGTATTCTAGTTGATTTTGCTAGTTGGATTTAATCATACAGATTGTCATTTATCACTCAGCTATCAATATTGCTTTCTTAACATAAATGTCTTTAATGTGTCATTTGTAAATGTCTATGCAATAAGTCATCTATACCTGAGTTTAAGCTGTTTTTTAGCTGTTTACAGAAAATCAAGATAGAATACAATTTTTGAAGTTGATCCTTGCAGAGTGCATAGAAAAGAAGTAATAGATCAGAATATCCTGTTCACTAAGGATCTATAAAAATAAGTCTCAGTGCCACAGATCCTCTAGGGAAAAAATTATATATATTTACTTATATATCATTTCAGAATTAGCATTATTAATAAGTAGTATTTCATTACTCCTGATCAAAGCATTGCTGAAAATTATTTGTTAACTTATGGAGGAATTCTAATTAGTTGAAATACCATGGCAATCTGAATTGACCACAATGTCACCACTTTATTGCTTTTGACTTGAGCAAAAAAATGTAGGAAATGGCAAATGGCAACATTTCATCCTCAGATCACAACTGGAATGCTTGTGCTTATTAACTTTTAATTATACCCAGCTGAACTATCTTTTTGTAGCATTTGGGGAGGGGTGTGTGTGATCGCAAATAGTTCTACATGGCACCCTTTTTATTTCTGATGATTGTTAAACTATCAAAGTTACTATTTGTCTAGATAACACCTTGGTAGCTATATCAAAAGGCAAGCTCTTCCCAAACCAGTAATCACTTCTGATGATTGTTAAACTATCAAAGTTACTATTTGTCTAGATAACACCTTGGTAGCTATATCAAAAGGCAAGCTCTTCCCAAACCAGTAATCACTTCTGATGATTGTTAAACTATCAAAGTTACTATTTGTCTAGATAACACCTTGGTAGCTATATCAAAAGGCAAGCTCTTCCCAAACCAGTAATCACTTCTGATGATTGTTAAACTATCAAAGTTACTATTTGTCTAGATAACACCTTGGTAGCTATATCAAAAGGTTAGCTCTTCCCAAACCAGTAATCACTTCTGATTATTGTTAAACAATCAAAGTTACTATTTCATGTATTTATCTAGCTAATACTTGGTAGCTATATCAAAAGGCAAGCTCTTCCCAAACCAGTAATCACTTCTAATGATTGGTAAACAATCAAAGTTACTATTTATCTAGCTAACGGTTGGTAGCTATATCACTTTTGTTCTGAAGTAATCTGCCAACTGGCAAACATTGATTACAGGAAAGATGGAAATGAATAAATCAGTGAGAGTGTACAGTAAAACAATCAACAGTTAAAGAGGTATTGGTTGCACTTATTTTCTTGACAAAGTCAGATTTAGAATAAAATTGATGATTTTATTGCAGTGGTAGTAAGTTTAAGAAAAAGTTCAGATTAAGTACATAGGTATATTTATATCAAAGTTTAAGAAAAGTAACGTTATGTAAATAATAGTACAGTGGAACCTCACTATAATGCAATAATTGGGGTCCATAAAATCAGATTGTATTAATAGCGGGGTCACATTAATGTGGTGTTTTACAATGTTTTACTTTTTTCCAAGAACACATACATGTATTCATGTCTAATGTAAAAAATTGTATTATCGGACATATATTAAATTGAATGCATTATTAAGATATATTCAAAATAATGGACGGATAATATATTTATAGGTTATTACTTTGTGTTAAATAGTTTTACTAATTTTTATTTGTTTGTACAATAATACACATTGACCGATAATACCCCGACTGACATTATATCATTGAATATATCTACACCATATAGTGCTGTTGTGCCATGCAGTTCATCCTTAATGCATTTCCATTGAAAAATCGTACACAGATTAAAAATATTCAAAAATTTTGTCACAAATCATTGTGTCTGAATTCAACATCTAATATATACATGTACTTTAAAAAAGATTTTTTCCCGGTACAAAAAAATACATGAATTCATGAATACATGAATTCACATACATGAATTTCAGGAACCACGCCATGATCATATTACATGTGTATTCAAATTCATACACAATCTCATCCCCAAATGAAGTTGAATATTTTTTATACTCTTTTTTTTTAAAAATATATATATACTACTTTGAAAACAAAAATTTTATGTGCGAATGAATATACAGAATTTTGGGAGCCATACCACGACATATCCAAATTCACGTTATCATGGGGTTCCACTGTATTTTATTTTCTGAAAGCTATTTCAGAGTTAACTGTGCCAACTAAACCAGACAACTTTTGTCTATTTTTTTCATGTGGTGTCAGTATAGTTGAGTAAATAAAATATAAGTAACTACCCACCCACCCCAACATTGTCAGATTTACAACACAATTTGTGTTATTTTGGTTTGTTATATTTTAATAATCAGAAATTCAGACTTAGAACAGCATTCAAAATGTGCTCTTTTTGCTTGAGCTTATCCTACATATTCAGTGACACAGATGCTCTCAAATTAAATTTAATTACAGTATAAATAGCAGCATTTGTTTGGATTTTTAAGTGCTACATTAACTGATTATTTGATGTAGAATAAGTATTGGTTGCATATTAGTAGAAATAACCTAATTTTGTTTGGATTTTTAAGTGCTACATTAACTGATTATTTGATGTAGAATAAGATTTGGTTGCATATTAGTTTTCTAACCTAATTTTGTTTGGATTTTTAAGTGCTGCTTTAACTGATATTGATAACTGATAATAGGTATTGGTTGCATATCAGTAGAAATTCTACAAAATCCTTCAGAGGATATGCATTTTTACTGCTACAGTTGTTTCTTGAGCTTTTACCTTGGTACCATATTCTTAAGGAAAATTTGGTACTAGGCAACCATTTCACCAATCTTGTTCTTTTTCTGATTGTAGCTCTTATGTTCAGTATGTTTGTCACATTATTCTTAATTACAGTTATTATAATTTTTACAAACCAAATATTGTTAAAGTCATGCACTTCTACAACTCTGTAAAGTTAACATTATGTTAAAAAGAGCCAATTTAAAAAATAATGTTTGCATGAAATACCTCTTGTAAGATCTTAGAGGCATTTGTATTTTAAAATAACCTTTAACTTGGTGGGTTCTTATTTTGCAGTGCAGCATATACATGTTTGGATATGGCTTTGTAACAATTCCAATAGATTCATGAAATTTTTGCCAGTTTTAGATAGGAGAATGTTGAAATGTGAGAAATATATCTTTAATGAACTGTATGTGCCTATGTCTCACCCTTGTGCATTTATTTGATGCAGATTATTTGGAGTATGTGGATATTTTAAGTTTTAAGTTTGTGTATAAATGTGCTGATTTACTGACTCATGTGTTGGAGTGGTCCATGTTTTAAATAAATGTGAGAAGGAATATACTTTATTCAAATTATGTCTGCCAGGTTTAATTTGGTGCTAAATAAGCAGCCAATAAAATGTACAATAAATTATTATTAAATATTTTAAAATATTAGTTTATATTTGTGTTGTACCCTATATTATTACATTACTAACCAGTTTAAAGTATTAAAAAATGATATTTTTTGCACATTTTTTTCTCTTACAAAATGAAATACTTTTATGGTCACTTATGCGAACAAAAATCACTATTTCTAAGTTAAATTTTTAACTTTTAATTGGTATTAAGTAAAATGAAGCTAGAATAATTATTTTTTAAATATTATTTTAATAAATGATTATTTTATATAGATTGTGACTGAACTTGAACTGACAAATGAAAGAGAAATACTAAATAGAAATTCTTTCATTACCATAGAAGTCCTATATTTTGAGTAAAAATATGCCAGTGTTCATTTTTTGTTGTTGCATGCCTATGGGATAAGTTACTATTAAATATACTATAGATAATAAGAAATATTCCTATGGCAGAATACATTTTCCTATCCCTATTTTAAAACTTAATTGTTATATAAATTGTTATATGTCAAAGTGTCCTGACCTTGGACACTGCTTATGATATTTTAAAGTGTCAAAGTTGGAAGTAAACAACTCAGGTGGAAGATAGGCTAGAAATTGCTGATGCAGTCCAAACCAGTTCCAACTGGATGAGTAGTTTTTCACACTTGTTCATAATAAATTCATCCAGTAGGGATGGACCAGAAGTTTCTTTGTTGAAGAAGTACTCTATTCAGATCACTTTGAATTTGGACATAACTTGAGTCCGGTCATAAAGGCGATTGTTAGCTTATGAGCAGAGCATGCCTTTTTCTTTTGTCACTTCATGCTATAGTGACTACTGTACTTTAGTTGATTATGTTGGTGTGTGCATCCAGCATCATCAGTAAAACATGTTGCTGTAAGTTGATTCCTGTGAATTCTGTTCGAGAGCCAATACAGCAGAAATGGTGACTTGAGTTTGGTCTCAAGAATTCACGAAGATTATTTTGAATGTTCCCCGTGGTGTGTTGAGTAAATGCACATGAAAATCCGAGAACTTTCCTCCTGATGTGCTTAATAGCGCATGTAAAATTCAGGATGATTCTCTATGGTGTGCTTTGTGAGCCCATCAAAGATTCTGGAACAATTGTGTAACGTGCCTGGAAGGGACACATGGGACCATTGCCTAAATAAGAAAGATAGTGACTTGTTGTAAACCGCATGATTGTGAACACACGCCGACGACAGCCACTATCTTTGAAAAGGTTATGTGCATTGACTTTAATTATTTCTCTGAAACTCTACTTTCATTTCCATGATGATATGTTATCCATGAACTTTATTATATATTTATGTCAATTGACTGCTAATGTCTACGCTAGGATAAACTGAATGATTGTAACTGCATTAATTAAACATTGTTATGAAATGATGTAAATAACGCTCTTTGATTATATTTATATGTCATATTTTTGATTGTTGATTTAATAAATTTATTGTTAAATTTATTGACCTTACACATATTGATAACCATATGTTGGAAAGACAGTGGTGGGTGGGGGCTTGCTATATATAGATTAAAAGATGGATTTTGTCTTCTTCTTAGTAAGAAGTTTTCCATCTACAGAAATATTGTATGACAGTAAATGTTTGTTTTCAATGTGGTGGAAGAGAAAAACTGTTTACAGTGCCTGAATATCTGCCAAGTGAGAGAGAAGAGTGGTGTCTTCTGGAGAATTATTAATAACATAAATTAGGATTCTCATCACTTATAATTAGTTAATAAGTTTTGGGAGAGTAATGTAAACAATCATCAGGATAGGCATTGGTAAGTCAAGACCCACATTTTTCGTATACTGCATTTTTCAAAGCAGGGTCTAAACAGTATCTTTTTGAAGGTTTGAAATGTCCAGTTCCACTTCTTACTTGAATGAGGCTCGTAATTGATGTAGCCATTTTTTTAAAATAATCTCTATGTTAGATGACGAACTGTTGAAATCTCCTTTCAAATTGCTCCAGAGGTTTTTGATGGTGAACAACCAGTGGCAAAGGGTTAAATTCACTGTAGAAGTGTACAAGAGACTTTGCCTTCATATATGAACATCCACAAAATCAGTTTTTCTCAGTTTAAATTTACAGAACCTAAAATGAGTGACGAGAGGTCGGATGGAACAGCTTACATCTGCACTATTAGTTATGCCTCCTTTCAGGTGCATGAAAATGCCTTGGCGTGCTCCATGGCACCTGTGGGTACCAGATTGAGAATCACTTTTGTAAACCATCTATATAATATAATGAAGCAAGTAATATTCCTTTTATTAAAACTATATATGTATTGCAAACTATCTGTTTATCTGTATGCAGCAAGAAATATTCCTCTTATTAAAACTAAGTCTTTATGGTTGTTAACCATATATTTATTGTTCATATATAGAAGTATTTTTAAAATTAACATTGTTTCTATACCATCTATTTAATACATAAAGCAAGAAATGGGCTACATTTGTGAGATTTACAAATTTTTAACATAGACATGTGAGTATAATTACAACAGAAAAGATATTAAGAACAAAAGCTAACATACAGTCAAATATGACTCTTAACCTTGTTTTGTACTAGAGCATTTATTTTAACCAATACACAACCAGCAGTGAACTACACATTTGTAATCAGAAAATTACATGTAATTAATACACTAACATCATTGAACTACACATTTGTAATCAGAAAATTACATGTAATTAATACACTAACATCATTGAACTACACATTTGTAATCAGAAAATTACATATAATCAATACACTAACATCATTGAACAACACATTTGTAATCAGAAAATTACATATAATCAATGCACTAACAGCATTGAACTAAACATCTATAATCAGAAAATTAACATGCAACGGCATCACACAAATTATGCTTTATAGGTATTCATTACCAAAACAATTACAAGAATCAGTACCTTGGTTAAATAGCCTTTATTGAACAACACAATTATTATCATGACTGATGAACATTATGCCTATTGATATAGATAAAGATGATAGGTTTCCATTCAGATAAGTTTGAAAAGAATCATGGATAAATGCATCTTGGTTTTCCTTGTGACTTATTAATTTTTATTTTAAAAAATCCAGTAGTTTGTTTGCATTTGAACTGAATTAGAAATGTAAATTTAGATTCTTGGAATATTTACTATTTTTTTAGATTGTGTCACCAATCACTTTTGCTTAGTTGTATATGTGTGTATTCAATTAATAGTAAAATTTATAATGTAGTCCTCTCAAGTCTTTTCAGTAGCATTAGTTTAATAAAAGGCATGATAATGACTCCATTTGTTTTCAGTTCTTGAGGAAACAATCAGGCTGAACTAAGAATGTTTAATAAATCCTCTGGGAATACTAGCTGATCATAATGTGTGTGTGCATATGATGGAGACACCACATGATAATTTGACCTTATATTTTATAATAGCGCGTCTAGTCCAGGAGAGACTTTTATTTCATCCATCAGTGTAGAATTAATATGTGTTTCTTGTATTACTTCTTCTGTTTGTAGCTTTTCAGGTGTCACTTGTCTCGCTAGTTTTTTAATTTTTTAGGTGTTACTTGTGTCAGCAGTTTGTTAATTGTTCAAATGCTATTTCTGTTTGTAACTTTGCTAATTGTTCAGTCATCACTTCTGTCAGTAAAATGGTTAATAGTTTAGATGTTACTAATTTAGTTAATAGTTCATATTTTGGTACTTTGTTAATTCTAAATAGCTCAGGTATCACTTCTGTTCTAAATTTAGTTTAGCTGTTAACTCTGCCAAGAGCTTTGTTATGCTCAATAGGTCTGATGTCTCTTATGTCAGAAGCTTGGTTAATATTAAATAATTTGAGTCTTACCTCACTGAGTAGTTTAGAAGCTTGGTTAATACTAAATAATTTGAGTGTCACTTCTGTGAGTAGCTATGGAGCTTGATTAATATTAAATAATTTGAGTGTCACTGCTGTGAATAGCTTAGGATGGTTATTATTAAATAATTTGAGTATCACTTCTGTGAGTAGAATAGGAGCTTGGTTAATACTAAATAATTTGAGTGTCACTTCTGTGAGTAGTTTAAGATCTTGACTAATACTAAATAATTTAAAAGTCACTTCTGTGAGTAGCTTAAGATCTTGACTAATACTAAATAATTTAAAAGTCACTTCTGTGAGTAGCTTAAGATCTTGACTAATACTAAATAATTTAAAAGTCACTACTGTGAGTAGCTTAAGATCTTGACTAATACTAAATAATTTAAAAGTCACTGCTGTGAGTAGCTTAAGATCTTGACTAATACTAAATAATTTAAAGTCACTACTGTGAGTAGCTTAAGATCTTGACTAATACTAAATAATTTAAAGTCACTGTTGTGAGTAGCTTAAGATCTTGACTAATGCTAAATAATTTAAAAGTCACTGCTGTGAGTAGCTTAAGATCTTGACTAATGCTAAATAATTTAAAAGTCACTGCTGTGAGTAGCTTAAGATCTTGACTAATACTAAATAATTTAAAAGTCACTGCTGTGAGTAGCTTAAGATCTTGACTAATACTAAATAATTTAAAAGTCACTGCTGTGAGTAGCTTAAGATCTTGACTAATACTAAATAATTTAAAAGTCACTGCTGTTAAAAGTCACTGCTGTGAGTAGCTTAAGATCTTGATTATTACTAAATACATGTAATTTAAAAGTCACTGCTGTGGGTAGCTGTGCTAAGAGTCCAGATGTTAGTTCTCTGGTGCTTTGTTAATAATAAATAAATCAGTAGCTTTTCTAATAGTTCAGGTATTGAGTTTTGTCATGAACTTTGTTAATACTAAATAGTTCACGTTTTGTTCTATCACAGTATCAGTAACTTTATTAATACTGAATAGTTCACGAGTGTATTCTATCAGTAGCATACTTCATGGATGTTTTCTATCAGTAGCATTATTTAAATATTTAATGTGTTTGTTCTGTCAGTAGTTTTTTCAATGATAAGTAGTTCAGATATATGATCTGTGAATAGCTTTGTTAATACTAAATTTTTCAGGTATATGATCAGTGAATAGCTTTGTTAATACTAATTAGTTCAGGCATATGATCTGTGATTAACTTTGTTAATAGGTCATATGCTTGTTTTGTCAATAGCTTTGTTAATAGGTCACATGTTAGTTCTGTCAGAGGCTTTGTTAATGATAAATAATTCAGATCCTTCCTTTACAGATGCCAGCTAAATTTACCTAGCATTTTAAAATGTTCACTGGTCCAATATTTTGCTTTGTAAACTGTACAGTCATTGATCGGAACACCAGTATTGTGCTTCTCAATGTATACACAAATTTATTAATTATTAGCTCTTCATTATTTAAACTTTTCATTTTGGCTTGAGTTATATCTCCCTGTTTGAGTTTAGTTAATTGATTTCTTTCTTCTGATGTTTTGTATTTTTTCAGTATATCATATTTGATCGGTGTTTAAAATTGACTTTTTTTTTGTCTAATTTTTTTCTCCATTGGATGTAATATTATTGCCTACTTTGTACCATTATATAATCAGAAATTAATAAGGTACAGAGTGATTATTTTCATTTTTATGTCTCTTGGTTTAAACAGTGAAGTTTGAATCCCATGAAAATCTCATAGACTGAATTAAAACTTAAGCAATGTCTACCAGTATAAATCCTTGACATTTGAGGTCAAAATTGGTGGTCAGACCTCTTTGATAACTGAGAAATTCTTGTTTTAGCTTATGAAACATCATAAGACAAATCAGGGAGTTATTGTGAATTTAAAAATTTATAAATTTACAAGGAAATATGATGTCTTAAGATGCTCCATTATTCATCATAAGACAAATTGGGGACTGATAGTGAATTTAAAAAATTGTAAATTTAGAAGAGAATATGTTCCATAACACATGCTGAGACAGTATTGTAAAGGTCTACTCTATTTTACAGTCTCTGACTAATTTTTGCATCACTATATTATGTATAATTATTAAGAAGCACAACTGTGCTGAATTGTAATCTAAATGTTTAATTCAGTTAAAACAGTAATGGACATGTACTTATACTAATTCTTTGCAGAGTTCTGTTTACTATCATTGACACCTATGATCGTTAATTAAATCTAGAATTTACATGTTAAATGATTAATTCTGTTAGTTCTTAAAGTAAAAATGCACCAGGTACTTGCACAAATAAGTCATTGCCAATGTACAGATGAGAGTTATTGCCACTGGCAGATGCATTGTTGGCCAAGGCACGCTTAGTCCACTTAAGAGTGTTTTGGTTGGCCAAAATTGGCACTCATGAATTGAAGCAATTTCATGAAATGAAGCACTGTGACCCTATGGAAAGTGGGTCATTAATAAAATTATCATTGTTCAGATACACAGTAAACCTGTAGTACTTTTATTACTGTGCATATTAGATATAGTTACTTGTATATTGAAATACAATATCATTTAATTAATCAACAATCAGTTAAGTGTGAAGACTAATAGTGTGAGACTTAACTATCTATATGTTGAAATACTGTTACTTTGTGTGTCAAGTGTACACACTGGCAGCATTAGACTTAACTAATGTGTTATAACACTATCACTGTGTTGGTGAAAACTTGTAGTGTTAGATTTAACTACTTGAATGGTAAAATACTATTACTGTAGTTGTTAACTGTACAAAGTCATTAGTATTAGAATTGATTTCTAGAACGTAAATGTATATCAAAATATTATTATTATATTATGTATATTAATTGACAAAGTGATAATACCAGTCATAACATGCATATTGAAATATTATTATTATATGTTAACTAATATGCACACACTGTCTACTGAAAAACTATTACTTAGTTTAACATTAGTTAACAATAGTTAATTGTTCAAACTATAGTACCAGATATAACTTCTTGTAATGTTGAAATACTTTTTTTTATAGTTTGAATTGTTAAGAAGTGTAATATGAAAGCATGCAATTTCTGACATGAAAATCTTTGAATGAAATATCTATGCATATTGCTTCTCTTTTGCTAGGCATGTGTGCTGTATACAGTGGAAACAGTGAATCTCTTTTGCTAGGCATGTGTGCTGTAAACAGTGGAAACAGTGAATCTGTTTTGCTAGGCATGTGTGAAGTAAACTGTAGAAACATTAGTGTATCTCCATTGTTAGGCATGCATGCTGTATATAATAGAAATATATATATATATAGTCTAGTGTGATCCCCTTTTTATTTCGTTGCATTTTGTTGTTGTTAATTTTTCTTATCATTTTACTATCCTTTTCATTAATATCTTCCCATCCTTCATTCAAAAAATTTTATTTTTGCATGCTTTTGATGATGTTCTGTGCATGCTATTTGTTTATAGGTTGTGATTCTGATGACGAATGTGAAGAGGTTGGTGGCATGCGCTACACTCGACGTAACAAAGGCAAAAAATATGCCCTCCTACGCAAAGATGATTCTTTAGAGCATGGAATGTCTCCAGGCACTGCCACAGACGTGAGCGGTTTTGGTATGAATTCTGCTAACCATAATGCAAATGGCCAAGCTGGCCAACTCTCTAATGGTTCTAACCATGTTAGGAATCACAAGTATGGTTCAAAATCACAGAGTTCATCAGAAGATAATGGAAGAAATCACAAGCTTAATTCACAATCCCAGTACTCATCAGAAGATAATGGAAGTGATGTTGAGCCAGCCAGCAAAGGCTCATATTTACTACAGCAGCCTGGAGGTATTGTCTTGTTTTTGTTTGTTTAATATAAAAAAAACCAGCAGTAACTTCATACCTTGACATTAAAAAATTATTTATTTTATTTTAATGTGATATGCAACGTTTTATGGTGACATTGCTTTTCCCATTCAATATGTGATTTTTTAATATTTGGAATACTTGGTATAATTGGAATTAGTTTAATATATAAATATGGGATTCCTATTCTGGCATAGTGTACCCTGTATTCAGAGTGTAATTCTTTTATATGAAATTCCTGCATTGATTAATTTACACTGTCAGTATAATGCACACATATAGATTTGATAAAACAGTATTAGTACTTTGATCTAGAAGCTGACTATATTACAGCTCATACTTTATTTCACAAAAAAAAAAAAGAGGAAATAAATAAAAATTTTGACAGTTATAGAATATTAATGTTCACTATTTAACAATTAAGCCTTTTCTTTTAGCTTGCTTTATCTCTCTGTTTGAATTTAAAACATAACATTTCAGAATGGAAATAAATATGCCTGCCAATATTTTGGTTTAAAATCTTCAACAGGACTATGCTATTAATAAAAACAGTTGGACATTGAAATTTATATGATTGAATGAGTTATTATCTGAATGGATTCTTACCTTAAATCCAGTCAGCAATAAACTAATACTTATATATTTAAGACGTTATTTTAATGCACAGTAATCTCTTGTCAATTTATTTACAACTAATACATTAGTAAGAATATATATACACACAATATATATTGTTCTTGCCAAACACACTATTCTCTAGTTGACTACAACTTACAAGTACTCTTGAAAACCCACTCTGTCTGGTAGAACTACAAATCCTAGAGTTCATAGGAGTTAGCTGATAATATTCATAATCAAAGCTGTAGTTCACTCATCAAAGCCATTTTTGTATATTTCTATACTAAGCACAAGTAAAAACCACTGTAAAATAAAGCGGTGTAAATATAGCCTTTAAGAAAATAATAATTATCCATAATCACAGTTTAGTCATGCAAAATTATTGTAAACTAATAAAACAGTTCTCTACTTAGATTGCTTCTTCATAGATGCTGTCCTGGAAATTAATAAGACAGTTCTCTATTAGATTACCTCATGAGAGACATGCCCTGGGAAATAATACAGTACCTTCCTTATATTATTTTCAAAAGAAACATGGTCTGTGAAATAACAGTACATTTTCCAACTTAGATTACCTCATGAAAGATCTAACAAGATAATTCTCTACTGTGATTACTTCATGAGAGATGTTGGCCTGGTAACTAATAAGATATGAGAGATGATGACCTGGGAACTAACGAGACATGAGAGAGTGATGACATGGGAACTAATAAGACAGAGAGTGATGACCTGGGAACTAACGAGACATGAAAGAGTGATGACATGGGAACTAATAAGACATGAGAGAGTGATGACATGGGAACTAATAAGATATGAGAGAGAATGATGACCTGGGTATAGACATGAGTGATAACCTGGTAACTAATAAGATATGAGAGTGTGGCCTGGGAACTAATAAGACATGAGAGGTGGTAGCCTGGGAACTAATAATACTTGAGAGAGTGATGACCTGGGAACTAATAAGACATGAAAGAGTGATGTCCTGGGAACTATAAGACATGAAAGAGTGATGACTTGGGAACTAATAAGACATGAGAGAGTGATGACCTGGGAACTAAGAAGACGTGAGGGAGTGATGACCTGGGAACTAACATGAGAGTGATGATCTGGGAACTAATAAGACATGAGGGACTGATGACCTGGTAACTTATAAGACATGAGAGAGTGATGACTTTGGAACTAATAAGACATGAGAGAGTGATGACCTGGAAACTAAGAAGACATGAGGGAGTGATGACCTGGGAATTAATAAGACGTGAGGAGGTGATGACCTGGGAACTTATAAGACATGAGAGAGTGATGACCTGGGGAATAAGACATGAGAGAGTGATGACCTGGTAACTGATAAGACATGAGAGAGTGATGACCTAGGAACTAATAAGACATGGAAGAGTGGCTGGGGAACTAATAAGACACGAGAGGTGGTAGCCTGGGAACTAATAAGACATGAGAGAGTGATGATCTGGGAACAAATAAGAGAGTGATGACCTGAAAACTAATTAGACATGAGAGAGTGATGACCTGTGAACTAATAAGGTATGAGAGGTGATGGCCTGGTAACTAAGAAAGTAGATCTTTCCTTTGATTAGTTTATGAAAAATGGTGACTTGGGAACTAACAAGACACTTGAGTGGCCTGGGAATTAACAGATTACTTCAAGAGAGGTGGTAGCTGGGAATTAAAAGACAGTTCTGTATTTTGATTATGTAGTGAGAAATGATTGCCTGGGAACTAACATGAAAGACAGTGATTATGAACTAGTGGGATATAAAAGTTATGGTCTGGAAACTAACAAGACAAGTAAGATAGTGGTCTGGGAACTAAAAGGCATGTCAGATAGTGGTCTGGGAACTAACAAGCATAAAAGATAGTGGTTAGGAACTAACAAGATATAAAAGATGGTATCTAGGAACTAACAAAACATGAAAGATGGTTTCTAGGAACTAATAGGGCATGAAAGATAGTGTCTGGGAACTAAAAGTTGGTTCTGTGTTTAGATTACTTCATGAGAGATGAGATGGTGGCACCATCAAGACTGTTCTGCGATGAGATACAGAGGATATAAGCATATATTAACACACAGGATTTTGTAAATGCAAACTGTTATCTTAGATCTCAAAACATGAGCCTTGGAGTTTTCTTTAGGATGAAGAAGCTTATTTACTTCTTATCTCATTAATTCTGCTTTCAGTTCAGCATTTTAATGCACTGTCATTTTTCAGAACATCCAGATTTCAAGTGAAACATATGCTATGCACTATTATCTTATGTGCCACGCTTAAAGTTAAAAGTTTTTTTTTTTACATTTTAATTTTAAGATTCAGAGACCAGTCCTTCTAAATATTTTTACAAATTTCTACTGACACTTTAGGGCTAAAATTCAGATATCAATTCTAATAACAAATTCTGACACATTAAGATAGAAATTCTGAGACAGTCAGTCTATATATTTTTACAAAGTCCAAATGACTATATTGCAATCATTCATCATATTTCCTACTGACATATTAAGGTAGAAGAAATGGATTTCACCTTGAAATGGGCCAGAAGCTGAAAGACAGTAAGGTGTGGAGAGGCTGAGTGGCTTGTTGGATACTTGGAGCTTTAGGATGGTCTAAGCTACAGTATTTGAACTTTCAGAATTTTCTGCAGTAGGCAGAGTGACACACCTGAGAGGTGAGAGTTCTCAACCAAGTCTTGATGGCTCTAAGGAATATGCAGGACAGTATTTGTAATTTCTACAGATCAAGCAGAGTAAAATTATGAGTAGAACTTTGCTGTGATAGATTAGACTACAGTTCTAGCAGAGTAAAATTATGAGAAGAACTGCTATGATAGATGAGACTACATTCTAATAGAGCAAAATTATGAGTAGAATTTTATTCTGATAGATGAGACTACATTCTAATAGAGTAAAATTATGAGTAGAATTTTACTATGATAGATGAGACTACATTCTAATAGAGTAAAATTATGAGTGGAGTTTATTTGTTATATCAAGTCTTGATAGCACTAAGAACACTTGAGACCTTTATGACTAATAGAGCCTAGTTTATTTGTTATATCAAGTCTTGATAGCACTAAGAACACTTGAGACCTTTATGACTAATAGAGCTCAGATGGGGGTACATAACCAAGTCTTGATAGCACTAAGAACACTTAAGATGTTTGGGACTAATAGAGCTCAGATAGGGGTACATAACCAAGTCT
Organism: Sinotaia quadrata; assembly: GCA_028829895.1. Taxonomy (NCBI): domain Eukaryota; kingdom Metazoa; phylum Mollusca; class Gastropoda; order Architaenioglossa; family Viviparidae; genus Sinotaia; species Sinotaia quadrata. Next base: position 155,506,797 of record CM054177.1, on the reverse strand, counting down.
TGATTGCACTTAGTAACACTTTAATGTATTTTGTGAGTTCTGACAGGCAAATTATGAAGAAAGAGAGCATATTTGTGGATAATAAACAGAAACATTACAACTTATGACACTTCAGAGAGAGGGTAGTGTAAAGAATAAACGGAAACATTATAACTTATGATACTTGAGGTGTGTGTGTGCATGCGTGCATGCGTGTGAAGAATAAACAGAAACTATAATTCATGACACTTGAGAGAATTTGTTCTAGCAATGGAACTTTACACATACCGTCACATGATGGACTGATTTGGAATGACTATCCAATTTTTCTTTTCTCTGTGATGAGATTTGAATCATATGCACAAATATTGTTGGATATGTATTAAAATGTCATATCATTCTTGTTTAAATCTTTGGAGGTAAAAGCAGGATCTAGATAACATGACTTGGAGTACATATCTTGAGGATTGATCTTAGAAAATGTTGGGTAATGGGCCGAAGTGATGTAAAAGGGCTTTGGAAATTGTAAGAATGCTATGGTAATGATGGATTCATTTGTGCACTACAACATCAAGCTGATTTCTCATAGCTTTCGTTTATCCACAGATGTCAGAATGGTTTGATAATGGTGAAGTCATTTGAGGACAGTCATTACCATATTGATTTCTCATAGTTTTGTTTATTTCTGGAGATAGAAGAATGCTATGGTAATAATGAATGCAGCTATATATAGTGAAAAGGTGATTTTCATAACTTTTGTTAAATTTTTGGAGATTTCAGAATGGTATAGTATTGATTAATTCATTTATGTACAATCAATTCCAAGGTGGTTTCCATAGTTTTTGTTTTAACTGGGAGATGTCAGAATGGTATAGTAATGGTTAATTCATTTAACCAAGTACCAAGGTTGTTTTTTTCATAACTTTTGTTAACCCTTTGAACTCGAGATCCTGCTTTAGTGGGATTACCAGAAAATCAGATATACCCAGTTGCCCGCAATAGCAGGATGAACGTATAAAATTATATCCCAATATACTACATTGGTATATGCTGACTTACCCTAAAAATGAACTCTTCCAAAGATTTTGTGTGTCTGTGTCTTGGTGCGCAAGTTCAGTGTAGTGTACAAGACTAAAATCAGTGTAATGAATAAGGCTAAATATGGCGATGGTCTTTCGATGTTCTGCGTGCAAAGACTACCTGTGCATTCGAATTTACAGCCGCTGTTGGTCCGATTATCATTCCAAGAAGGGATTTTGGCGATAAAATGTCTCACACATTGAGTGGCTAACTGATTTCATGTAGAAATTTTTTTAATAAACAATTTTAAAAAATTGACGTTTTTTTGCTCAGTGAGCTCGGGTTAGTGGTTTGTTATGTATAGGCGTACAGGGTTCAAAGGATTAATTTTTTGGAGATGTCAGAATGGTATAGTAATAGTTAATTCATTTATGTGCAATCTATATCAAGGTGATTTCTCATAGTTTTTGTTTAATTTTGGAAGTTGCCAGAATGGTTTGGTAATGGTGGCTTCACTTGTGTTCAAAACTTTGGAAGATGTCAATATGATTTGGTATGGGTAGATTTCTTTGTGTGTAGTCAATACCAAGGTGATGTATCCTAACCCATTTTTAATTTTTGGAGATATCTGAATGCTATGATAATGAAAGACTCATTTGTACTAACACTAACATAGTACTAACACTAACAGTTTCAAGCTGGTTTCTCATAGTTTTCACTTAGTTATGGAAGATATCAGAATGGTATAGTAATGGGATTTATTTTGCACTAACAGTGTCAGGTCAATTTCTGATAGCTCTCAATTTTTGAAGATTACAGATTTACAAACAATTTGTAGAAGGCATCAATGGAAAAATAGTTAATGATAATATTATTTCCTCCCAGAAAACCAGTCATATACTATTGTTTTAAAATAAATGTTGAAAATAATGGTTAGTCAGCAATCTTGATACTGGAATTGCTGCATTTTATTGTGTGAACTAAGTCAGGAATTTTTTAGGCAGCATCCTGTATATACTTAAGATTCTTTTACTCTTAAGTTTAAGAACTTTTAAGCATTTTCTTCTACAGTTTAAACTCATTTTCAAGTTAAGCACTTTTATGCATTTTCTTCTACAGTTTAAACTCATTTTCAAGTTAAGCACTTTTATGCATTTTCTTCTACAGTTTAAACTCATTTCAAGTTAAGCACTTTTATGCAGTTTCTTCTATAAGTTTAAAATCATTCTGAAGTTAAGCACTTTTATCGACTTTCTTCTACAGTTTAAACTCATTCTCAAGTTAAGCACTTTTATGCACTTTCTTCTACATTTTAAATTCATTCTCAAGTTAAGCACTTTTATCGACTTTCTTCTACAGTTTAAACTCATTCTCAAGTTAAGCACTTTTATGCACTTTCTTTCTACAGTTCAAACACATTCTCAATTTAAGTACTTTTATGCATTTTCTTCTACAGTTCAAAATCACCCTCAAATTAAGCACTTTTATGCACTTTCTTCTACAGTTCAAATTTCAGATTAACCATTTTTATTTTTGAATTTCCCATTATATATGAGCTTCAGGTTTGCAATTTTTAATATATACATATCCTCTATTTATTTAAATTTGGGATTAGTCACTATTTCACATTTTTGTCTGCAGTAAAGTAAATTAAAATTAAAGTAAATTTCAATATGCAACTATTAAATAAATTCTGATCTGCATTTTTAAAATAAATTTCAAAATGCATCTTTGAAGTAAATTTCAGTAGGCACCTTAAGTAAATTTCAATATGCGACTTTGAAGTCAATTTCAATATGCAACTTTAAATTAAATATCAATGTGCAACTTTTAAATAAATTTTAACATACACTGTTTTCACGCTATCCTTCAGGCAAGGTTGTGCACTCTCTTACAACTGGATGTCTAAACTTCCAGCAGTAATTTACATTTACTTACATCTTGATATCCAAATCTCCAGTAATAGTTTACAATCCCTTACTTCTTTATGTCCAGATCTCCAGTAGTAGTTTACAATCTCTTACTCCTTTTTGTCCAAATCTCCAGTAGTAGTTTGCAGTCTCTTCTTTATGTCCAAATTTCCAGTAGTAGTTTACAGTCTCTTCTTTATGTCCAAATCTCCAGTAGCAGTTTACAGTCTCTTACTTCTTTTTGTCCAAATCTCCAGTAGTAGTTTACAATCTCTTCTTTTTGTCCAAATCTTCAGCAGTATTTTACATCCCATTTTATGTAGGTGTCCATATGAAGCAATATTTTACATGCGCTTAAATCTAAATGTCTAAACTTCAATCATTATTTTACATTCATTGACATCTAGATTTCCAAACTTGACACAGTATTAAGCAGTTTCTTCAAGACTGGAAAAATATTAATGCTAGAACGCACAACATTATTATATTATATCTTTATTTGTTGTATTTTTAATATATTATACAGTGAAAAACTTAAAATATAGATGTAAACACCTGAAACTTTTTAATGCCTAAAAGTAATTTTTCAGATTTTTTTCAGTGAAGTAAACTAAGGTTATAGAAACACTGATTAATTTAAATTAATTTAAACACTGATTAATGAAATTAACATTTCATTTCTTTTAAGAGAAGTAATTAAAATGTGAAAAATACTTAAAACTGATTAATACCTAAATTAACATTTCATATTTAATAAAATTTATTTAATAAAATAAATTATTGAAAACACTTGAAACTGATTAATAAAAATTTTCAGTGAAGTAAATTAAAATATGGATTGCATTTGAAACTGATTAATTACTAAAATTAATATTACACTTCTTTTCAGTAGAAAAACACTTGAAACTGATTAATACTTCAGAATAACATTTCACTTCTTTTTAATGAAATAATATATGGAAAATGTTTTAAACTTATTCACTTAAAATTAATGTTGAAATGAAGATTGCCAAACAAAGAGCAAACTTTTGTACATTCAGCTTATTTTACTTGTTTTTATTATGGTGCCATTTTTTGTTGTGTTTTTTTGTTTCCTTTTTGTAAATTATCAGCATGCTGTTTAGATTTGTATTTTAAAACAGTGTCAGATATATTGATTATCTCATGGTTAACTAGAAATAAGAAACTGATTTGTAAAATGTGAGCTGATGAATATAAGCTGATCTACATGATCTTGCAAAATGAAGTGTAAGCCAAAAATTATAAGCTGATTTTGCAAATTGACATTTGAGCCAAAAGTATAAGCTAAAATCTAGCAAACTGAAGTGTAAGCAAACATATATAAGCTGAAGTGTGAGCCAAAAGTATAAGTTAGCAGAACAGTATAATCTGATTTTGCATACTGAAAGCAGAACAAAGAAACTAAAGTGCAAGCATTATCTGATCCAGCTAAGAGTGAGCACAAATTATAAACTGACGTGGTGCAGCAACAGTGTTTTACGTCCCCTTAGAACATAGAAAGCATGAAATGGTTGATTGTAAAATTATTGCTATAGTTTTGTTAAGTGTCAAATATAGAAAGCATGAAATGGTTGATTGTTAAATCATTGCTATAGTCTTGTCAAGTGCCATTAGAACATAGAAAGCATGAATTGGTTGATTATTAAATTATTGCTACAGTCAAGTGCATTAGAGCATAGAGCATATAAATAAGCATGAAATGTTGATTGTTAGATCATTGCTATAGTCTTATATAATCCCATCTAGTACCATTAAAATATAGTGTGCATAAAATGGTTGAATGTTAAATCAATTTTATAGTTTAGTCAAATTCCACTAGCATATAATGTTCATGAAATGGTTAAATCATAATAATTAATCATTACTAAAGTGATTCAAGTGCTAGTTGAATATTTGTTGTTTACGTTTGCTATAGTTTTGTCAAGTTTTAAAGTGCATCTTATTGATGTAAGAACAATTCCCTTATAACCTGGAGTGAGTTTGAGGTCTTCTGAAAATTAGGTACATATCTCATTAAAAAATATATAATAATAGCTATTAAATTTTGTTGTTGTTATTAGAGTTTGTCAGAATTAATTTTTATGATAATATACATACCTTAATGAGTTTGTATGCTTGAATGAATCTATATCCCTGAATAATTGTATGTGTCCTAATTAGTATGCATGCCCTAATAGATATGTATGTTTAAATAAATGAGGCTTTCTGTCAAGTATAGATTAATTCAGTTATATTTGTATATATTGTGAATATACAGATATTTTTGCATATTTTTTAATATTCTAATAAGTGTGTATGCCTGAGTGAATCTGTGCTTACCAGCATGTCCTAATATTGTTTGAGAAGATGGGCTGAATGAAATACATACCTGAATAAGTGTAAATTTAAAATAGGTGTGTATGCCTAAATAAATATTGCCTGAATTAGCATATATATATGATAATAATTGTGTATCATTGAATGATTGTATATTTGATAATTCATAAGTATGGCTGAATATATATGATAATTATAATAAATATGTATGATTGAATGAATCATTGTTTGAATAAATGTATAATTAATAATAAATATGTATGTCTGAATGAATGAATCATTTATGGGGAGGTATGAGTGTGAAAATTATAAGATTTTTTTTTTTTGCCAGGGGGGGGGGTCGTTCTTCATGTTATTGTTCACTTTAATCATTCTACTTTCACTTCCCACATTCACATTTTCATAGCTGTTAATAAAAAGCCCTTTAATTTAAGTTTTAATTGAGTAGGTATGCATAAACAAAAGTGTAGTTACAGCTAATTATATATGCATAAAGTTTCAAAGGTCATATCTCGGTTATTTGCCAGCCTAGGGGTTTGTCAAAAAGCATTGAGATAACCAGTGATCGAGATAACCGAAAAACAATACGGTGGCAATATATTACAGTACTGTAACATGTGCTTGAAATTTCTTTATGTACATGATATGCGTTAATAAATGAGAATGTACATGCACATGTTTTTGGTGATTTTTTTACACAACAGCAATTTGTTTGATGACGCGATCAGCTTGCTATAAAAATGTACATACATGTACATGTTTGCTAACAGCAAAAGGCTTATGTACACACAGTTATTGTGGTTTCTTTACAAAATCTAAAATGCTTTGTTGCTTTTTGCCTTTAACAGTCTACTTGAAAACAAATGCCTCAATATTTGTACATGATGTGCGTTAATAAATGAGAATGTACATGCACGTGATTTTGATTTTTTACACAACAGCATTTCTGCAATTTGTTTGATGACGCAGTTGGCATGCTATAAAAATGTACATACTCTGTACGTTTGCTAACAACAAAAGGCTTATGTGCACCAACTAATAGCAGAGATTTTCCTGTACATGTATACAGTAAAAATGTACAAACCTTTCATTATAGTCTCCAACATTGCAAAAACAAAATCACAGAAAACCTGCAGGGTGTACAGTAGTTAGTTTTTACAAAATTCTAACCATTGTCAAAATTAAATTTGTGAGTCATTTGTGATTTGGGCCCTCTTTTGTGCTCGAGATACATGTTCAATACAAAGTGTTTTCTGGTTTGTTCTTTTGGTCACTTATTAATGTAGTACTTGTGATATATACTGATTTCGTTTTCTGTGATTTTCTTCTTCTTCATTTTTTGACAAGAGGATTAATTCACCCATATTCCACATCCAAATAAACTTTATGGATTTCATTTTCATTTTGACCATTATTTGATTGTGCTTGTACATCATGGTCACCTACTTCGGGAATGACTGAGCATGTATTGACAAAAGTGGAGTATTTTAGTGAGTCATAATAAAGTCCAGAATAACTGAGCATGTATTAACAAAAGTGGAGTATTTTAGTGAGTCATAATAAAGTCCAGAATAACTGAGCATGTACTGACAGTGAAGTATTTTAGTGAGGCATAATAAAGTCCAGAATAACTGAGCATGTATTGTCAAACTGGAGTATTTTAGTGAGGCATAATAAAGTCCAGAATAACTGAGCATGTATTAACAAAAGTGGAGTATTTTAGTGAGTCATAATAAAGTTCCAGAATAACTGAGCATGTATTGACAAAGTGAAATATTTTAGTGAGGCATAATAAAGTCCAGTTTGACAATACATGTTCAGTATTTTAGTGAGGCATAATAAAGTCCAGAATAACTGAACATATATTATTTATGAGACTGGGTATATTAGTGAGTTGTAATAAGTCCAGAGCAACTGAGCTTATATTTAAGTCTTTCCTTGACAGCCACTATTTATAGAGCAGCTTTCTCAATGGCGCTCTCGTATTGACTAGCCAATTTGCTTAGGTCTGACACCCTACAGATGGGTTTTTATGAAGCGAGAGCAGAAAACCTTTCCTCTGCCATCTTATAGTTCCACAAGCATACAGCCCTCTCTTGAGTAAATCTTCCATAAGTCTGGGAGATTAAAAAAAATGGTAAAAAAAGAATAACTGTATGTGAAGTCTAAATCTGACAGCATTGTTGACAACACAATGACCAAGTCCATTAGGCATTGGTGAAGGATTTTTCGTTTTTAAGGTAAATTTCAAACTTGCACAAATATGCATTGTTGCAGAGTATCCAAACTTGACTGGTTTTGATGTCATGTAGTGATGTACTGTAGATACTCAAGATGCTTGGTAAAATGAATCACTGATTGCCAAATGATGTTCAGGTATGAATGTAGCAGCAAATATATTTGTCAGAGCATCCATCACTCCTTTCACTTAGTATAAGTGGTGAAAGTTTGGATCTCTTCTAGTTGGCTCTGTCCATCTGTCACTGATGTGAAGGTACAAAGTCAGGCTGATAAAACGATTTCTGGCAAAGATCGATTTTATGCCAACATTGTCAATAAAAAGGATCTGCATACTAGTGTTGTCCGCTCAAAATTTGCACAAACATAATAACCTTGTTGAAATACAAATATTGGTGTTACGGATGGTGTCTATCAATAGCGCTGAGGAGTGAAATAACAAAGAAAAATAATCCAATTCTCTTGTAGTCAGTCCATCTGGAAACACAGCTCCTGTGCTAGCTGAATTAAAATCATTGACAATAAATGGTGTATGAAGATATGCAGTCCATTCATTTTCAATTTGAATCGGCGGATCTGGATCTACTTCCATGTCAGAGTCTAACTGGCTACTTATCGCTGTCCTGATTAAAAACAATATCACTTTAATTCTCACTAATCTGCATTAAAATCATCCTCTGCCTGCATCTGAATCCCATAGAATGGTCCATCTTCACTGGATTGAAGAAAAATCGATGAGAGTGAACAGTTAAACATCGTTTGACTCAGAACTGCTATGATATGTGGCTGCCATTTTCTGATTTACACATGGTGCAAATGAGGCCAGCTTGGGTAAATCTTTAAAAAGTTTTTTTTTTTTTTTAAATAAGCAACACATGTTGATGTTGTAAACTGATTTGAAAATGAATGAAGTACCAATTGGCTTAAAAATCAGTCTCAATTTGGTGTTTTTAAAAATCCATCTACTTTTGAAAACAGATGTGCTCAGGTGAGCTTATGTCATAGAGAAACCACTTCAGAAATTCACGCTTATGAAATCTATAGACCAACATTAATTCGTGCTAGACCGATGCAGAAATTCACTCTTCAGTAGGGAATGGGTTAAAAAACTGGATATTTAATAGTCCCAAATAAATGAGTATGTATTTATGAGACTGAGTATATTAGTCAGTCCTTAATAGTTCCCAATAAACATCCAGAATAACTGAACATGTATTTATGAGAATGGATATATTAGTGAATCCATAATAATCTAGAATAGCTGATGGTGGCCCTGGTTCCCTGTTTGATCTGCTATACAAGACCAATGAGAAGGAATCATTGTCCCCCCAAAAATAACATTCTGTGAAAACTGGTAACCCTAATGGGATGATCTTAGTGCCTTGGGGAAGTGTGTATCTTTGAAGTCTAGATGATTGGATTAAGAATTACTCTACAATCCATGCATCCACTCCATGGCTTAGAGTTGTCTAACCCTAACCCCTGCATTTAGTCTTAGAGATTTTTACTAATATGAAGGAATAATAAGAATCTCCACATTTACTTTAAGTTTTAATTAATATCATAAAGTTTAGATCATTCAACATACTCAAAATAGCCTTATTAAGTTGAAGGGTCTCAAAATGGAGTTGAAGTCTGTATACTAAATGTCAAAGGGAGGGGGGTCCAATTCTGGATTTTACTTGATAAGAATACTAAATTTTAAAAAATGTTTCTATTGTTTCTTTACAGTCTAGTGTGTTATGGTAGCTATGTGTATGTCTTCAAAGTCATTAGAAATGGATGGGGAAAATTTACTCACTTCTAATAGACTCTTTAACTTGTTCTGTTACAATATATACTGTTTTGTTTTTACATTTGTTAACTAACTTTAGGGTACGTCTTTGGTATAATTAGTAAGTTTTGGGAGAATGATGGGGTTGTTAGGATAAAGATGAAAAATTACATTTTAACAAATGCACCATTTGTATACTAGTCAGAAACAAACAAAAGTTATAATTCAAAATGCAAATTTAATTTAAACTAAACAAGTCTTACTTTTCATGTGTTATAGCCATTAAATTTTTGTTTAGTACTAGATATTTGCTTGTGTAAATGTCAGTTGCTTAGAGTTATTTTATAGTACTCTTTTTTTTTTAAATCACCAGGTAAGAAACTTAATACAGCCTGCCAGAAACATGGTTTTTTATTTAGTTTAAAAAATATTCTAAGTGTCATGGAAATCTTAAGTATTAAGATGCCAATTTTTATTTATTTATAAGATAGATTGAAATTTGGTTTTTAATTGGATATGCACATTATCTGGCTTTCTTCTGAGTCACTCCTGCCAGCTCCTGTTGTGGTCTAGTACTGTAGCATTTTTTAAAACCTTAGCATAATGCTAGCAGATCTAAGAGCCTTTGTGCCAGTGGGAGCTGGTGTGTTTGAAAGAGAAAAGGATATAGAAAAAAGAGAGAAATAAAGAATGAGGATGAGAGAAAAAGGGAGGAAGGGGTTTTAATTACTTTTAGCAATCCTTTATATTTTTTATAATCACCTATTTATATCATTGTTTTTATCATGGAATGTAAATGATTTCCTTGAGTCTACTGACACAAAATTATTTTCTGAGTAACTGTCAGTATCTATATTGCTGCTGTAAGAATAAGTATGTTTGAAATATGCCGCCAACGTTTCATCAAACGTTTGATTTCATTGAAACCTTAACATCAGTCTGCGAACATGTACAAACTGATTAAAACATAATCAGAGTACTTTTAGCAAAACTTGTCAGAATGAAAATGAAAGGGAAATACCTAGATAGCAACAAAATAATTTGTACATAAAAAGTATGCAATTTTCTTCCTTTTAATGCAAGTAGCAGTACCTGTATGAAAAGTGTGATGGCAATATGCTTATGCTTAATGAAGCATATGGCATACTGATCTGTCAGAAGTGGCAAAGAGGTTAAAGCTAACACCATAGAATGAGGAAAGTTGCATGGTCATGAGCAGCAGTTCTTTGGCCTCATTCAAGAGGGTTGATAGTTCAAGCTCTAGTCATAAAAGATTATTTTAGTTTTTCCAACTTTTATATCCTGGTAATGATGTAACCAATTAAAAGCACTAGTTTTAGTCTACTTAATTATTATTATGATCTCCTCCCCCCCCCCTCTCAAGGATAATCTCTCATGCTTAAATCTGACTGTAGTATTATCAAGAGTTTCAAAACTTAGAATCTCTCATGCTTAAATCTAACTATAAAATTATAATCAAGAGTTTAAAAAGGATTGTTACCAGAATCTCTCATGTTTAATTAAATCTAACTGTCAAATTATCAAGAATTTAAAAAGGATTGATACCAGAGTCTCTCATGTTTAATTAAATCTAGCTGTCATCAAGAATTTTAAAAAGGATTGATACCAGAATCTCTCATGTTTAATTAAATCTAACTGTCAAATTATCAAGAATTTAAAAAGGATTGATACCAGAGTCTCTCATGTTTAATTAAATCTAGCTGTCATCAAGAATTTTAAAAAGGATTGATACCAGAATCTCTCATGTTTAACTGTAGAGTTATCATCAAGAGTTTTTAAGGGAATGGATTATACCATAATCTCTCCTAGTTAAGTCTAACTGTAGAATTATCATCAAGCAGTTGAAAAAGTATTAGTATTAAAACCAGTATCTTTAATTTTAAAATTTAATTGTAAAATTATCATCAGGAGTTTGAAAACGCTTTCGTATCAACACCAGAATCTTTATTTTGAAATTTAATTGTAGAATTATCATCAAGAGATTACTAACACAGTGACACTAGAATATGTTCTGCTTAAATCTATTTGCAATCAGGAGGTAAAAAGAAATATTTCATTATTTTTAAATTCTTTATGTTGTCTATGTAAATGATTTCAGAATCAGACACTGATGAGGAGACAGATCGCTTGCTGCAGAAACAGTATCAGAAGCGTGACCAGTATGTTGAGATCCCAGAACTGGATAAGACAGCTGAACAGTTACAGACTGAGGTAATACTTAATCAAACTGGATAAAACAGCTGAACATTTACAGACTGAGGTAATACTTAATCCGAACTGGATAAGACAGCTGAACAGTTACAGACCGAAGTAATATTTAATCAGAACCGGATAAGACAGCTAAACAGTTACAGACTGAGGTAATACTTAATCAGAGGTGGAAATAGGATTGTTACAGTAATCTTTGAAAATTTACTGCAGTAATTCAAATATTTATTTTATTGCAACATGATAACATAAATTGGTATGATGATTAAATATATATTTTTTAGTTTATCATCCCAGAATTAGACCTCTTGGACAAATTCTACTTGTGAAACGGTGTCTTAGTTTCTTGGTCCTGAATATAAAGCGATTTCTTAGTTTCTCAGTCCTGAATATAAAGTAATTTCTTAGTTTCTCGGTCCTGAATATAAAGTGATTTCTTAGTTTCTTGGTCCTGAATATAAAGTGATTTCTTAGTTTCTCGGTCCTGAATATAAAGTGATTTCTTAGTTTCTTGGTCCTGAATATAAAGCGATGTCTTAGTTTCTTGGTCCTGAATATAAAGTGATTTCTTAATTTCTCGGTCCTGAATATAAAGTGATGTCTTAGTTTATCGGTCTAAACAAGTCATCTAAGACAAAATTTTGCATTTGCTACTGCTGAGGTACTAATAGAACTATGAGCAACTGCTTCAGGTATCTCATAGCATAATCAGTGATGGTGAAAATCCACCTTTGGCCTACCCAAAGAAGGGACGAATTCTCCAAAAAGAACAATGGCTACACAGGAATGTAGATAGTCAGGGTTTCCCCAAATTCTCCTATTCACTTGCTGACAGGTATTGCATGACTGACAGTAATGAGTGATATCCCCCATCATACCTGACCAATAAAACTCAGCTTCCACATACACTAGTGTTTTGCTTGGTCCAAGATGTCTGGCAGAGCAGGTCATGAACTAAGCACAACACGCATGCTTGATAGCTCAGAGGTACCACTAATTGATTCCCCTTGGTCCCTTCCTGCTTCTGAATGAGGAGGCCTTCCTTCCAGCGAAACAACACCTTTTCTGGAAGACTTGCATATATACAATCTTGAGAGTTTAGTCTTCTTGTGACATTTCTTGAGAGAGTTGTCTGACAACTGTGCCATTCTGAGTAGGGCTCTTTCTCCCTCAGAGTCATCTACCCTCTTGCAGCCAGGAACAGTTACCTGTTCTGCCATGACTGAATCTGCTGCATCTTTTTAATGACATGCCTCAGTAATGACAGGTTCAGTTGGGGTCATTGCCATTACTAATCACTTTTGGTTTACAATGCATACTTTCACATGTGTCTTTTACTGCAGTTTCCTGCGCTCCCACTTGCTTTTGTGTGAGTATACATACATTATCAAGAGTGTCGTATGCTGCTTGGGGTGACTCGTATTAATGCTGATTAGCTCAGATGTATTTCAGCTGGCGCACTAACCCATCTACGAATGCCGATACAAACAACGAGACTTCTTATGGGGTGACGATCTGATCTATTTACTTGACTTGTCAGCCCCCAGCAGAATAACTGCAGAAATTAATAACAATATACAACAATGATGCTAACTTACAAGAGACACTGCACTACAATGGTGACGCGAATTTACAGTACACGAACAGCTACATTTAACATTAAATAAGACGCTGAAGAAGTGTGAACACTTAACAATAAAACTTTAATTAAAGAAAAGAAATAATTATAAGGCAAAAAATTTATTGACACGTGTTTTTCTTAAGTCTCTCTTTCTCTTCATTGATCGGATTTGTCCAAATCATCTCTAGTATTGTTCAAAATTTATTGTTTCTTTGATCTAGGAACAACCAAGGAAGACAAGGAACACAATTTCTCGTGCGTTTAACTGTAGTGTTCGTTAATTGAAGCTCTGGCCATGCCCAGATTGCGCACGTGAATGTCTTCTCCACCACAAGTTTCCAACAAAGTGTACTTGTACTTTTGCACACCAAGTCTACTTTCTGACTGAGTCCCTGAAATTAAATAATTAAGCAGCCCTAAGTCCTTTCTTCAAGACTAGATATGTTTATCCTATTTAAACATACCGATCTCTGACTATCATTTCAATATTACATCAATACAATAAAAATCTATAATTAAAATTTACTCACATTCAGAATGATTCACCAGTCATTTATTTACCTTCAACAAGGGTTTTTTTCCAGCTTTCTCCCAAGCTATAGGGGACAACGGCCAATCTCCTAGCTTCGTCTAGTAGGCACATGTGTAATGGTCAATGGCATAGAAAGGTATTTATAACCATCAAGACACCCTCGCATCTTTCTTACAAATTAGATAACTTTTGACCCTGCCTAAGCAGCTTTGATTTCTGCCCTGTACCCAGATGTTTTGTTTTACGCCCACACAAGGCCCAACAACCCCCATCCATCTCTTCCCGGAAGTTGGTACTTCCAACTAAGGACACATTCACACTGAATACTTTATTTAATTATTTACTTCCAATTTAAATTGTTCAAGCAAAATGAAAACTCATTTCATGACAAAGAGAATCAGGAGCAATCTCTCCATTGAGAACATATTTGCATCCCATGATTGTGCTCTCGATACAATTTTTGAGACATACAGCCTGAATGCATCTGCATACATTCTTGCTGTCTATGTCTGCCATCACAATGGGTACTTTATCTTTTATACTGGCTAGAGTGATTGTTTGAAACTCCCTGGAGGAATCATCTTTCTCACTAGGCTTGGGTGTACTAACAATCCTACTCTACAGCCAGTTTCACAGAGGACCGGAACACAATTTTCATTAATATTCGTCTCCTAGAGGTGCACCCCTAGGTTCTATCACATTATTGTTACCTGGCTGTGACATCTGATATGGCCTGGTTTGACACAGTCGAGACACACCACTGGTTCATTCTTAACACATTTGTCAGGGTGGCTATTCATGTTCATTTTTTCCATAGGGATGAGGAGTGGGTATCCTGTCTTTCATCTTACTGAATTGTTGAAGTGGTGATGACCCTGACTTAGGCCTGTTGTCTGCCCTATTATTATGTCATTTAGGCATTGATGGTTCTTTAAATGGTTTACGTGGTTCAGGGTTACGCCTAGATGTCAAATTAGCATGTGTATCAAATATTTCTTCATATCTGTCAGCTTCTTCTAACCATCCTGTCAAATACTTTGATCTTTTGTCTTTAACATAAGCTAAAAGTTCTGGTGGAGACGACGGCTGTAATTTGTCGATCACAAAGTGATCCCTAACATCTTTTCCTTTGTCAATTTTCACATCGTCAAGCTCTAACCACCTCATCAAGATATTTTGTAATTTACTAGCTGACTTTAAAAATGTCTCACTAAAAATTGGCTCACTTTTGTACTAGTGGAACCTCTATCTGAATGTCTCTCTAGTCACTGAAGTGAGCTAACAGTTTGGCCTAATAAGTCTCATATACTACTGGTTCCTCTAAGAGTCTATTAAAGACTATACTGTCTTGTCCCTTCATATCTGTCACTAACTGGGAGAGCTATAAATTGTCAGGTGGCCCAGTTTTATGGCGCATCGCTCAAAGCTCAACAAATAGTCCTTGATAGTTTCCTCTTTCCTATTGAAGGAACGAAAATGAAATTTTATGTTTGTTTCCTGAACTTTAATCGCTCTCTCACTTATCTTTAAGCTGTCTTCCTGTATCATCAGTTGATTTAAGCCAAACTCTCTGTTTCTTTTTATCACTGGCTTCTGATTGTTTGCTACCTCTCGTTTAACATCACATTCAATCTTTTATTGCTTTCCTCTCTTTCAATCTGTAATCTTTTATTGCTTTCCTCTTTTTCAATCTGTAATCTTTTCTCTTCAGTCTGTAATCTTTTCTCACTTTCCGCATTTCTGATCTGTAATCTTTTCTCACTTTCCACATTTTCGATCTATAATCTTTTATCACTTTCCTCTCTTTCATGCTAATCTTTCATTCCTTTTTCTTCTCTCAATCTTTAATCTTTTATCTCTTTCCTCTCTTTCAATCTGTAATCTTTTCTCTTCAGTCTGTAATCTTTTCTCACTTTCCACATTTCTGATCTGTAATCTTTTCTCACTTTCCACATTTTCGATCTGTAATCTTTTATCACTTTCCTCTCTTTCATGCTAATCTTTCATTCCTTTTTCTTCTCTCAATCTTTAATCTTTTATCTCTTTCCTCTCTTTCAATCTGTAATCTTTTCTCATCAATCTTTAATCTTTTCTCACTTTCCAGAGTCTTTCTCATACTCTTTAGTTTCATCTGCAGAGAGGCTCATCCCTTCTGCTACTGTCTTTCCCTCTTCTATCCTCAGTCTTTCTTCTAGTGTAATTTCCTTTTTTTAAAAAAATTTTAATCACAAAATTATAACTCTCTCGCAGTGATGTGAAAACTTAGCTTACTGGCGAGGTGTCTGACTGATTTACAAAAATATATTGACTGAAGCAACTGATAAACTTTAAATTGAATTACTTAAAATGCACAGTCACTATAACAATAGAATTTCTATACATCAGTAACAAAAATTATAGTAATACATATATCAGTACAATATGCAATCATTAATATAAGTCAAAAGGTTAATCAAAAAATTTCAAAAGATAAAGAAAAGGATAGATAAAGCAAGACAATTTCTAGATAGTGTTATAAAAATAATGAGTGAGGTAAAACTGCTCTCTAAATATCTCTTTCGCTAGTCATCTATCTATCTAGCTCTCTTCTTAGTCTAGGGTTCCCAGGTAAACTCAACAAATTTTTAAACATTTTCTACATTTACTTATTTCAAGATAATGACAATTAGTTTAACAATTTTGAACAAATTTGAGCTCATCACCGAACAGAGCCTATCCACTTTATGCAACACCTCTGGGCACCTTTCACTTGTTATGGTTATTATTTATTAATTAATAACATTTAACTAATGACAAGTGATCAAAAATATTAATTTATAGTTATTAATAATTCTCACACAAGACCAACATGTCTCTTACTTGGCAGATTATAAAACCCTAATCTTTACACAATAATAAGATAGACATTTTAATGTTGCATAATGTTTCTGCAGGAGGAAATTCCTTACTAAAGATATAATAAAAATCCATCTTTTGTTTATATTTAATTAGCCCCTACACCCACTATTACTCCAACACAGAGTTTTAATATATGTGCAAGAAGATTAATAAATTTAACAATAAATTTATTAAATCAATAGTCAGATATACAACTTGAAGTTGAATATAATCAAAAGAGCATTGACATTTACATAACTTCACAACAAAGTGTGATTAAATGTTAGACACTTATTCAGTTATCCTAGCATAACATTGGCAGTCAAATTAACACATAAATATAATCTAGTTCATAAATATAGTTTCATCATAGAAATGAGAGTGGAGTGTTAAAGAGATAATTATAGTCAATGAACATAGCTTTTTCGGTGATGACAGCTGTCACTAGTGCATGTTCACAATCATGCGGTTTGCAACAAATTACTTTTTTTCTTATTAGTTGACAGTCCAACATACCCATTCTAGGCTCATTATACAACTGTTCCAGAACCTTCAATTTGCTCACAAAACACACCATGGAGAATCATCCAGAACTTCTTATGCACTATCAGAGCACAACATGAGGAATGTTCCTGAATCTTCATGTGCATTACCCACACACACCATGAGGAATGTTAAGAAACTTTATGAATTCTCAAAACTAAACTCAAGCCTCAATTCCTGTTGTATTGGCTCTTGAACAAATTCACAGGAATCATCTTACAGCAACACGTTTATTGATAAGTTTGATGACAATCCTGGATACACACCAATGTGATCTGGTAGAGTACAGTAGTCACTGCAGTCTGAAACAGATACCAGGTTACAAAATCAAAAGCATCAAAAGGCATGCTCCTCTCTGCAAAAGTCAAATCAAAGGCAGCACTAAATTTCAGGCATATTTCATCTCTAAACTCCTTTCTCTCTTACACACATTATCAACTTACAAATCCTGCAACAATATTCATTAGCCCAATATATATGCAGCATAAGAAATATAGCATCGATAAAAATTCACAACTATAATGTACAACGCAGTCAAATTAATGAACATAGAAATAATGGTTCATTTACATAAAGCATTCTCCAATTCAAATCAATAGCATAGATCAATCTTTATCAGTCAATTAACTTACCATAAGTTAACAAATGCCTTTAGTGACTGGACTTGAGTTACATCAAAATCAAAGTGATTAGAATATAGAACCTTCTTGAACAAAGTAACTTTTGGTCTATCCCCATTGGATGAAACTGTTATGAACAAGTATGAGTCTATTAATCAGAAAAACTACTCATCTGCTTAGAACTGGTTTGGATTGCATCATCAAGTTCATATTCTCTACCAGTTATTTTTTATTTTTAATACTTACAAAAGTATGGGCAGTACCCAAAGGTCATGTTACATTGACATTTAACAAATTATATAACAGTTAAGTTTAGAAATAGGGACAGGCAAATTTACTCCGCCACATCTTCAAAGACAAATTTTATTTCTGAAGCAAATTATTAATTTATCAGTCCTAAATAGATGTCTAATACAAATTCTTCTTGTGAAGCAATTTCTTAGTTTATTAGTTTATTGGCCTGAAATAGATGTCTTAGGCAAATTCTACTTGTGGAACAATTTCTTAGTTTATTAGTTTATTGGCCTGAAATAGATGTCTTAGACAAATTCTACTTGTGGAACAATTTCTTAGTTTTATTAGACCTGAACTAGATGTTAAGAAAACTTTAACTCATATCATAGGACATTTTAGCATCCATGTATAAACAGTAATTTAAACAATTATATTTTACAGATATGTATTGAACATATGATTACTAAGCTGAGTATTCAGTTTCTTATTAAATGATCATTTTAACTGCTTTCTCCTCCCTTCCCTTCCCTTTCCTCCCTCCCTTGTAATTAGTGCTGATATGTTTTTGTATATTTGCTTTACAGGGACAGTCTCACCAGTCCAAAGCCAAGGAAGGTATGCAAGTTGTAATTTTCTACTTTGTTCATTGTTTATCATTAGATACTTCTTTCACATTTTTACCTCAAGCTACCACCACTAGATATTCCTTTTTCATTTTTACCTCAAGCTACCTTTAGATATTCCTTTCACATTTTTACCTCAAGCTACCACTAAATATTCCTTTCTCATGTTTACCTGAAGCTACACTAGATATTTCTTTTTTGTGTTTACCTGAAGCTACACTAGGTATTTCTTTTTTGTGTTTACCTGAAGCTACACTAGATATTTCTTTCTCATGTTTACCTCAAACTACACTAGATATTTCTTTTTTGTGTTTACCTCAAACTACACTAGATATTTCTTTTTTGTGTTTACCTGAAACTACACTAGATATTTCTTTTTTGTGTTTACCTCAAACTACACTAGATATTTCTTTCTCATGTTTACCTCAAACTACACTAGATATTTCTTTTTTGTGTTTACCTCAAACTACACTAGATATTTCTTTTTTGTGTTTACCTCAAACTACACTAGATATTTCTTTCTCATGTTTACCTCAAACTACACTAGATATTTCTTTTTTGTGTTTACCTCAAACTACACTAGATATTTCTTTCTCATGTTTACCTCAAACTACACTAGATATTTCTTTTTTGTGTTTACCTCAAACTACACTAGATATTTCTTTTTTGTGTTTACCTCAAACTACACTAGATATTTCTTTTTTGTGTTTACCTCAAACTACACTAGATATTTCTTTTTTGTGTTTACCTCAAACTACACTAGATATTTCTTTTTTGTGTTTACCTCAAACTACACTAGATATTTCTTTCTCGTGTTTACCTCAAACTACACTAGATATTTCTTTCTCAAGTTTACCTCAAACTACACTAGATATTTTTTTTTGCATTTACCTCAAGCTTCCACTAATATTTCTTTTTTTGTGTTTACCTCAAACTACACTAGATATTTCTTTTTTGTGTTTACCTCAAACTACACTAGATATTTCTTTCTCATGTTTACCTCAAACTACACTAGATATTTCTAATTACAAACTATGAGATATTTTGTACATAATTACAAACTATGAGATATTTTGTGCATAATTACCTCACAGTCTTCATATTGCAACTAAAGAAAAGAAATCAGTGCCATATACAAAGGGAATAGATAAAGGTGCATAATCACAAACTATGAGATATTTTGTACATAATTACCTCAGGGTCTTCCGAGAACAACTTAAGAAAAGAAATCAGTGCCATTTACAAAGCTGGCCACTTAGTGCAAATATAGAATTATCTTGAATGTGTTTCAAATTTCTTTGTCAATTTCTTCATCAAAATATCAAGCACTTTGTTTTTAACACGGAATGTGATACAAATTTGTTTATCAAAATATCAATCCCTTTGTTTGTTTTTAACACAGAATTAAATTGAATGTGATACAAATTCCTGTGTCAAAATATCAAGCCCTTTCTTTTATTTTTAGGACATTGTGCAGGTTCATAGAATTATCTTGAATGTCCTACAAATTCCTGTGTCAAAATATCAAGTCCCGATGTTTTGTTTTGACACACATCACAAACACAGGATTTCCTTGAATGTGCTACAGATAAGATCATATCAAGCCCATTGTTTTGACAACACAAGACAAACACAGAATTGCCTTGAATGTAGTACAGTTTTGGGGGAGTCAAAATATAAAATTGATTATTTTGTTTTAAACTAAAAAAAAAATGTTATATAAATTATCTTAAGTGTAACAATTAATGTGAGATATAACAAGGAAATACTACATAAAGCCATGCATTAAGTAAGGAACATTATTTTAAGATATTTCTTTGAGTGTTTATATCAGTATTTTGTTAGAAGCATCATTTTGCTTGCCAATAGAGGAATTTGTCCTTGGTACAAGTTCTTACAATCTTGTATCTCTTTGAATGTCTAATGAAGTTAAACTGAAGAATATCCATATGTAAACAGGCTTAGCTCTTTTCACCTTAATGGAGTTAGGAAGATAATGTGCATGGAAGAAATTAAAACTAACTAAGAATGGAACTTATTTATTTTTTAAAATCTAAAACCCAGAAGTAAAACAGTATTGGTAAATAAAACTTGTTTGTCTTTAGAAAATCTAAAACCCAGAAGTAAAACAGTATTGGTAGATAAAACTTGTTTGCCTTTAGAAAATCTAAAACTTTTATGGTATAGCAGTATTAGTTCTTGAAACTTGTTCGTCTTTAAAAGAAAACTGTCTTTAGCAAAGTGTCTGTCATAGTACTACTGAAGTACCATAGTTGTGTTACAGGCTCTGGAGGCCAGGAGATAATAGCCAAGGTTGTTGATCAAACCTTGCTCTGAAAACACTGAAATAAATTCACCATCTTAGGAAAATGTTGCTATTTTCTGACATATGTTGAATTTCATAAATACAAGTCCAGGAATCACGAAGATCCACAAAGATTACTGTTTGAAATACAGCCACTGCTGTCCAGTGAAACTGCAGCTTGTCTCTTCTCTATTAATCAGTTGTTGGGTCTTCCTTTTAGCATTTTTACTTTTACTTTGGTTTCCCAAAGCCAGTAATGTGGTTTCCGAATGAAACAAAATTAGCATGCAAGAACAAGGCACATAAATCTGGCCTAAACTCACTTTAAAATCATTGCTCACTACCATCATTCAACAAAAGTTAAATATGACTATGACTAAATAACAATTAGATTCTAAAACCCATTATCACACAGACAAACAGGCTGACACTTGAATAGACAAGCTGTTTTTCAGGACAGCTGATTATTTTCTCATCACTTAGCATTTCAACTGATTTTGAGCATCCCCTTTATTAAATTTATTATTTAAACCAATTTAAATTATCTACTGTAGTGGATTTAACATTTAAACCAATTTGAATTATCTATTGTAGTAGATTTAACATTTAAACCAATTTGAATTATCTATTGTGGTAGATTTAACATTTAAACCAATTTGAATTACTGTAGTGGATTTAACATTTAAACCAATTTGAATTATCTACTGTAGTGGATTTAACATTTCAACTAAACTTTATTATCCATTATATTAAATATATCATTGAAACCAATATATAGCATAAATTTAAGTATATCATTTAAATAAATGTGTAGCATCCATTTAAGTAATATATCATTGAAACCAATGTGTAGCATCCATTTAAGTAAATATATCATTGAAACCAATGTTTAGCATCCATTTAAGTAAGTATATCATGAAAACCAATGTGTAGCATCCATTTAAGTAAATATATCATGGAAACCAATGTTTAGCATCCATTTAAGTATATATTTATTCTAGCATCCATTTAAGTAAATATATCATTGAAACCAATGTGTAGCATCCATTTAAGTAATATATCATGGAAACCAATGTGTAGCATCCATTTAAGTAAGTATATTAATTACTATGGAAGCCATTGTGTAGCAGCCATTTAAATAAATACATCATTTAAACTAATGTGTAGGCTGTAGCATCCATTCTCTCTCCCCTCTCCCCCCCCCCCCCCCCAAGTCAAACTTGTATATAAAATGGTTCTGTTGTATTATAAACTATTGTTATTATGAATTTTATTTAAAATAATTCTCTGCAGTATTTCCTATAAAAGTGTTCATTTTGAATAAAAACTAAAACCTGACACTTGTTATGCAAGTCTTATTATTACAAATATTAGTGATACCTGACAGTATTAAGTTTAGATTAAGTTTACAATTAACTTTTGGGGAAAAACACCTCTTTTTTCATAGGAGTTGTTTCAGAACTGAGATCAACCCGTTCAACACAAGGTACACTTTAAGATTTATTTTTTAACCTTTATGCATGATTCAACATAGCTTATTTTGGAATATTCTTATTGTGCATAATTCATTTGACCCTATTCCGGCTCACTCTTGTTGCATTTATGTGTTATTTGAGCCTATTTCCTTCTGTTGTATTTGTATGCCATTTGCCAAAATTACCATTAGCACACTCATAGTATATGCTCATTGTCACTTAAATCTTTATTGACAAAACTTTGTGCATGATGTCATGTGGGATTAATTTTGGCTCATTCTTGTTGTGATTTTTATTTGAACCTATTCTTGCACACTCATGCTGTGCTTTATGTAATTTTGAGTTTATTTTGGCAATTATGAAGGGGATGTTCAGTCAATTTTTTATACTCATGCATGATGTCAGTTGAGTCTGTTTTTGATAAATGGGCCTATTTGGCACACTTATTTATATGTTATATGAGTGTGTTTTGGTGCATTTGTGCATAAATTATTATGGTAACATTTTCTGGCATAACATATTGTTTATTATATATGATATATGTACATATGCTGTCACACATAAGCAAGATTTGTTAATTCAGTCTGAGATTATGTTTAGCTATGCTCAGGCTCTCTTGAGAATGATTTTCTAATTTAGTGTTGGCATGATATTGTTAATTTAGTGTGACATGATGCATGCAAATGCTTTAGCACACATAAATACATGCAATAATGCAGAGATAGGACCCAAGCCTACTCAGTTTGGAGTGAAAATTTATCTAGCCCTTTGAATGAGATTATAAAGCAGATCATTATAGATAATAAAAAGAATGAAAACAAGCATAAGAAAGGAACAGGTTTCTGACTAGCAACATATTAAGATCTGGTGCTGCTGAGTTATAACAATTTTTTTTTTAAATGGTTACAAATACAAAATACATTCCAGATAATCTATGGGATTTATGTAATTACATTCTGTATTACATAGTTTGTATAATTTTTGTATAATTTTTGTCCGAGCATTTACATGTGGAAATAGAGACATCTTATCTTTTTTATGAATACAAATTCATGAATATTTTTTTCTCTAAAGACTACTAGTCTGCTGTAGTCTATGAGGTCAGTTTGCAAATGCTTTACTTGCATACTAAATTATTTATACATGTGATAATTATTAACCAGAAACCATTTGAGATGAACACTGGCAAATTCCACAGATTTACACAATGACTACAGTACAATTAGGTATCACATTTACTTTTCTCACTTCATTGGTATTATACTTTATTTCATTTATCTGTTCAGTCCTTAACTTTTAATTATTTATATAGTTTTTAATTTCATTTCTGTGTTAATGGTTTTTTCCCAAGCATTGCAAGCTCATTAAGAAAAACATATATATCAAACAAATTTTTATTCCATAAATACATTGATTTGTTTCATTTGCCTTTAATCAGTCAATCAAGGAATGACTGCTCAGTTTACTCTGAACTGATTAGTAACAATAATATTAATATTATAATAATCATAAAACATTTAATCAGTACATTTTCAATTTTTAGAACTATGTTTAATATTGATGGCTCACCTAAAAATATTCGACTGCAAGATGTTGAATCATTATATTTTATCAATATCAGTAGTCCATATTTAAAATATTAAAAATGTTTATGGGTGTACCAGAAAATTCCAGTACATTTTTACATTGAATTTATAGCACGGTGTTTATTTAAATAGTGAAAAGTTGTGTATTGTTTCCTTTATATTTTTATATTTGCAGTACTAAGAATGTCCTCTCATGTAAACAAATAATCAGTACATACATATCAATACATATCAGAAAGATATTAAAATACTAGTGCCATAAGAGTAAGGCCAAACAAAAAAATCTAAACATATATTTTTGTTGATGTATTTTTAAAATTATCAGTAGCAAATAATAAGCAGGTTTGGTAAAACAAGGAACAAAATACACAAGATCAGTTTCTGATCAGCAAAGCAGTAATTTTATATATGTTTTATTAGTAATAATAGTTACAACACATACAACTATCTATGCCTCAAGTGTAAACTGATATTAAAATTGTTTATAGTAGTTTACTACTACTATTAAAAAGTTCTCCCACTGCACTGTCATTGATTTACAGAAGAAATTAAAATGATCTACTCTTCAGAATGGAGGGTTCATGGAAGTAGTAAATATCAGTAGTTGTATATTAGTACTAACAGTCTGTTATTTCTGATTTCCACTCTAAATGAAGATTTATAAATACTACAGATAATGAGATATTGGTTTTGCATATTAATTTTATTATTTTTATTGAGCTTAAAGCCAGACAAAAGTTAAATGAATTTTTATTATCTTGAGAGATTATGACAAGAAACTTGTTGATGCCATATGGATTGAAACTAATAATTTTTTTTTTCCTTAAATGGCTGAAAAGAAGATCAAAATTAACAAGTATAATGTACAATGTAGATAATTAATGAACATAGAAAGAAAGGTTCAATTATATAAGCATTTTCCAATTGAAATCAGAGATCAGTAGCATGTATGATTCAAAGTCCATTCTTCATTTATCAGTCAGTTAACTTACACTAAGCTAATGATCACCTTTATGACTAGACTTGAGTTATGTTCAGATTCAAAGTGATTAGAGTACTTCTTCAGCAAAGAAACTTCCGGCCCATCCCCATTGGATGAAATCGATTTGAACAAGTGTGAGAGTATTAGTCAGAAAAACTACTCATTCAGTTGGAACTAGTTTTGATTGCATCATTGTCATGGCCACCATTGTTGTTATTGTCTGACTGTCGCTGGCCTCTCTCTCCTTCTCGGTCAAAGGGGGGTGGTCAGGTCAGATACCGTGATTTGCCAGGATCACATCGAATGACTTAAGGTGTTATAATAATCATTCTCACATGCAAATACCACGTTCTGGTGGGGAATATATTTATTCTGCCTGTGGGGTAAAATGTGAAAAGCTGGCGTGTGTTTGTGAGCAGGCGTGTGAATGTCGTGTGAGGGACGCACAGAACGAACAGACAAACAACCGCACTAACACACACTTTCAAAGAAGAAGAAAGGAAGCCCAACTCTTGAAAAAGAGTTTACAAAGAATTTAATTAAAAAGAAAAATGGGCTTAACTTTCACACGGTGTTAATCATTCATTCCGAGACGTCTACACCCGACATTCATGGGATGGGGAAAAATGAGCGATGGAAAAAATGAAAGAAATATGATGATGAATAAACTAAACAATAAAATAAAATAAAACCATAATCAGTGAATATCGTTTCTACCACTACCAAAATAGAGTGGTACAATACTTTGGGCATAGCCCAATACAAAACACCATGGCGGTAATGACCGCAAAAATTTATCTCACTTTAAAAATAGATGTTCTTATTAATAGCAATGTCAATAAATGTTTGTAAAGAAAAATTGTTCAATAATGATAATGTTTATACTCTAACTATCCTACCTAGTAATGCACTCTAAGAAAAGTTTTCCTACTTACTAATTTGAAATAATGTTGAGTTGTCGATGCACTGGCAAATACAAAAAGTTACAGTCACTGACATCTACGAACAAATACACTTGGACGACGAAAACACGGCGATTTTTGTCCCGCGTTGTCTAACGCTAAGACACTCGGTTCTCGGCAGTAGAACCCGGGCGGCTGTCCTCGA
This sequence comes from Sinotaia quadrata, assembly GCA_028829895.1. Classification (NCBI taxonomy): domain Eukaryota; kingdom Metazoa; phylum Mollusca; class Gastropoda; order Architaenioglossa; family Viviparidae; genus Sinotaia; species Sinotaia quadrata. The sequence continues at coordinate 155,480,805 of CM054177.1, read as the reverse complement.
CGACAGTACAAATCTTTAGCTCATGGACACCTGTCTTTTGCGACAGTTCCAAAATCCAAAATCTTCAGCTCATGGACACCTGTCTTCTGCGACGGTTCCAAAATCCAAAATCTTCAGCTCACGGACACCTGTCTTCTATGATGGTTCCAAGATGTAGCTCATGGAGGCCTGTCTTAAGTGACAGTTCCAAGATGTAGCTCATGGAGGCCAGCCTACAGTGACAGTTCCAAGATGTAGCTCACGGAGGCCTGTCTTCAGTGACAGTTCCGAAATGTGAGTGGCGCAGAATACCCTTCTCTCGACCAAATCCTGTTCCCCTCAGATCTTCGCTGATGGACAGCTATTGTTCAAGTTTTGAGCCCACGCAGAGTAATAAGGACAAGCTATTAGGTTGCCACGACGAATTGAGTGCGACAAAACACACGTCTAACTCTATACTCTGTGTAGAGGATATTCAGTTCTTTCCTCTCCGGTCATGACAAAGATGGAAAGTGTCCAGACTCAGTGTAGGCCAGGGGTCTCAAACTCATTTTACCTGGGGGCCGCTGGAAGTAGAGTCTGGGTGAAGCTGGGCCGCATCATTATTCCCTGCTGCCAGAGACCTGGCAACGCTTCCTCTTACATAGCTCAGACACATTTGGCTTCAGGGAGGAAGCCACTGTGACCCTCAGTGTGGCTTGAAGATGCTCATAGTAAGTTTGGACCTGAATTTTGACTTATTCAAGTTCATGGTGGAGAAGAGCTTTACACACAGATAGGTGTTCCCCAAAAGGCACTTGGTCCACTTGAACATCCTGGAAAGCTCAGGGAAGATAATGCCCAAGCTTTTCTGCTTTTCCACTCACCTCCCTGAATTTGGCTTTGAGTTCAGAATTACAATGTATGTCAATTAGCTCCATTTGAAGCACAGGAGGGGAATCTTCCACATCGAATGAGTAGGGGTCAGCAAATATTTGAAAGGTGGTTCTGTGTTTCTTGAATTCTGCAAACCTGTGATCAAATTCTTCATGCAGCTTTACAATGGCATCAACATACTTCTCACCACTGAATGGTGTGCCACAATCCATGAGTGCCTTACAAGCTGGGAAATGGCAGAGGTTTGTCTGAGAAAGCTGGGCTTTCCATAACACAAGTTTTGTGGAAAATGCTCTGACATTGCCAAATGCTGCGCTGACAAGCTGCCCCTGGCCTTGTAGTTTCTTGTTCAGTACATTCAGCTCTTGTATGATGTCAACTAGAAAAGCTAAGTCCATGAGCCATTTGGGATCACTTAGTACAGGAACAGCCATCCCATCCTTCTCCATGAAGGTTTTCACTTCTGCTCTCAACTCATAAAACCTCTTCAAGAACTGTCCCTTGCTAAGCCAACCTACCTTGGTTATTTTTCTGTTCTTCCTTTTTCTGTTCTTTCAGTCTACTATTTTTCTTCTTTGCTAAACCATTCACCTGCTTTTTCGACATGAAAATACTGTTTTTTCCGAACCACTCATCTGTGTGTAGGCCTGTAGGGTCTATAATCTATATAGAATTAGTTTGCTAGATCTGGATGCTTTTGAACTTTGCTAAAACATACGGGCCGCACTATCACTAAACTTTGATATCAAGTGGGGGCCACAAAATATCATCACGCGGGCCGCGAGTTTGAGACCCCTGGTGTAGACACTTAATCCAAGGCCACACCTCTCTTTAGTCCAGACGGCGCATACTGGTTTGAAGTAGTTCTTCTCTATTCTTTTATACATACAGTTTTCACAAGCAAGACTCGTGTGTATTCCTACGCTACAGACGCTAAGAAAAGTGCATTACTCTAAAGAGTGCAAAACTCTAAAATATAGTCCCTAATAAAATTTATAAATATAATTATCAAAACATTTTTGTAATAGAAATACTAGTAAGAACTAAATACATTTTCCACATATTATAAACGTAATTATTAAACATCTAACACTAATAATTTATCAATATTTAACCTATCACCCTGCCCGCAGATGAACTGAGAGCGTCCCCCTCCCCACCCTTGGGTCGCATATGGGCCTGTTTGGGTCGTGCATGGGGCAAGTGGAGACAATTCAGGGAGAAAAATAAATTTTCTGATTACCCCCTCACACCCCCTCCCTCCTTCTGTGACAATCAGCAATTTTCTAGCATATTCTTAATGAGTTGCTTACTCCAACTCTGGCACTTATAAAAAGTACCATCATAAGGAGTACCCAAGGCTGGGTCACTTTGACAATTTAACAGTTTATTTAGCAATTATCTAAAAATAGGGATAAGCAAATCTAAGAAAAGCATTTTATATATGTTGTGAAGGTTTCTTGTCTGTACAGGAATGTGTCTGCATCCCATGTACTTTAAGCAGGCTCTCTATTTTCCAATAGAGAAAGGAAGTTCAAAGCTAATATTTTTGGTTTACAGCAAAAGTTCCATTAATAGAAGAAAAAAAAAATTTGTTGTTTGCAAAAATATTCTGATTTATTCATTGCTGACTGCACTAGCTCATACATGAGACAGAAAAAATTGTTACAAGTGACTGCAGTTGTTAGTTGTATTTGTATATGGAATATTTTGTCCATTTTATAAAATTTAATGAATATGGACATAAAACATCATATAACAGTTATCCACTGCAGAACATCTTTAATTAAGATAATAGCAGTTTCCAACTTCTGCCAGTTTCACTGCTTGGCATGAGGTGTGCTGCTGCTGATAGTGTTGATGATGGTGATAAAAAAACAGTGACGAGGAGTGGACAGGAAAGTGTGGAGTGGGTTGATGAATTGCTGCCTGTTGTCCTTTGTGTTTATGTCTGGCCAGTAGAGGATTCATTGGTTGGCTCATTAATATGTAGGCCAGTGTTGTTGTTGCTGTTGTTGTAGTTGTCATTGCTGGTGATGGAGGGGGTGTGGGGGGTTACAGAGCCCAAGCTAGTAGCACCCAAAATCTGTACCTAGTGTGTACTGGGTTGTTCAACCTCCTGACCTCCCCACTGGTGGATTGTCATGGTTGTTGCTGATGTTGCAGCTGTCCCCGGTGTCCATTGGGATGCATGTAGATGGTGGCCAGTAAAGATGGTTGAGTAGCAGCTGGATCATGTCTGCAGTGGGGGTGGTTAAAATATCCTCACTGTGGATACTGCTGCTCACTGTGGTACCATTGTTGTTGATGTTGTTGATAGTTATTTCTTCAGCATTATTGTTGAGGCCATTGTTCCTGTTGTTGGTAGTGTTCTTGTTTTCTCACATGCTATGATTGGCGCCATCTTTTCTTTCCATCATCTTTTGTTGTTGGCAGAGAATGAGCTTCTGATGGTGTTGATGTTGTTGTTGGTCTCAGGCAAGGGTGAGAGAGATAACCCCAACTAGCCTTGTGTAGTTGTTGAGGGCAACCTCGATTTCATTGGTAAATCTGCTTTCTTGTCTTTTTCAGTTTGAATTTTTTTGTTTTTAGTCTCAGTTTTTCCAATCTGTATTTTCACTATTTTAGTTTCTTTCTTCTTCTTTTTTCATTCTGACTGATGTTGTCTAGATTTTCTTTTCTTCTCTGGGAATAGTTCGTGTTTGGCTTTTTTTTTTTTAACCTTAGTTGTGAAAAAGCCTATCTATTTTCTTTTCCTTGAGTCTAAGTTGAGTTGACTTTCTTTATTAGGTGGAATTTTCCACATGATGTTAGTTTGAGTGTCTCTATCTCTTAAGATAGTTTGTTTGAGTTTCACTGTTTCTTAATAATGTTTTGTTTGAGTTTCACTGTCTCTTAAAGATGGTTTGTTTGAGTTTCACTGTTTCTTAGTGATGGTTTGATTGAGTTTCACTGTTTCTTAAAGATGGTTTGTTTGAGTTTCACTGTCTCTTAGTGATGGTTTGATTGAGTTTCACTGTTTCTTAAAGATGGTTTGTTTGAGTTTCACTGTCTCTTAATGATGGTTTGATTGAGTTTCACTGTTTCTTAAAGATGGTTTGTTTGAGTTTCACTGTCTCTTAATGATGGTTTGATTGAGTTTCACTGTTTCTTAAAGATGGTTTGTTTGAGTTTCACTGTTTCTTAATGATGGTTTGATTGAGTTTCACTGTTTCTTAAAGATGGTTTGTTTGAGTTTCACTGTCTCTTAGTGATGGTTTGATTGAGTTTCACTGTTTCTTAAAGATGGTTTGTTTGAGTTTCACTGTCTCTTAATGATGGTTTGATTGAGTTTCACTGTTTCTTAAAGATGGTTTGTTTGAGTTTCACTGTCTCTTAATGATGGTTTGATTGAGTTTCACTGTTTCTTAAAGATGGTTTGTTTGATGTTGAGAGGTGTTTTTGAAGAGCCTTGTAAAGTAATAAAGCTTTGTCAATAGCTAGATCAATTTGATCACTTATTTGTTCTTCATCTTCAGCATTCTTACAAAAGTACTTGGTTATCTGACTTAATTTCAAAGTCATTAGGTGTTAGTATGCTTTGTTTTGTGGACCTTTCTTCTTGTTCTACTAACCAATCTATTGTGCAGTTGGCAATTTTGTGATCTTCCTCTTACACTTCTTCATCAGAATCTTCTAATTCAGAATCCTCTTCATTTTTTCCTTCTTCCTGCCCTGAAAAATGGCATAGGAGTTGTGAGGGCTAATGATCTAGTGACTCTCTTTTCCAAGGCTGATTTTTAATTTTAGTAATTCGGAGGATCAAAAACTGGAAAGAAGGTAAGATGCATCCGTTCACTCTCACTGAAGGAAAGAAAAAACATGTTTTTTTAATAGATTAAAATTAATAAATATATTGTGTAAAATTAATAAATATATTGAATAGGATTTTCCCATCGAAATATATGTTATATACATGTACATTATCATGTCAAAACACAGAAATACTTAGTTCAATATCTAGACAGCGTGACTAACAAATGAGACTGAAAATGCGGGAATTGATATCATATAGATATAATAATACCTAATAATTTTATGTGTTTTTCTATGTATGCAATGTCTCTTGGTATGCAACCATGCATTTCATGAGTTTCCTGTTCCAGCAGTATTAATTAGCATGCTTCATTATACTAACAGAGACAATAGAGACTGATGTCAGTTTTTATTTAAGGATCTATGTGCAGAATGTTGCTGTTGTTGCTATTCATCCTGAAACAGTGATCACCATGTTCAGAATTTGTGCATTAATAGCTATTTATATGATTACCATTGTCAGAATCTGTGCTTTAAAAATTATTTATAGTTTTATGATTACCATCATCAAAATCTATGCATTAAGAACTATGGTAACATGTTTAATTTTGCATGGATAATTCAGGTTAAAATAAAATCTTTAAATAGGAATTTCTGTTCATAAGAAATATCACTAGGAGTTAATATGGGCCAGACTTGTCACTTTGCGCATGAATTTATATTTATGGGAACACAAAATATTTTATTTTTACATAGAAACATTAAGTGGATTGTGAACAGTTTTTTTTTAATTAAATATTTTTTCACCTTTGTTCACTGAGTTCAGTCACTTAATTTATTATCAGTCTTCTTATAACGTAATTTTTCAAGTGTTTTTGTGAGTTAATACATTAGTCTCAATTTCCATTGTTCTCTTCGAAATACATGTGGTATGAACAGTGTTTAAAAATAGTTTGAAGATCCCATGCAATGTTAAATGCTTATTTCTTTGCTTGTGATATTTATAATGCCTACACATTTCACATCAAGATTATAATTAGTACACTTACTGTTAGACAAATACTACTATAACTTTGTTTGTATTCATGACTGCAAAAGGATAATAAATTTTCAACACAATCACTGAGAAAAAATAGCTGCATAAATTGTGAATTGGCTGTTGCAAAAAGAATGCATGAGGTGTGTGGGTTTGAAAGAGAAAAGGTTGGGGGGGGGGGGAAGAAGTGGTGTGTACAAAATGCAAAACATTTTCTGTTTGGAAATCATGGATCCTAGTAAGTGTGGGTAAAACCTGGCCTTGATTTTGTGGAGAAAAGTAAAGTGATGTCATGTAAAACAGGGATCAATGTACCACCTTCGGAATCTGTGCATAAGATACTGCTTATAGTTCTATGATTTTTATCTTTAGAATCTCTGCATGAAGAACAATTATTCTCTGTGATTACTATTTTAAAAATCTCTGCATGAAAAACAGTTATGCTCTATGATTACTATCTTCAGAATCTGTGCATTAAGAACTACTTATTTATCTTCAGAATCTGTGCATTAAGAACAATTATGTTCATCTTCAGAATCTGTACATTAAGAAATTTGCATTCTTGATCTTCATAATCTGTGCATCAGTAGCTATTTATAGTTGTATAATTTTCTTTCTCAAAATCTGTGCATTAAGAACATTTGTGATGCTGTGTCGGAAAACCCAGCTAAAATGAAAAAATTCAAAAGTGGGTTTTTTATAATTTATTAAAATTCAAAATCTCATGTTTATTTAATTTATGTCAGATAGTTTTTTCATATACATTTTTTTAAGTACATACCTCCCTGGACTATCAAAGGGGAGTAAATGACTACAAATGGCTGTAGCGCAAAATCAATTTTAGCCACTGTAGCTGGGTTTTCCCAGACAGCATCACATTTATTTTTTCATTCTTCAGAATCTGTGTATTAAGAACATTTATATTCTGTGCAATTGAAAACTATTTATAGTTATTTCATTTTCGTTTTCAGAATCTTCACATTAAGAGCTCTTTATAGTTATATAATTTTCGTCTTCAGAATCTGTGCATTTAGAACAATTATGTTCTGTGATCGCTTTATTCAGAATCTGTGCATTAAAAGCTATTTATAGCTATTTGATTATCATCTTCAGAATCTGTTCATTAAAGAACAATTATGTTCTGTGAATACCATCTTCAGAATCTGTAGATAAAACCTATTTATTATCATTGTACATTTACCATCTTCAGAATCTGAATTAAAATTTATTCATGTTTTTTTTTCTATGAAACTGAATAAAAGAGCTTTAATAAGTGATCCCTAATTATCTTGATTTTAATATTAAAATCATATTTATCTGACTTCATTTGCATTCTTATAACTTAGTATAACTTAGTTTCCAGTTAAAACTAAAGTCATTTACAAAAAAGTGTTTAAAGTATAAATACCAGAATAAATTAAGATTTGTTACATATATTCTTTTTAAGAATTTTATATTCTAATTAAGAAAAACTACTCAGAGTATTTAGATTTAATAATAAAATGCCTTTATACTTCATAAACTAACCTTAGAGAGGCTGTGAATATCCTCTTAATATCATGATAATTTAAAAAATATATGTGCAAAAGTTGCCACAATAAACATTCATAATTACTGGAGCCAATTATACAATATATTTACAATTAATTGATAGTTAAATATATCTTATATATTAATTTATAATTGGAATACATATTTGTAAGTGATAAACTATTGTCTTACATCTAAAATGTTTAAGGTTTAGGTGTAGTGGTGTCAATGGGTACCCAGGACCGGGGTACCCATTGCCGTGTTAATACCCAGGTAGTAAAATTGTGGATCAGGTACCTATGATAACATGGCCGTTGGCAAAAGAAATGGGTAATGTAGAGTGGGGTGCAAGGGAAATTGACAGAGGCAAGCCAATCACGCGATAGATGAGAGAAATGATACTGGTTGTCTTAATTTAGCACACTCCCCCCCCCTCTCTCTCTTGGTCACATTCTCATCCCATTCGTAGATGGCAGCCTGCTAAATCATGCCGGCTAGCCGCTGTACCTAGATCTAATTATGGACGACATGGATCGCCGTAGCTCGTGCTGTTTCCTGTGCTCGTTAACACTTGTAGCATGTTAATAAGACTTCAAGACTTAAACAAACTTGTCAGTATTTTAACGTCAATGAATTAAATAATAACATTGTAATATTTTTTAATATGGGTAAGACATCGTCTTCACGCCCAAGTGATTGGATAGTGACACGACGAAATGCAATCTGTGTGATGAAATTCTGTCGGCAAAGGGCGAGTTTAGTTTATGTAATGATTGATCATATTAAAATTAAAGTTTGTGTTTATTAGACATATTTCCCTTGTGAAACCTACAAAATAAGTAATTTCATCAATCAGTTTTAATACTTGCATGATAATCACACCCACATTTTCACATAAAGGTCATTATAGTTTGCCTATAATTTTTGTCTACAGAAATTTTCACAAAGAGTTGAAATTTGGCTTACAGTATTTTATTATTTTAATCTTTCTTGCCATGGACACTTAAGTTTAAGGAATTTTCATCAGCTTTTAGAAATGTGTTTCAGAATGCAATTTCTACCACTTGTCAAGAGATATCATCATGCTTCAAAATGCTTTTTAACAAATTTTGTTCTAAACAAAAGATGTTATAGAGTTCTCATTGAGTTAAAGGAGTTCTCAATAAGTTAAGTGAGGTCTTAGTGAATTAAGTGAGTTGCCAGAGACTTACATGGAGTTAAGTGTGTTCTTCATGAACTTAATTTTTCATGAGCTAAGTGAGTCCTCAAAGAGTTACATGGAACTGAGTTCTTAGTTAAGTGAGTTGTCAGAGAGTTACATGGGGTTAGTTAAGTTCTTTGTGTTAAGTGAGTTCTTTATAAGCTAAGTTAGTACTCAGAGAGTTTCATTTTAGTATAGTAAGTTCTTAAGGCATTAAGTGAGATGCCAGAAAGTTAATAGAGTTAAGAGCTCTTCATGAGGTAAAGTGAGTCCTCAAATAGTTACATGGAGTTGTGTTCTCAGTGAGTTAAAGTTAAATTAGTTGTCAGTGAGTTCACTAAGTTGTCAATGATTGAAGAGATCTCAAAGAATTCTCAAGAGTTAAATGAGTTCTCAAAGAGTTAAGTGAGTTACATGTATTAATGTGTGACACCAGTTCCCTTCTCTCTGAAGAAAGGAGGGTGGTGGCTAGTTGGTGCCATGTAGGACTTGCATAGAGATTATTACAAATCCACACACAGAATACCAAGATGGTTATTTGGATCTAATTTTATTCTGCATGTAGGTTACATATTGCTTACATGTTTGCATGTGTGATTGCATATGGGTAAGGGTGAAGTGTAGACAGCACAGATGACACAACATGTAACAACGACCACAGCCACTCTTTCGAAACCATAGACAGAAAAAGTCCCAATGTCAAAGTATAAATTCAAATTTATTGATCTATGGGTTTCCTCTCACGTGTTGGTTAGTCAGCCATCCACAACTCACACCCATGGGGTAGGGGGAAAGAAAAGAAAGAATGATGAATGATGAAATAAAATAAAAGAAATACAAAATTCAAGATCCTTGATGCAGTACTATTTCTAGATTAGGCTAAGCATTTTTCAACATAAAATAACAGTCATTACTTGAAAGTTCTGGAGCCACTGCTCCTCTATCAAAATTCAATAGTTCAACAGAAAACAATGTCATTCGACTTGCAAGTCCTTTTCAAGAGAGTCATATCAACATCTTAAAGATAGTCACATCAGCATTTTCTTACTAATCTTAAAAATGATTTTTCACTTATAAACGTAGATTTAAGTTTAAGGTTTAATTCTTAATTACGATTCTAAGCTTTAGTTTTAAGTTTTAGGTTTATGTGCTCTGAGATTCCTACACTAGTTAATATTTTTCTACTCACATAGTTATTGTCACTTTCTCCTTGTGCTGGGGGGTTTGATGATACACAAAAACACCGTCGACACGTGGTTTGCTCCCTGGAACCCAAATACAGCCGTCCTTGCTGCTACTGTTTCACTCTCTTGCTGCACTCCTCATTCGGCCTATTTCTCAACTCTTGTTACGTTTTCTCATTACTTCTTATTTCATTCCTCATTTCTTCTCATCTCATTGCATTTCTCATTACTTCTCTTAGGTTTCTCATTTCTTCTCTTCACGTTACTTAATGGTCAACCTTGCCGTTTTTTCTGCGATTTGCCACGCATGATCACGACTGCTCATCTGCAATATCTCCCAGCGCCCTGACACTAAATGTCCAATCCATTGGAAAATAGTCAATCACTCGCGGTCTTTGCACAGAGTCTTTGAAGAACCCAAGATGACTGTCTGTACGACTGGTCCATCTTGATCTTTTGATGGCCCTGATGGCGCGCCTTCAAAATACAGCCAGGTAGTCATCTGGCACTCTATTGCAGAGTCCAAGAGTTCTCTAGCTGGTTGCCTCCCAGCCTGTAGAGTCCTTGGTACAAAAGCATGGAGAAACTCAGAGGGTCTTTTTCACCCCTCTACCAACCTCTACATTCTTGGTGTTTCTTGTTCATTTCTGTCTCCGTCATCCCCTTTTATGCACAAAGTCCTTGTACATCATTTTCACTGAGCTGATTAGAACACCCCCCCTCCAGCACAGGGTACCCCCATCCAGCACTGCACATGTGTGCTGACGAATATCCTGACTGTCCACTTCCATTTAGTGCCAAGTATCAAGTTCCAAGTCAGGCACCTTTGATTGACATATCAATTTGCCTAACTACCTAGCTCAGAGCACACCTGACCCTCAGAGCCCAGTCCTATTTTTATTTTTATTTTTAAAACTACCTTACTATGGTGACTCATCGCCACCTGGCAAGAGTACACTAGTCATAGCAAGAAAGGGTTGTACACACAAACTAACACATATAGTAATATAAATCTTAACTTTCCAACAACTCAAAATTCTATTTCATCATCAGTAACAATATCAACTGTAAACTACCAAACTTTTTATAGTGGTGATTCTTAAAACAAGTTACATTTCAAAACTCAGAGCCTGTCTTGTCACAGACAAAATTAGCTGCCCTACCATGTATAACCCATTCACTGACACGATTTATGGTTTGGCACTGCTGACCAGAGGGGTAAACATGTGTGTCCCTCCAAAGTTAATTACACCTTTCCATTCCCCCCCCCCCCCGCGCGCACGAACTCCCTATCCCTATTTCTCCCTCAGTGAGCACGTTTCCACCTTAGGTTTCACATTGTTGACAAAATGGTAATTTTGGCCCCTTTCTTTGTTTAAACTTATTTGGCTGTTTCGTTAATCGTTTAGAGTATGATGACACTTAGAGGGAGAATTTTTTTTTAATTAATATTTTCTCATAACCATGACAATGAGTTAAGCAAATTTTCCATCAAATTAGTTTACCAAGAGTTCATAATAACAGAAATACTTCTAATAATGTCTTGATAAAGGCATGGTTGCTGGTAAGTTAAATTTGAGAACAAATATATGAGACTGAAGAACAAATATAGGAGATCTAAGAACAAACATTAATGAAGAACAAATGTGATCTGAGGAACAATTGTTTTTTGGAAGAACATACATTCTAGATCTGAAAAACAAATTCTAAAGACGTAGTCATTCAGGTTATCCATCTTAATGAGATATGAAAAGGAGATTTCTAGTTGATTTCAGAATGAGCAAGACATAATTTCTGAGGTTTTCCTCACTTGTAGAGACTCAAAGCTAAATGTAGCAAATGTTATTAAGGAAGATGAAAATATAAGAATCCTCTAACACATTTGCTTGTGAATAACAAGTCATTACTAAATTTAATTGATGGGGATTCCCCACCACACCTCCACTTGTCCATAATATTGCTCAGCTTTCATCTACAACATCTATTATTCAATCAAGACCTCATTCCATCAGATATTAATCATTTTATTTCTAAGAAGAGTATTGCTCTTGAATAAAAATGTATGGATGCTGATGAGATTATCATTAATGTAAATCCTGTCTTAGAAAGACTCAGTGATCTGACAACAAAAAATACAGGCCCTTGATTCCAAATGGTAGAAAAAATGGAGATTTTATCAAAACTAGTATTTGTAAAATACATTATGCATCAGACCACCAAATTTAATCTCTTTTGAAAAAAGTAATTTTCCCCTGAAAAATTAAAAATAATAATAGTATTTGTTGTATTGTTATTAATACTCTTTACTGTACTTTATTATTTTGGTGTTAATTCTGTTTAACAGTGCCAAACCCTAATCTATAAAATATTTGTTGTACCATGTGACTGTCCTGACTGATACTATTTTGTAATTAACCATAACCTTTGTACTTGTGTTAATGCTGTTTGACTAACCCTAACTCATAGTCATAAACTAATTGTTGTGCCGGACTCTTTAGTGACATGATTGACCTTAACTCATAAAATGCAATTGTTGTATAGATGACATGGCTAATCCTAACTCATAAACTAATTGCTATATTGATGTCAGTTATAAAATGACCAATCCTAACTCATAAACTAATTGTTGTACTGATGACATTCATGACATGACTAATCCTAACTCACAAATTAATTGTTGTACTGATGTCAGTCATGACATGACTAATCTAAATTCATAAACTAATTGTTGTGCTGGTGTCAGAAAGGCATTGTTGTAAACAAATTGTTGTATAGCTAATGTCAATGAGTAGAGACACAGTTTGATGCATTATAATTATCCTGGCTTGCCTGAATGAATTTTGTGAGCTTTCCTAATTCATTTCAAATTATTCTATAATATAATGGTTTATGGGCATGATCTTAACATCCAATGCTAATACATCACCTTTGTCATCTTTGCTGTGCTGCTGTCTTTGGATTTGTTCCTGCACTGTTGTGACTAATGATTAACTGGTAAGTTATGCTCACTTTAACTCAACCCTAACCACTCTCTAGTAACTGCATGATTATAATTTTTTTTCACCTCCTTACCCTTTTTAAAAAAAATATTCATTTTTCATAATGGTAAGATATTTTTTATTGGGTAAATATTCCTTTATAAAATATCAATTTCCAGTTACTCAGTAAAAATGATAAGTGATTTAAATATATCTTTTTTATATGTTTATAGATTTTTTGTTTACTTGTTACTCTTAGTTTAAGCCCAGAAATTTATTGGATTTTTTAAAAAAAGTGATTTAAATACTTCACATCTTTAGTAAAAGTGTTTGCTAATCTGACTGTTATTTGTACAAAGTACATAATTGACTTTTAAAAAATAAATCTAGTGTATTTAATATTTTGTACAGATTTTTTTCTCACTTTATTAGCACTTTAAAACAAGAAAGGGGGGGGGGGATAATGCACCTGAACTTATGTTCTAAACACATATGATACCAGCACATAATATGACAAATATAAACATGTCATACAGCCGTAAATGCAGAAGAATGCTCTCTGAATTATATGAAACAAGTGAATGTATAAAAAATAGTGAAGAAAATATAATTATAACACAAAAATGGGTTTATTAGCCTGTTTTTATTAAATAACACTAATTTGTTTATTTATCTATCTATCTATATATATTTTAAACAAGGTCTTTTTCATTGAACTTTTATTATTTTATTTGAACGTTTATTAATCCAAATTAATGAATTATTGATTTTAAAAAATAATTGTAATCTAATCTCATAAAACTTTAATTGCCTGATTGAATTTCTCATTAACCTTACCATAGCTTTCTATTATTCTAAAGATTATTTTGATGTTTTTGCGTCAGCAGTAATGTTCGCTTTTGACAATTTTTTGTTGTTGTCAAACTGCGTAACTTTTACCTAAGATTTTTTTGTTTTGTTTGAAATTTTAATTTCAGCTTCAGTTTTATTATTGTTTATTTCTCTAAAAAGTTTTTGGTGTACATATATATAAATAAATGTATGATCATATATGGAGATTATCCCTTTTAACTTCATAAGAGTTTAGTTGTGCTCTGATCATAAAGAAAGAATATCTCTTTTAAATCCATAAGAAACTTGATGTAATTTTTAATCCTTCATGCTTGTACAATTTAAATTGATCCTTTAAAATTGACTGTCCCTTTTAAATCCATATGAGTCTACTTTTATTTTCAAATGGACTATCCCCCTTTTGTATTCATATGTCTAGTTATTATATCTGATCCTTCAATGAGAGCCTGGATGATATATCTAGTCCTTTAGAGAGATTATCCCTTTTAAATTCATAAAAATCTAGATATAATGTCTAATTCTTCGTGGAGTTTACTCCTTTTTAGTTCTATGAAAATCTAGTCATTACAACTTAATCCTTAATGGAAATTATATCATCTAAATCAGGGTTTCTTAACTGGTTTTCTGTGAGAGATGGAGCATGATTGAGAAAATAAACATAGTAGATATGATAATTATTATGAAATTGTAATGAAACCTGAAAATTAATTCAAAGGTTCCTCCAGTGTAAAAAGGTTGATAAATTCTGTTCTAAATTCATTGAAACTAGTTGCCTAATCCATCAGAAAGTTCACACCATTCACATTCATGAGCACCTAATTGTAATATATAAATTTTCAGGGAAATTATACTGTCTAAATTCATGAGAACCTGTAATGGTAATCCTCCCTCTAAGTTCTTGAAATCCTAGTTGTAATATTTAATTCTTCAGGGAGTTTATTCCTCTACATTTTTGAGGACCTGGTTGTAATATCTAATCCTTCAGGGAGTTTATACCTCTACAATATCTAATCCTTCAGGGAGTTTATACCTCTACATTTTTGAGGACCTGGTTGTAATATCTAATCCTTCAGGGAGTTTATACCTCTACATTTTTGAGGACCTGGTTGTAATATCTAATCCTTCAGGAAGTTTATATCTCTACATTTTTGAGGACCTGGTTGTAATATCTCATCCTTCAGGAAGTTTATATCTCTACATTTTTGAGGACCTTGTAATATCTCATCCTTCAGGAAGTTTATATCTCTACATTTGTGAGGACCTGGTTGTAATATCTAATCCTTCAGGGAAATTATACCTCTACATTTTTGAGGACCTGGTTGTAATATCTAATCCTTCAGGAAGTTTATACCTCTACATTTTTGAGGACCTGGTTATAATATCTAATCCTTCAGGAAGTTTATACCTCTACATTTTTGAGGACCTGGTTGTAATATCTCATCCTTTAGGAAGTTTATACCTCTACATCTGGTTGTAATATCTAATCCTTCAGGAAGTTTATACTTCTACATCTGGTTGTAATATCTAATCCTTCAGGGAGTTTATACCTCTACATTTCTGAGGACCTGGTTGTAGTATCTAATCCTTCAGGAAGTTTATACCTCTACATCTGGTTGTAATATCAAACTCTTCTCAGTATTTGTGGATTTATTATGATTTCTTTCAAATACTTCGCCTCTGTTGGGTATCAGATAACTACCAGTGTTTTGGATTTGAAATGCTGTAGCTTCAAATGGAATAATATGTTTGTATTTTAGTCACAAATATTTTAGGGTGCCATTGCTTTGGATTTTATATGCTGTAGATACATATGGAATAGTATGCTTGTGTTGTAATTACATATATTCTGAATACCATTATTTTGCTTTTGAACTACTCTAGGTACCAATGAAAAAAAATAAGTTTTTATATTAGCTAGTAATATCTAGCTTTTGTTTTACACACATTCAGATTTTTTAAAAAGAGATTGTATGCTTGAGAGGTGCTGGTACATGTACCCTCACAGAAAGAGTATTATATACAGTACATACTGGCTGTGGGTATCCTTTTTCTTCTTTCCTACATCCTTTGGTGAAGTTTGGTTTTTATTTAAATATTTATTTGCATGAGGAGAAAGTTTTAAAATTATTATTTTCTTTATTTTTATAGATGGGAATGAATTTGTAAACTTTTCTTGTGTGTTGTTTTAAAACTATGAAAGAAATTATTGTTTTGTTAGTGCAGTAATAATGTTGATTGAGTGAATGATTGACTGAAGATAAATTTAATATATATTTCATAGTAATAAATCCACTAATAGTAATTATTGCAATATAGTTGATATATAATCAGACATATAAAAAATTATTACAATCATTCATGAAACATAAAAGTTTATTAAAGAGGAAAAGTAAATTTGGAAAATATTTATTTACAGAAGAAGTGCCATTCATTCATTGTAACATTTAAGTTCAAAAAGCTTCAAAAAAGTTCAAAAGTTCTTTCTTAATTTAAGCATATTTGTCTCTGTTGTGTACAGATAATTTTTTCCCTTTGTATGTGTAGGTGCATGCATGCACGCATGTGTGTTTGTTGCTGCAAAAGCATGAATGTTTTAAAGAGAGAGAGGGAGAGAGAGAGAGAGAGAGAGAGAGTGTTATGTTGTTGCTATCAAAGGTGCATGTGTTTGGAATTGTAAAGTTACTTGGGGTTTTGTGAGTTTTGTTGTCAGAAAAGTTTTTGCTGATTTTTGTGTGCTTTGTTATGCTTTCCAAAGATCCATGATTTAAAAAAATTTTTTTAAGTATAAAGTTATGTGCTCCCTTTAGGAGTCTGTTGACAAAAGTTGCACATTTTGAAGAGAAATATTAACTGTATTTATGGAGTTTCTTTTTTTATAGACAGAAAAGTTATCAGGATTTTAAAAAAAATTATATCACTGCCAAAGTTGGGGCTGATTGGTTGGTGGTGGTGAGGCTTGAGTTATGTTGCCGTGAAAGGAAATATATTTTAAATATCAAAGGGTTGTATGACATCCACCTCCTTTGTTATTTTTTGATTATTATTATTATTAATCATTCAGAACTAATTACAAATGATGGAGAAATCTTAATTTATATTTATTAAAAATTCTCCCAGGAGACACCACTCGCCTCTCACTTGGTGGATTATACAGATGTAGTAAAGGTCTTCTCTCTTCCACCACAACAAAACAGACATTTAACTATCACACAGTATTTTTGTAGATGGAAACTTCTTACTAAAGGAGTAACAAATCTGCCTTTAATTATATTTAATGAGCCCCCATCCAACCACTGTCACTCCAACTTATAGTTTAATAATATGTGTAAGAAGGTTAATAAATTTTAAACTAATTTATTAAATCAACAATCAAATATACATATGACAAATATAATGAGAAGGTTATTCGACATCAATACTCCATGAAGCAACGTTCAAGTAATTCCAATACTCATTCAGTCTTATATCAGGTTAGTATACAAAAATAAATCATATGACTATTCTTATCATAGAAGAAATGGAGTTATACAGTGATGTGACATAAGCCACAACAGTCTTTCATGCGCTTACGTAAAAATGCCACAAGTTTATTGTTCACAATAGAATAGTCAGTCTTCCAGGTGCTCTTTAAGCACATTCCAACACTGTAGATCCTTTAAGTCTAATTTAGGCATACGTTCACCATATTAGTTTCTTGAGTAGGCAATCATGGTAATGAGCTTCTAGCACTCCTTTTGCTAGAAAGTTCCACAATGGAGTCAGACACACTTATCGATGTGCAATGAATCAACAATATTCCTGCCCGCTAGGATGGATACTTTTCTGATCCACCAAAAGCGTACGAAGAAACCAGGGGAGAAGGAAGATGAAAGGCTTGCTTCTTTCCTGAAAACATAATCAGGGAACAACACTAAATTCCAAATCTACCATCTCTATACTCCAGTCTTTCTTACAATCATTCTCAATTTAACAATCTCTGTAACAGCATTCATTAGCTTGATATACACGTATAGCATAATAGATACAACTTAATCAATTACAAATGTGTTTCTACTAGAAGAATGTCATGTGTTTAACATATTACATGTACATACAAAAATCATAATTCACAATTGTAGAAATAATAGTCTATTCACCTAATGCATCTTTATCAAATTATATAATATATCAATAGCGAAGTGCATGAAACATTTCAAGTCCATTCTCTCTCAGTCAACCTTTTCATGACCAGACTAATCAAAGTGATTAGAATATAGAACTTTCTTCAACAGGTAAGTTTTGTTCTCTACCCATTGGCTAGTCTGTTATTTGTAAACCTTAAACTATTCGATAGCAGAATTGCTCAACCACTCTGGACTGGTTTTCAGCAAGTTCTAGATTATTTTTTACCTGAGTTGTTGATTTTAAAGTTGGTACTTACAAAAATATTGTCATGAGCAGTACCCGAAGATCATGTCACATGGACATTTAATATATATATATATATTTAACTATATAATAATTAAATTTTAAAATTGTGACAAGCAAATTTACTCCACCATAGTTTGTTTTATTTTTTATATGATTTAAAACATTATTCAAATTTCTGTCTTCTTCCATTAAAAATGTTGTATTGCTAACAGAAGATTATATGTTGTCGAACAAGTCTTGATCTCTAGTGACATAAGATTAGTTCTAGAATATATCTTCTAGGATAATATAATTGTTCACTTAGACAGTTGTTATAGAAAATTTTATGTTGTCAAACAAGTCTTGATCTCTAGTGACATAAGATTAGTTCTAGAATATATCTTCTAGGATAATATAATAGTTCACAGAGACTGTTGTTTAGAAAATTTTATGTTGTCAAACAAGTCTTGATCTCTAGTGACATAAGATTAGTTCTAGAATATATTTTCTAGGATAATATAATAGTTCACAGAGACTGTTGTTATAGAAAATTTTCATTTTCTAAAAGTAATATTTCACAGGATGTGTTTTATTTAAGGATTATCTCAACTGTTTTATCAGTAATATAATATAGTAACTGATAAAGAAGTGCTAAAGCAGTAATATAATATAGTAACTGATAAAGAAGTGCTAAAGCAGTAATATAATATAGTAACTGATAAAGAAGTGCTATAGCAGTAATATAATACTGATAAAGGAGTGCTGCATCAGCAATACAGAACAGATAAAGAAGTGCTGTAGCAGTGTTATAGCACTGATAAAAGAGTACTGTTGCAGTAATTTAGCACTGATAAAGAAGTGATATAGCAATAATATAGCACTGCAGCACTGATAAACCAGTAATAAAGGAATGCTGTTGCAGTAATATAGCACTGATAAAGAATTGCTAGTAGCAGTAATATAGTACTGATAAAAAAAAGTGATGAAGCAGTAATAAATGTCTGATATGGAATTGATGTAGCAATAATATGCCATTAGTATTGGAGTTGTTTAGTAATAATAGTAGAAGTGTTGAAATGGTAATATAACTTTAATATAGAAGAACTGTAGCAATAATATACCATTAATATTGGAGTTGTTTAGTAGTAATAGAGCACTAAAGTAGAAGTGTTGAAATGGTAATATAACTTTAATATAGAAGAGCAGTAGCAATAAAATATAGCACTTATAGGGGATTTAAGAGAGTTATACTGATGAGTGAAAATGGCTATGAATGCTGGTATCATTATTGCATTTGCATTCACAACTTGTATAACCTTCCAAATTAGGCACATAAAGGGCCACAAATGACATAATTTGTCCCAATCAGATAGAGAGGTAGATAGCTTGCTTTCAGGTTTAGACTGAATAGAATGCACAGTAATATATGTATGAACTTGAGACCACTCACTATGATAGTGATTTAATTAGAACATAAAACAGTGTCACACATTTGTCTATGTAGGTACTTTTTATAGTTAATTTTAAAATCATCTAAACATTCTTTTGTCTCAACTGAATACATGTACTAACTAGAGCAGGACTATTTCAGAAAACGAATTTCGATTACTCCATAGTGGTATTATTTCCCCTTGATGGAAACCTCTAAAATAACAACTAGTCTTGAAGGTGATGTTGTCCCAGACATAGATATTGACTCACAAGGTGACAGTCAATGATAGTCATTCTAGTAGCACAGTTTGAAGATGGTAACTTGGAACCTTGTTTTAATGTGGAAGAAGTCAGGTATATGCACCAAATTCACATGTAGATACCTGTCTGTAGAAATGTTCCAAATTCACATGTAGATACAGATGTATAGAAATGTAGATGTTTATATGTAGAATTGTTACCACATTCACTTGCATATATATATATTGATATAATATGTACCATAGAAACTGGTATGGTGAAGAAACTAAATAGAAACTGCTTTAAACTTTGTACATTTCCACTTTTAGTGATTTTTTTTTCTTTCTATTTTTGACCTATGTTGGCCTATGAACTCTTTAATCATAATCTTAATACATACACTTTGTTTGCCTAGACTTAGGGCAAAACAATCATGCCATAGATCAGGGGTCGGGAACCTTTTTGTCTGAGAGAGCCATGGACACCACATATTTTGAAAAGTAATTCTGTGAGAGCCATACATTATGTTTAAAACTAAAAATTCAAGTAAATGTGTGTATTTTGTGTAATTTCAACACTAAAAGTACAATAATTATGTCTCTGAATTCTTTTTAATAACATTGTTATGCTGTTGCTAATCAATAATGAGTATTTCTTACCGTTAATGCGACTTCTGGTGCTGCATGGCTTTGCTGATGGCTTTGTAGTCTGGTTGATACGTGGTGAGGTTAAGCTTCATGCAGGCGTTGAGACTTTAGCTCATTTGTAGAATGAAATATTGATATGCAATTAATATGTAGATCAAAGGAGTCTAAAGAAATTTTTTTTTTATAATCGAACATTTGTCTGCGAGCCAGATGCAGCCATCAATAGAGCCACATCTGGCTCGTGAGCCATAGGTTCCCGACCCCTGCCATAGATGGTTACTGCTATGCAAAGCTAGATATAGTCAACTAAGTTATAATTGTATTGCCAACACATTTAATTGAACTTATAAATGACTTCTATTATGTAGGTAAAATATTGGAAGGCAAGATCTATAATTATATGCACACAAGTTAAATATATGAAAGCATTGTTACATATAAGTAAAATGTTTAGAAGTAAAACCTTTTAAAAATTTGAATGAAAGAAGAGAGAAACATTTTTCTGTCCTAAGCCTATGAAGTAGATTTCAAACTGTTAACAGACATATTTACATGTATGTCCTTAACAAAGGATAATTTCGCAATAAAGGCATGTCTGTAATTAATAAAGCAAAGTTGGCAGAAAACCATCAAACCGTTAACAGACATATTTACATGTATGTCCTTAACAAAGGATAGTTTTGCAATAAAGGCAGGTCTGTAATTAATAAAGCAAAGTTGGCAGAAAACCATCAAATTGGGGTGAATGGATGTGTGTGGAAAATAACAAATCAAGTCCAAATCTGTTCATTGAATTCTGAAAGACATATTTCTGCAACAGTATGACATTTACATTTCTTAATAGATATAAATCCTGCCAGGCAATTAACAAAAATTTTTAAGTGTTAAGAAGCTGAAAACAGTTAATGTAATAATAAATAACAAATATTGGGTAATTTTATTTTATGTTTTATATTGCACACATTCTGTAATAAACACATTCTTTTAATACTTTATGTATTACTTTACAAGTAATCATTTTGTAATATTTTGTAGCACAAGTAATTATTTTGTAATACTATACTAATCTGCTTCATTATAAAAATCATTCTGTAATATTTTACTACACTATCTTATTAAAAGTCTCCAAATGTAATCATATTTGGTTCATATACATATTTTATCAAAAGTACTACATGTACTCAGTACCTATTTTTTTGTTTTTAAATAATGAGAGAAATAGTTTTATTAATTATAATTTACAGTTGCCATTCGCAATCCTGATCACCCTGAAGTGTTGATTGAGGGGGTGTTGTTCCGTGCAAGGTATCTGGGCTCCACTCAGCTGGTGTCTGAAGGTCAGCCTTCTAAAGCCATGCGCATGATGCAAGCTCAGGAGGCTGTTGGACGTATCAAGGTAGATGTTTCACCTGTATTTCAAATTTATATACTAATAGAAACATTTAATAATACACTATAATTTATTCACATTCATGTGAGTTAATTAAAGTAATTAAATGTTGTATCACTTATTTCTTGTCTTTTTAAAAAGTGGTATCGAGAATAATCTGTACACATTCTTATTAAATCTAGTTAATTTTATACTAGTCATTAGAGTGAAAGTTCCATCATTCTTATTAAATCTAGTCAATTCTGTACTAGCCATTAGAGCTCAGGTACCATCATTATTCATAAGAGCTCAGGTATACCATTATTCTTACTAAAGCTGGTTAATTCTATACTAGCCAATAGGGATAAGGTACCATCATATTAAAACTGGTTAATCCTATACTAATCATTAGAGCTAAAAATACCATCAACCTGATTCAAACTGGCTCTTGTTATAGGGCCATTATAACTGAGATCTCATCATTTTTATTAAATCTGATTATTTTTGTACTGACCATTATAGCAGAAGTCACATAATTCTTATTAAATCTGGTTATTTTTGTACTAGCCATTATTTATTTATAGCCAAAGTCCCATCATTCTTATTAAATTTGAATATTTTGTACTAGCCATTATAGCGGTCCCATCATTCTTATTAAATTTGAATATTTTTGTACTAGCCATTATAGCTGTGATATCTTCATCCTGATTCAGTATGGTTCCTGTTATAAAACCATTATAATACATGTAATGTGATATTAAAAATATTTTGAAGACCCCACATTGCAATAGTCCAGGAGAAAAATACCATAATTTTTTAATACGCTAAATTGCAATAATGCAAGAGAAAAGTATTATAATTTACAGACACCTGATTGTAATAATGTGGGAGTATCACTATAATTTGAATACATCAAAATGAAGTAATACAGGAAAAAAGTATTCATAATTTGAATGCATCATGTTGTAATAATGCAGGAGAATCACATAATTTGTTGACATCAGATTGTAATAAAGTGAGAGAATCACCATAATTTGAAGACATAAGAATGCAATAATGTGGGAGAATAAATGCATAATTTGAAGACATCAGATAGTAATAATGTGAGAGTATAATTATAATGTGTTGACATCAAATTGTAATAATGTAAGAGAATCACCATAATTTGAAGATATTAGATTGCAATAATGCAGGGGAGAAAAATACAAGAATTTGAAGACATAAGATTGTAATAATATGTGAGAATCACCAAATTTTGAAGACATCAGATTTTAACAATTACTAGAGAATCACCATAACTTGAAGACATCAGATTTAAATAATGCTAGAGAAACACCATAATTTAAAGATATCGGGTTTTAATAATGCTAGAGAATCACCAGAATTTGAAGACATCAGATTGCAATAATGAAGGAGAAAAATATCATAATTTGAAGACATTAGATTGTAGTAATGCATGAGAATCACCATAATTTGAAGACACGAGATTTTAATAATGTGTGAAAATCACCATAATTTGTAGGCATCAGATGCAATAGTGCTGGAGTAAAATATACATAATTTGAAGACCATCTGATTTAAAAAATATAGCAGAAAAATACTAGTTTGAAGACATCAGATTGTAATAATGTTAGAGAATCACTATAATTTGAAGACATCAGACTGCCTCAATGCAGGAGAAAAACACAATAATTTGAAGACATCACATTGTAATAATACACGAGAAAAATACCATAATTTGAGTCATCAGTTTGCATCAATGTGGGAGAAAAATTCCATAATTTGAAGAAATAAAATTGTAATGTGAGAGAATCATAATTTGAAGACATCAGATTGCAATAATGTGTGAGGAAAACACCATAATTTGTAGACATTAGTTTGTAACAATGCAGGAGAAAGATTCCATAATTTGAGGATATTAGATTGTAGTAATGTAAGAGAATCATCATAATTTGAAAACATCTGATTGCAATAATGTAGGAGAAAAATAACCATAATTTGAAGTCATAAGATTGTAATAATGCTTAGAAAAATATCATAATTTGAAAACATAAGATTGTAATAATGCTTAGAAAAATATCATATTTTGAAGACATAAGATTGTAATAATGCTTAGAAAAATGTCATATTTTGAAGAGATCAGAAAGTAATAATATATGAGAATCACCATATTTTGAAGACATGAGGTTGCAATAATGTGATAGAATAATACCATAATTTGAAGATATCAGAATGCAATATTGAAGGGGTAAAATAACATAGTTTGAAGACATTAGATTTTAAGAATGTGAGAAAATCACCATAATTTGAAGACATCCTATTGTAATAATGTGAGAGAATCAAAATAATTTGAAGACATTACAATAATCCTTGAGAAAAATCCCATAATTTGAAGACATCAGACTGTAATAAAAAAAAAAGAGAGAAAAACACCATAATTTGGAGAATTAGATTCTAATAATGTGAGAGAATCACTATAATTTGAAGACATCTGATTGTAATAATGCAGAAGAAAAATACCATAATTTGGAGAATTAGATTCTAAAAATGTGAGAAAATCACTTTAATTTGAAGACAACTGATTATAATAATGTGGGAGAATCAAAATAATTTAATACTCAGATTGCAATGATGCAGGAGAAAAATGCAATGATTTGAAGACAAAAGATTGTAGTAATCTTTTGAGAAAAAAACCATAATTTGAAAACATCAGACTGCAATAATACAAGGAGGAAAACACCATAATTTCAGACATTAGATCAGGGGCGGGCAAACTCTGGCCCGCAGGCCGAATCTGGCACTTGAAGCATTTTTTTTTTGGCCCGCCAAGCTATTCACAGTTAACATTGCTTTTGGCCCGCAAGGCAAAAGTCACTAAAACAAATGGGCGTTGTTTTACGCTGTCAAACAGCCAAGGCTAAGCTAAAGACTACATGTAATTTTAACAGTTTGAATTACTCACACAGTATCGTGTGCACATGTACAATTTATGCCTGCGGTTGTGTATATTCCACTAGCATCTCTTTATAGTTCATAGACTTTTGAACTCTCCCAGGTTTAGGATAGATGTATAATAGTACATGTATGTCAGCATCTGTACTCTGCCTCAGTCATGATCTGACCTTCACCGCGACTATTGGGCATGGGGAAAGAGGGCTGGAGGTGAACAGAGGCGCGCGCAAATTTGAAACTCAGTCTTTTGCCATCACAACCAAACTGGTTGTTGCATTTCTGCTATTTCTTTGCCATTATTCCACCATCACCATAATCATGTCTGCAACACGCATCATAAAAAATATAAAGTGGATATGGAAAGTCGGACATTTAACTCTGAGTGGATGGAGAAGTACTTTTTTTATAGAACAATTTGGACAAGCTCAGTGTCTGATCTGTTTGAAAACTGTTGCTGAGTTTAATGTGCGCCGCCACTGGGAAAGAGTACACCAACTTTGAAATTCGCTTTAATGTCTGCCTCTGAGAAAAAGAATACTATTGCTAAACTCACAGGCAAAAAAATATAGAGAAAAGCAGTTTGATGTTTCATAAGCAAACATCTGTGCATGAAAAAGTGACAGTGCCAGTTATGAAGTTTCACTACTCCTTGCTCAAAGAATGAAGCCATTTTCTGATGGAGGCTTTATCAAGGAATGTCTCATGACTGTGGTGAATTCTGTCTGTCCAGAGCAACGTTCTGTCTTGGAGAATATGAGTCTGTCATATTGTACTATTCGTCGTCACATTGAGAAGATGTCAGACAATGTGCAAGACTCAGTGAAGAGTGATTGCTCAAACTTTGTCACCTACTCTCTTGCTCTTGATGAGAGCACTGACATGAAAGATACAGTCCAACTAGCTATTTTTATACGAGGTGTCACTGCTGCCCTCAAAGTGCATGGAGAGTTCCTTCAGATTGTTCCGCTACATGACACCACAACTGGGCAAGACATCTTCAATGCCTTATTTCAGTGTGTGGAACATCACTCCCTTGATCTGTCCCATCTTATATGTGTAATGACTGATGGTGCACCGGCAATGATTGGAGAGAATAAGGGCACAGCTTCTTTGCTTGTTCACCACTGTAAGGTCCTCTGACCCAACCAGACTATCCTTAAATTGCACTGCATCATTCATCAAGAATCCTTATGTGCCAAGTCTGCAAACCTCATTGAGGTCATGTCAGTTGTGGTGAAGGTTGTAAATTCTATACTATCCCAAAGTCTCAAACATCGTCAGTTTCAGGCACTGATGGATGAAGTGAATGCACACTATGGTGACCAGCTCTACTTTTGTGAAGTCCGCTGGCTAAGTCGTGGAGCCATGCTTTCTCGTGTGTAGGACCAGCAACAAGAAATTTTCAACTTTCTTCATGAAAAGAACCTCCTCTATGCTGATAACTTCACTGACCTAAAATGGCTTGCTCATCTGGCCTTTCTCACGGATATCACCACACACCTCAATATCCTCAATGTCAATTTGCAAGGTACGGATGTTCTCGTTCCTGAAATGTATTCACACATCACAGCATTTGAAGTGAAACTACACTTGTGGGAATTCCACTTGTCTAATTGTAGTTTCGGCATTTTCCATGTCTTGCTGCTTGTTCCATAGCAGATGTCGACTTGGAGACTTGTGGTGCAGTCATTACCTCACTGTACCTCACTGAGGGAAGAATTTTCCTCACATGTGGGGTATCAGACCACTGTCTGCAGATTTCAAGTTGTTCAGTGCCCCTTTTGCAATCACAGTATATGAAGCTCCAGCTTCCTTGCAGATGGAGTTGGTAGATATGCAATGCAGCGATGAGTTAAAAGCAAAGTTCCGCACTTCTTCTCCTCTTTCTTTTTTTTGTGATGTCACCCTTCCATCAGGCAAGTTTCCACATTTTGTTAAACATGCTCAGCGTATTGTAGCTATGTTTGGAAGCTCATTTTGCTGTGAACAAAGGTGAAATATACAAAGAGTCGCCTTGGCTCTCAACTCTCTGACCGTCATCTAAATGACATACTTCGCTTGTCAACCTCATCAGTTAAGCCAGACATTGAATCATTGATTCATTGTAAGCAACACAATCCATCTCATTAATCTTTCATTGAAACAGAGTTTGTTTTTTTTAAAATTATTTTTGTTCTCATTATATATTCTGAACTTGCTACTTGCTGGACTTGTGATATTTGGTCATCTATCCGGCCCGCCAACTGTTCCAACAATTTTATCTGGCCCACGGTCTCAAAAGTTTGCCCGCCCCTGCATTAGATAGTAATAATGTGAGAGAATCACCATAATTTCAAGATGTGAGACTTTAATATTGTGAGTGAATCACCATAATTTGTAAAAATCAATTGCAGTAATATGAAAGTAAAATATACATAATTTGAAGACATCAGATTGCAATAATGCAGAAGAAAAATTCCATAATTTGAAGTCATCAGATTGTAATAATGTTAGGGAATCACCATTTTTTTTGAGATATCAGATATCAGCAATGTGGAGGAGAATTGAAGACATGAGATTGCAATAATGTTAGGGAATCACCATTTTTTTGAGATATCAGATTTCAGCAATGTGGGGGAGAATTGAAGACATCATAATTTGAAAACAATAGATTGCAGTAATGCAGGAGAAAAATACCATAATTTGAAGACATCAAATTGTGATTATGTTAGAGAAAAATACCATAATTTGTAGACATAAGATGTGGTAGAAAAATACCATAATTTGAAGATTGTAGTAATACTGTAAAAAAATACCTCATTTTGAAGACTTCACATTGCAATAATGCACCAGAACAGTACCATACATCGGATTGGAATAATTTGAGAGAATCACCAGGATTTGAAGGCATCAGATTGCAATAATGCTGCTGTAAAATACCATAATTTGAAGACATTAGTTAGTAATAATATGAGAGAATCACCATAATTTGAAGACGTCAAATAGTAATAATTTGAGAGAATCACCAGAATTTATAGTCATCAAATTGTAATAATATGAGAGAATCACCAGTATTTAAAGACATCATAATGGAATTTTATGAGAAAAATAAGACATTAGATTGGAATAATGCATGAGAAAAATATCATAATTTGAAGACATCAGATTGCATTAAGGTGTGAGAAAAATACCATAATTTGGTGACATCAGAATGTCATAATGCAAGAGAATCACCATTATTTGAAGACATCAGATTGCAATAACGTGGTAGAAAAATATCATAATTTGAAAACATCACAGTTTAATAATGTAAGGGAATCACCATAATTTGAAGACATCAGTTTGCAATAATGTATATGAAAAATACCATAATTTGAAGATATCAAATTGCAAAAATGCAGCAGAAAAAAATCATAATTTGAAGACATCAGATTGTAATAATGCGGGAGAGAATTACCATAATTTGATGTCATCAAATTGTAATAATGCAGGAGGAAAATCCCATAATTATAAAACATCTTGCAATTAGTGGAAGAATCATGCAAAATTCATGTATCTATTATAATATGTGTGAGTTAAGAATTGCTATATTTAAGGTTCCATCAGCCTTTTAAATATGTAGGTATTTTACTGACCATTGTACTTTTAGCTATGGCACTGTTTGGTACCTCTCATAAATAATTATCTGTGACGAGAAAGCAATTG